>CM030181.1:10971630-11019130 GCA_017639675.1 Aplochiton taeniatus | reverse complement strand
GCTCAGTGAGCTAGTTTCTTACTTAGTAAGTAAGTAAGATCACACACTGCTGTAGATCTTTGATTGAGATGAGCAAAAAAAGATGAGCAAAAAAACATTGAATGATCTAACGTTTGGAGAAGGATTTGATTCTTGCTCAGAGCCAGAGTCAACAAGGAATTTATGATTTCTTCTGGCAGCGCCTTGTTTTAACAACTCCTTCCCCATCAAAGTTGCTATCTCAGCAAGGTGCAAGGGGGGCAGCCACTGAACCACAGAGCCAGCTGAGAGGGTCAACAAAGGGTCTTATCTGTGGTCCCTTTCCATTTCAACCTGGGGCAGGTCCACGCGTGGCGATACTATGGGTCAACAAGCCCACATAGAAAAGTTAGGTTTGTGGTCCCACGGTCGATGGCCACATCAACAAGGAAAAAGCACAGAGGCAATTAAAGGAGACCGTGCTGCTAGAAGACCTTAATGGCTGTAACGTGACAGAACTTGTTAATTATTCAACCCACGTTCACTGAAAATTAAATACAAACACAATCCTCAAAGTGAATAATTTATTTGTAATAATTTATTTGTAATAACAGCATGAAAACATATGACAACGGATTAATTATTGATATGTAATTGATTGATGGTTAACCAAGTTTGGAGCTGGACGGTTCTAAAATGCAAAAGGCTTGAGGTGTTCTAGAAATAGATCTAAGATAATAGTTTATAGCCTCATAAATGATGGCAAATTACAAACAGTCACAAGTTGCATGCTGAACCTTTTAGGGAAGTCTGGGACGTGTGTTGTGAGTTGTGTTTGTGTGCACGCATCTAAATAAGAACAGAAGGGAAACTAGTATTCAAAAACACTTCATTTAAACCAGGAGTCTCTGGGAATGAGATAAAAAATGTATTTGTCTCTGTTTCGTCTAAACCCAGCTTTTCTAACGTGGCTTTCATTCTATTCACCAGTGGAATTTGCTTTGTTTTTCCCTTCAGAGGAAATATGCACCACAGCAGACTGCACGCAATCAGGTACTGTGTTAATATTTCTCAACGTGCAACCCCCCAACCTCACTGGCACATCCGCCTGCCTCAAAGTACTGTGTGCCACAGTCTCATCCAAAATTCTCACATGACCATCTTTCCATTATTCCTCTTCCTGTCTTTCTCTCACCCTCCGCCTTTTTTGTCTTGTTCTGCCACCGGACTCTCGTCCAGCATCTCGTCTGATAGAGAACATGGACTCGAGCGTGGACCCCTGCGAGAACTTCTACCAGTACGCCTGTGGAGGATGGCTGAAGAAGAACATCATCCCAGAGACCAGCTCCCGATACAGCACCTTTGACATCCTCCGAGATGAGCTGGAGGTGGTGCTGAAAGGTCAGACACAAGCACACAGGCAACTGCACGTGTATGTACTATATAAAAACACACACACACACTCCCACACCCACACACCCTCTGACGAATACAAACGTCCTTACATAAACATATGCCCAGTCACTTTTAATATGGAACTATAAATAGTCTAAGGACTGTTGGAATGGTTAGGCTGAAGGTTTTCTAAGGGAAGTTTTCCCTAGGCTCCATAGATGCAGTAGTAAGTAGTAGTAATAGTAATGGCATTGGCATTATACAGGGAGTTTGGATAGCAGGCAGTGTGTGCGTGTGTGTGTGTGTGTGTGTGTGTGTGTGTGTGTGTGTGTGTGTGTGAGAGAGAGAGAGAGAGAGAGAGAGAGAGAGAGAGAGAGAGAGAGAGAGAGAGAGAGAGAGAGAGAGAGAGAGAGAGAGAGAGAGAGAGAGAGAGAGAAAGGAGAGAGAGAGAATTATGTTGGTCTGCACTTTGAGCATGGTTCAACAGCTGGTTGTAAAAGGTATTTACTATCAGAGTGTTTGTGTGTGTATTTGTCTCAGGTGCTCCTCCAGCTCAAACCAGGAATTAGTTGCTTGCTAGTCTCATCATCACAGCTGATTCATAGAATGCGTCCCATTACATAAAGGGCGCTGGGAAGATGTCTGTGTGTGTGTGACTATGTGTGTGTGTGTGTGTGTGTGTGTTGATGCGGAGCAACACGTTCCACAAAAGCGTCCCTACATCAGGTGACTGACAAGGCCAGAGACTAAATCCAGGGCGAGCACAGGAGGAAGACAGGATGGGCTGAGCACGTGGAAATACAGGAGTAGAAAATGGACGAGTACCACAGGGTTGTAATGGGGGGGGGGGGGGATAAGGGGCAGAAAGAGAGAAAGAGAGCAGGCTATCTGATCAGTCCCAAGGAGGAGGACAAAAGCACTATGGACTCTGCTATGTCTTGGGAGCTCTCTAACTCCCTCCGAAGGCTTTCATCGTACGCTATCTCCCCCATATCCTCATCTCAATGTTGCCTCGGCCTCTGCCTCAAGATGACACATTGCTTTACGTGTTTAATTGCTTTTTATTTTGTCACCTCCTCCTTTTCTATTTTTTTTCGCCTTCCTCTGATTAAAAATTGCTGCTGTAGTATAGGGAGGGGCGTTTTTTCTAATCATCTGAGTGAATTAGCGTCTGATTTCCATTCACAAGGCTTGATTAGAAGTCTGCCATTAGAATTTCGAGTGTGATTAGAGAGGGATGATTGCTAATGTAGCAGCCCGAATATAGTTTCAAGTTTGGACACTTCATGTTAGTTTGGGTGGCTTGTTCGCTCACATAATCCTAAGCCTTGACAAGACTCTTTCCCGTAAATAACTTTCTCTTCTGTTCTCTCTCTGTTAAAATAATGTAATTTGAATTTGGCAGTTCTTTTAGATTTATGGAAACAGCATGTGGTGATTCTAACTGTGTCACAGATTAAACGCCCCCCTTGGGCAAAGCGTCCACAGAGAAATGGTGATGGAAAGAGTAGTTGCTGCTACCTTTTTCTCTGGATTACTACAGAAGACACAATGGTGAAAGGCACGCAGAAAGGTGTCAGTTGGTTGTCATCTGTTTTGATCCGATTCGATTTTAAATAGGACAGCACAGGGCGGGCAACACCTGCATGTCAACGCCTCAGGTGGAAGCGGTAGTAAAAACCACACTGTGCTGCTTAGCTTAGGTGCATGTGTGTATTGTAACTTAAGTGTGTGTGTGTGTGTCTGCAGGCGTGGGGGGGGTGGGGGAGGGGGGCTGTGTTAAGCACAGTGTGGGCAATGGGCGCTTGTAAATGCCACAAATTGTTCTTTGCTGCAGTAAAATGTCATAAAGAATTCCTAATGAGGATCTGAGCTTGGATTTTAGCCGCGGGGTGTGTCTGCCATCATGTGTGTGTGTGTGTGTGTGTGTGTGTGTGTGTGTGTGTGTGTGTGTGTGTGTGTGTGTGTGTGTGTGTGTGTGCAAGTGTTAGTGTATGTTTGTGTGTGTTTGTGTGAGAGGGAAAGAGAGATGGTGTGTGAGTGTGTGTGGGTATGTAGGTGGTGTATGTGAGCAACAATTTTCCATCCTTTTTTTCAGGTGTGGCATGCTGTGTAATAATTTGCTCAATTAACTGTGATTTTTTAATGACTACCTCTTTGGTGCCTGGGGGGAAAACAAGGGGTCGAATGAAGGGGGCGGCCAGGAGTGAAAGCGAAGGAGAAAGCTAACATAGATGAACAGGAAGTTGAAATGAGAGAGAGAGAGTTACAGAGGGGATTGACAAACAGAAAATTGGAAGAATAGATCTCTAGCTTCTTAGCCTTGGGGATGGTGGTAGATTGATACCAGGTCAGAATATAAGAAACAACATATGGTAGTCATCACCACGCTAATCCTACTGATTGTGTGTGTGTGTGTGTGTACTTATGTGCATGTGTGTGTATGCAAGAAATAAAGGGAAAGAAAAAGACACAGAGGTTGAGATGAAGTAGACGCCATTTGAGGTAGATAAACCTGCTATGACACGGACTAACACACACATGCACGCCACTTGTTTCCTCGAAACCGTCGTCAGAAACGCTCTCCTTCACAGTGCTGCTTGAGCACCAGAGAGACTGCGACCAAACCGAACAGCTCGCTGGCGAGGTCACAAGTTGGCCTGGCAGCAGTGACAGCACGGGGGCCGTGTGGACAGCACGCTGGTGTGAGCGATGACACCAGAGAGGCAATGAAGGAGAATATAACTAGGTGGCCTAACCCAGTCAGGATGGGTTTCTCCGAAGTGTCAGAACACCGGCAGGCCTGACTGCAGTGACGCCGAAGATAGCCAGTCAAACGACAAGGCTGTCTGGCGCAGGGTGGAATGTACATCACAGAAGGCGCATGTGTCCAGCCCTGTTAGTGTCAACACTAATCTGTCACCTACACAATCCATTCTGGCACTCTGACAGATGAAATAGTGTCACGCAGCGGGAGCTGGGTGTGGCTGTCTGGTCCAATCCACCTCCTGTAGGGCAGTGCACCACAGCATAGTACACTGGGCTCCGTCGGAAGATAGCAAACCCCATCAAGATAAATAAAAGATCCAGAAGCCAGATGGGGAGCTCGTCTTTGGATGAACGAGAGGCACCGCCATGGCGTCCAAACCTATACACCACTCCATTCTGGAACAGCAGTCGCTAGCGGTTTTATTACCCCCCCCGAGCACCTCGGCGGACCGTGTGGGATGGGGCTTTGTGGTGGTGCGTGTTGAATAATGGATCAGTGGCATGTTGTCCTCAGGGCTGGCTGCTTGGGGAGCCTAGGAATGACAGAGAGACCTCCGACTGGAACCTGGCCTGACAGGATGTGCTAACATATGTGCCCAGAGGCAGAGAAGGTCAAATACAACCTACGTATCACTCTGTTGTCCTGTGGTGTTCTGTTGGAGGCACAGAGAGATGTGTGTGTTTGCTTATGTCAGTATGTATGCGTCCATGCGTGCGTGCATGCGCCGTTGTGTGTTGACATGCGCGTTTGTTTCAGTCCGGAGATAGTTATGACCCGGTAGGGCATAGCAGAGCCGCAAAGCTACAGGAAGCAAGATACATATCCATGGTGGAATATGAGGTTATGTTTCTCTGAGCAAAATGATTAAGAGATTAGGTCCTTATTTTACCGAATCTCCTCTCTCCTTGTTTTTAATGTTCTTGCTCTGGGTCAAGGTCAATTTCCCCAGAAACGTATCCAGACTTTAACTGAACCCCAGGAAAACACAATAAACAAAACACACCAAAAAACAACACAATAACAACCATGGTGTTTGAAGTTGAAGGCCGAAAGGCTAGCCTAGGAAGGAGACAGATGAAAATTGAAATGTGCAACTTGTAACAATGTTAGCAGGGACACTTTGAATAATTATGAATTGAGCAATAAATTCCCCCCCCCCCCCCCCCAAATTATATAATTGAAATGACATTATATTTCTTTTGTCTTTCACCTTGATGGGTTATCATTTATCACCATTTCCTTATGTGTTGGTGAGGCTTGTCCCCTCTTCTTATTTTGAATGGACAAAATAAACTAGAAGGCTCCTGGCCCATTGAGTTGTGCATTGCAGGGGGGAAAGGAAGTCTGTGTGTGTGTGTGTGTGTGTGTGTGTGTGTGTGTGTGTGTGTGTGTGTGTGTGTGTGTGTGTGTGTGTGTGAAATGGAAAATTGAGACAAGGAAAGAAATCCAAGGGTTTTGTGGGGGATTGAGAAAACACTGAGTATTCAGGAACAGTCAGAGAGAACCAGGAGCAAAACTATTTCCATTTCCACGCGGGCATGCTGAGTAGTTGGCTTCAAACTGAAGGGGTTCTATCAAACAAACGTCAGGTGGTTCCATCCAATCTGGAAAACAAGTATCAACCTGCACACACACACACACACACACACACACACACACACACCACACACCAACTTACACAAAGACATGCACGCATACACTTACACACTTAACAAACTTACACGCACCCACAAACAAACATACACACACCCACTTGCACGTAAGACAATTGCACATCAACTAGTAGTCAGTAATCCTATCGTACACACGTGATCTGTGGCCTTTGGCAGGAAGTGCCCTCTGAAGGGTCCCTAACCCAGAGCTTCATTAAGATTAAATGAGCACATAAATAGAGCCCGCCTGGTAATGAGACCACGGGGGGCCTGCCCTTCCCAGACGAGGGGAGAGGGCCCCAGGATTAGGAAGTGGAGGGCGGGGGGGGGGGGGGGGGGGTGGAAGAGAAAAATGGGTTGAGCTAATCCAAATGAAACAAACCAGCTGGAGGGATAACATGGAATATGACTGTCACAAATGGGTGGTCTGTGGCAATGGCTGCCAAGAGCACACGTCTACAGGCATGATGCCGTTCTCAAACCAGCACAAAAGCACAGTATTTCAACGGACCCTGGGTTATCGATTCTTAAGGTACCTCCCTCCCTCTCCGTTTGTTTCTCTCTCTATCTGGTCCTCTCTCTGTTTCTCCTCCATATCCCTCTCTCCTAGGCGTGTTGGAGAGGACGGTGGAAGGGGAGGCCAGTGCACTCACCAAGGCTAAGACCCTGTACAGGTCTTGTACTAACGAAAGTAAGTTGAAGATAGTGTTCTATCGAGCTACATCTTTACCTTAGCAAAAAAATCTGTTCGTTTTTCTTTGAAGAAGTTCTTAATTGCTCGGATAGAATCACAGTGGGGAGTCATAGGCACTTTGAATTGCTAGACACTTGTCGAATAAAACCGGGCAGCTGTGAACCTTGTTTGCTGGGCACAGGGCTAATGTAGAAACAGAAGTGGGTGTTGCTGATATCTCTTTTGGTTTGTTTTCTTCAAGCTTGGGTGGAGTTGAGAGGAGGGGAACCCCTGCTTAACATGCTGCCTAATATGTTTGAATGGCCCATAGCTACCAACGACTGGGAGGCCAATTATGGTACAGTATCATACTCCTCTAGCTTTAGCTCTTTTTTTATTTTATTTTTTTTGTCGTTCAAAAAAACGAAAAGATGTAATTGAACCTAGTTATTGATGCAAATATGATGTATTATTATGTCAAGTCACTGTTAGTTACGAAATCTACTGATTCGTAGCTTTCCAGGCTGGCATAGCATGCCTATGAGGCATGGTGATTTAATGGTGAATCACGGACAATCATTTGAACACTATTTATCTGGCCCGGTGGCAGGTCAGTCGGGCCTATCAGGTTAAAACGGATAAACATAGAAACCCCACCAAATCCCTAACTTGGCTGGAGCTGAAGACCTCCTGAGGGTACGACATACTGTACATTATGATAAAGCACATTTCAATAGCATAGCCTGACCCACCGCGCTCCCCATCACACCCTCATGAGACAAACTCAAAGTCAATTCTCAATCTTTTCTTGGGCGCACGCTCATCAGGGACAAGATTACTTTCACAGTCTTTTACATAAATAAGCATAGGAACGCACATTTTTGCACAGAGACATGAAAAAATAAGGGAAATAAATGAAAGCACATGTGACTGCAGAAAACATGGCGGACGTGTCATTCCAACCCTTCTCAGTAGACATGGCGATACACAATGCTCAAAGTTCTGCAACGCTCACACTGACTCTGCTCTTTCCATGCCCCCCCCCCCCCCCCCGCCCAAGGCAACACCTGGAGGCTGGAGGACGCCGTCGCCCGACTCAATGAGAAATACGGAACCCAGGTCATCGTGAACTTCTTCGTCGGCACCGATGACAGAGACTCCACCTCACACATCATTCATGTAGGTGTGCGAAATTGGCTGTTTGTCGTTTTGTTCCTTCTTTCAGCAGAGCCCTTGAGGTTACAGTGATGTCAGAGCGGGATTGGATGTGACTGGTGGGGATTTATCTAGGGCCACTGGTGAATCACTGTCTTGATCTGGCTCTGCCTATGTCTATCCTGTCTGCCAGTTTGACCAGCAGACCAGCCTTGGCCTGTTGTCCAGAGATTACTATGCCTGTACAGGACCTTACACAGAGGTAGGTCGGAGCACGTCTGCTACGCATACACAAACATCGACACACACATACGGAAACAAACGTTGTTATGCCAGCTACACTCCTTCATTGTCCTGGAGGCTTGGCAGGAAAGTCTTCTGTCGGTGTCTGTACGTGTGCTTTTTTATGTGATTGTGTGGTTTCTGTGGAGCGGCGCCACCGGGTTTGGGTTTCAGGGCCTGCTGTGGTACTACTCGGGCTGCATCCATCCAGAACCTAGAATCAGTAAACACGTCAGACGTCTGCTGTGGCGTGAGATCAGGCTGTCAGAGGAACCAAGCCTTTCAGCATCCGACTAGACCACCGTGACTCCTAGATAAAGGCATCTATGTGCACTGAGGGCCGTCTATGGCCCCCATCACCACATTAACTGCATGATGAGCGGTGCACGTGCATGTGCTTGTGTGTATGTGTGTGTGTGTGCGTTCGTGTGTGTGTCTGCGTGTTTGTGCGAGTGAGTGTGTTTTGTTCTTCCCTGCCTGCTATGTGTTTGTGCCAACGCTGTATGTTGTCTAAGTTGACACTTGGCCAAATATTGTGTGGAAATAATAGGAGCCTGTCTTTGTAATGTGCATGATACAAATGGTTTGCAAGTGGGTGGCAACTTGTGTGAGCGTCAGATGTTTGTGTGTTTGAGGCTGGCGCTCTCCAGGGTAGCGTGATCACCCACGACGAAGGCCGAACAGGATAGCTGCCATGGGCTCCAACCCAAACCAGATGTGTGTGTGTGTGTGTGTGTGTGTGTGTGTGTGTGTGTGTGTGTGTGTGTGTGTGTGTGTGTGTGTGTGTGTGTGTGTGTGTGTGTGTTTTACTGGACATCCCCTCGTATGTTTTTGCTTTATCGTTAGTCGGCACTGATTGAGATTCAGAGAGTCGACGCCACTTTGCCAAGCTCAGCCCGAGGGAGAGGATCGTGTGTGCCTTTCTCCATAAAACTGATAACCGATACAGCACTCCCATCCTGCCTGGAAATAACAAACAGAGAGGGCTCTTGAATTCATGTTTTCCCCCCACCCGTATTTGTGTGCCTGTGTGTGTGTGTGTGTGTGTGTGTGTGTGTGTGTGTGTGTGTGTGTGTGTGTGTGTGTGTGTGTGTGTGGGTTGTCCCGTCAGGCGTGCCGTGCCTACGAACAGTTCATGATTGACGTGGCAAAGCTGATCCGTACGGACCGGGCACTAGAGGTCAACGAGACCAGCATCAGAGAAGAGGTGACCCGTGTCATGCAGCTGGAGAAGGAGATCGCCAACGTAAGTCTTCCTCCTTTCCTTTCCTCTCCTCAAACAACCCCACCTCTCCTCACCTAACACCACCTCATCCCACCTCTTCTCTCCTCTCTTCTCCTCTCCTCTCCTCTCCTCTCATCTCTCTCCGCCTTTCATCTTTCAATAGTACAGGAAGACACGCAATGAGGGATTTTCTTTGTGAGCCTATCAATATTATACTCAGCGCTGAAGCAATCAATAATAAAGCACAGGGCAACATGATATGCAGAGGAGCATTAAGCACACTTGTTAGGCATCTTCTGAGACACTTAAACTTCTAATGGCCTAACATCCCTCTCATCTTTCAATCGATTGAACAAATCGATAAGGATAGAGAGCACAGACTCCCCTACAATATCAACTATGATACAGTTATCATCCTGACTATAAAGCAGAGAAACACAAAAGTTTGGAACTTTTGGAGCTTTCCTAGAGGGATAGAGGCGTGCTTGCCTCTATCCGTGTGTGTGTGTGTGTGTGTGTGTGTGTGTGTGTGTGTACTGAATGTACTGAATATGTGTGCGTGGATGTGGGGTGTGTTTGGGCTTAAAATCCGGACCATCTGTTGCGTTAACCGGGCCCTGAACCCCAGTGCTCCAACAAACAGCCTGTCAAGTGAGCTACGGACAGTCCCTGGCTGTGCCAGAGGCCTGGTGGGCTGTGGTGCTACGCCATGCTCTGTTGCGTTGCTAAGCTAACACGTCATTCCAGCTCTGACATTTACAACGCACAGGCCCCTCGTGCAGACCCCAACACATTTGTTGTCGTTGGAGACCTGCACCCTATTCTGGGATTTACATGTGTGTGTGCGTGGATTTGTTCATGAACAGATTTGTTACGGTTCTTTCTCTCACTCTCGTCCAGGCCACAGACACTCCAGAGGATCGTAATAACCCAGTGCTCCTCTACAACAAGATGGAGCTGGCCCTCCTCAACGCCAACTTCACCCTGGAGGTCGATTCCCAGGTAAAAGAAAAAACTGTGTGCATGGGGGTGGGGGGGAGGTTGTTTCCTCTTCGGGCTTGATACAGGTTCCATTCATTTTAGGTCCAGGAAATAACCCCCCCCCCCACACACACACACACACACTCCCCGCTCTCCTGTAGGGGTTCGACTGGAAGTACTTCACGGCCAAGATCATGGACACAGTCAACATCACCATCCCCGACACGGAGCAGGTCATCAACTACTCCCCCAGCTACTACCGCAGGCTGAACCCTGTGCTGGCCAAGTACACCAAGAGGTGGGTGCACGCGCCTGGGGCTCCGTGAGGCCCCGACAGGCTACCGCCGGCCCCCGTAGCCCATGCCCATGCTGACTCCCCCCTGTCTCTTGTTCTCCCGCGTTGTCCCCGGCCCCCTTAGGGACCTGCAGAACTACATGGTGTGGCGCTTCGTCATGAACATGGTGGTGGAGCTGAGTCGGCCCTACCGCGACACCAGCAAGGCTTTCCGCAAGGTACCAAGCCCGCACGTTTCACCGGCCAGCTCACAGGGAGACCAACCCCTCCACCTTCTACCTAGCTCTCCTCCTCTTCCTCCAACCGTTTTTTTTTCTACCATGCTTGAAGTATCATGCTGAGCCCTGTGGCTCTGTCGCCCCCTGTAGGCTCTGACGGGCAGCACGTCGGAGGCGGCGACGTGGCGGCAGTGTGCCCTGTACGTCAACAACAACATGGACAACGCCGTGGGCCGGCTCTATGTGGAGGAGGCCTTCTCTGTGGAGAGCAAAGAGCAGGTGGGGGCTTTGTTTCTGTGTGGGCCTTGTATTTGTGCCGCCTGCCTCTGGCAATCTGTTTTCTTTGAAGACGTTTCGTCATGTTATTTGACAGTTTGGTCTGTGTACGTGTGCCCATCTCGGAGGGGGTTGGTGCGAAGCCCCCCTCTGAGCGTTGTTGTGCGTTCTGGCGGTCCAGGTTGCATGTTTTTTCACGCTTCGAGAGCAGCTGGACGATCGCAGCGTATCTTTGCCTCAAATCAGTGGGCTGAGGCCACTCGCACACCGTAAATCCTAAACCTATGTGTTTGCGTGTTTGTGTGTGTGTGCTTGTGTGTGCGTGTTAGCGTATCCTTAACACCTGCTGTAATGCTGAGCGTCTAACACACCGTATATCTTTGACAGCTCTGGGTAACTGCCCACTCTAGCACGCGGAGCCCTCTTCCCAGCCCCACTAATGATGTATGTTTCTGTGTGTGTGTGTGTGTGTGTGGGGGGGGGGGGGGGGGGGGGCTGGCAACTGAAGGCTCCTAGTTAGATGTTTAACCTTCTTTACCCTTTTACAGTTATCATCTCAGCATTGGGGCACGGACATATTTAGGTTGCCCTTGCGGGCATACTGTATGTGCACACACACACACACATACACACACTCACACACACACATAATCCCACACACAAACAGCCATTGGCCAACCCTCTGCAGTCCTCTAGTACCGGTCACCTTGCGGTCACACAGCTCAGGTTCCAAATACGACGCATATTTGAAGCTACCATACAGGACTAGCTATTTTAAAACCCATGCTGACAGCCATGCGAATGTGTCAACGCAAGTTGTTGCTTTGGGAACCGTGCTTCTCTTTAGTTCTCGTGGCGAGTTAGACAAATGGTGCTCGTGGCTGGTCATTTGTCAGATGGTGATCCAAGGTAAACTAACCTGACACCATAGCCTGTCAAGGCTGCTACAATAGCCAACCCATGCCGGACAGCTCAAACACACCACGTAATGCTATAGTAAAGGCTATTAGTGTGGGGGGGGGGGGGGGGGGGGGGCTGCACCGTGGGGGCCGAAGGGTCCGGGCTGAGTTGTGGAGACTGAAGCGAGGGCAGTGGTTCTCTAGATTACAGATGGCAGAGATGTCTCACTTATCACGATTTTTGACTCAACTTTTGGTCATGTTGCCCGTAATAATAGAAATGTTGGCTGGCATGTGATTTGTTTTGGGCAAGGTTTCGGTTGACAGTATTTTCACCCAGTGTTTCAGTGTGTGTGTTTGTGTTTCAGATGGACGAGATGATTGCTGCCATCAGAGAGGTGTTCATCAATAACCTCCACGACCTGACTTGGATGGATGCAGCGACCAAGAAGGCTGCCGAGGAGAAGGTGACAATGGCCGCCGTTTGGCTGTCAGATTTGAGGCGGGATCACTGATTCTTGTTGTGCTTCCCTCACGCTGTGATCTGCTGTTGTTCCACCTTTGTCCATAGGCGTGGGCCATACGCGAGCGCATCGGATACTCTGAAAACATCATGAAGGATCAATATCTGAACAATGAGTACAAGGATGTGAGTGTGCCAAAAAAAAATTCATGACTTGACAGGAAGCTGTTTTGCTTCTGTTCTATTCACAGTCCTCTTGTTCTTTTTGTTGTGTGTTCGTCTTTTACTTGCTTTTTGTCTGTTTGCCTGACAGTTGGACTACAATGCAGAGGAGTACTTTGAGAACATCTTGCGAAACCTGGAACATATGCAAAAGAAACGCCTGAGGAAACTCCGGGTCAAAGTCAACAAAGAAGAGTAGGATAGTCTCTCTTTCTCTCTTCATGTCAAAGTCAACAAAGAAGAGTAGGATAGTCTCTTTTTCTTTTCATGTCAAAGTCAACAAAGAAGAGTAGGATAGTCTCTCTTTCTCTCTTCATGTCAAAGTCAACAAAGAAGAGTAGGATAGTCTCTCTTTTTCTTTTCATGTCAAAGTCAACAAAGAAGAGTAGGATAGTCTCTCTTTTTCTTTTCATGTCAAAGTCAACAAAGAAGAGTAGGATAGTCTCTCTTTCTCTCTTCATGTGGAGCTGTCGATTAGTGCTTGTATTTCTGCAGAACTAGAGCCTGCTGGTCATTGTCGAAGTTTTTGATTTCGCCCCACCCCCCACCCCCACCCCACCCCACCCCGCCCCCCCAGACATAGACACATCAGCTCTCACTCGGATACCAACTTACACGCATACGCACACACAGACACGCATACACACACTCTCACTTGCTCTGCACCGTGTCCAAGATAGAAGTGCTAAGATTAGATAGGTTATTAATATCTGCCAACCGATCATGTCATCTTTCATCCACTGTTAATGTGCTGCCCTAAAATCTCCCTCTCATATTTCTGACTTGGCTCCCTCGCTCGTTCTCTCTCCGCCTGAAAGATGGGTAACAGGTGCAGCCATAGTCAATGCCTTCTACTCGTCCAGCAAAAACCAAATAGGTAAGCACGCGTATATAAAAAACAACTGTCCATAGGCCTCCTGCTGTTTGTTATGATTGTGTGACTAGGAGGCGCTTACTTCAGGTTGGTGACGCTCTTCCCCTCTGCTCCCCGTTCCTGTCCTCTCTTCCGCTCTCAGTGTTCCCAGCTGGCATCCTGCAGCCCCCCTTTTTCGGTAAAGGCCAGTCCAAGTCTCTGAACTTTGGGGGCATCGGCATGGTGATTGGCCACGAGATCACCCATGGCTTCGACGACAACGGTAAACGAACATCTCCCCCTCCCCCAACCGCCACCTCTTTTCTCTACATAGAGACCGTAGAGTTGCAGACATAATCGTTACAGTCAGTGTTTTTGCCACCACTTGGCCGGGGGTAGAGTTATGTGTGGTTTGCCATGTCGACCAGGTCGTAACTACGATAAAGACGGGGACCTGAAGGACTGGTGGACCACCAGCTCCACTCAGAACTTCCTGGAGCTGTCCAAGTGCATGGTGGACCAGTATGGCAACTTCTCCTGGGAGCTGGCCAACGGACTGCATGTAGGTACTTCCATCGAGGAGGAATAGTGCTTTGTAGTTATCCTTCTTTTGTGCCTTTATATGCATTTTCCCTCTCCTCTCCTCTCCTCTCCTCTCCTCTCCTGCCCTCTCATAACTGTTCCAGGCCATTCTGAGCTTTTTTGACATTTGGACTGCTCTTTGATCACTCATCTCACCGCCCCCCCCCCCCCCCCACACACACACACACACACACACCCCACCCACCCACTTCTCCTTCTTTGGCCTGGTGCTTTGAACAATGTCATTTTTCATCATTTGTAAAACAAGATGATTGATCTGCAAATAGTTGCCTTGAGTTTTCTTTAATGTGCAGATGTTCCATTTGCTTCTAAGTCAAATCTGTTCCCTTTTGCTTGGCTTGTTTGTGTGTTTCTCTCTCTCTCTCTCTCTCGCTGTCTCTGTCTCTGTCTCTGTCTCTGTCTCTGTCTCTGTCTCTGTCTCTCTCTCTCTCTCTCTCTCTCTCTCTCTCTCTCTCTCTCTCTCTCTCTCTCTCTCTCTCTCTCTCCCTCTCTCTCTTTCTACTCTTCTAGTTGAATGGGAACAATACCCTGGGAGAGAACATTGCAGATAATGGAGGAATACGCCAATCATATCAGGTAAGACCCGACACAGCAAGGACAAAACTCACCTCCCCTCTAGGAGTGACAAACATTGAGAACATGACAGTTCTACGTTCTCCTTCAAATAATTCGACACACATATGGACCAATATTTTTTAAACCAAAGATCCCAATTCATTAATTAATTGCTAGGCCATCTTGATCTTGGTAGATGGGGATGGAAATTTGTAGGAGTGCCATCTACTATCGATGATCGTTTTATCATATCACAGCATTTTCGGAGTAATTAGGAACGTCATTGGCTAAATACAGGTTTCAGGTTACTCCAGAGAAACAAACATTAGATACATTTAACTATTACGTTTTTTGTGCAGGCATACAAGAACTATGTAAGCAAGCATGGAGAAGAACCTCAACTGCCTGGCATTGACCTTTCACATGATCAACTCTTCTTCCTCAACTTTGCCCAGGTAGAGAAGGAAATCAGGGTAGAGAGATGGATGAATGAAGGAACGCATGAATGAGTGAATGAATGACTGAGCAAGTGAGTGAATGAGAGTGAACACGTGAATGAATGAGAGTAAACGTGAATTAATTAAAGTGTGGTTTGATCTATAGATGGATAGATGGATATGTGGATGGATGGATGGATGGATGGATGGATTAGACAGTTGGATGGATGATTCAGAGCCCAGTGGGAAATATAATATGACCTCACAGACGTCTCCCTGAATTGAAACGGCCTGCCCTCTAGGTGTGGTGTGGAACACATCGACCGGAACAGGCTGTGAACTCCATCAAGGTGGACGTGCACAGCCCAGGAACGTTCAGGTTGGTTCCCTCTGTTATTCCTCCACCTTTTATGATGACCCTCGGGGTCATCATAAAATCTAGCCTCATTAACTGACAATTAAGCACAATATTGCACATCGTTTTTTTTTAAGATGCTGAAGGGCGTCTAGAAAGGATTTAGTCAACATGAATCGGCATAAATCACCGTACAATCCAATAAATGAACCAAAATGTTGCGTTAATTTTTGAATTCATATTTTCCATGTTGAGTAAGCAGTCCTTTTTTTCTGTGTGGTGTTGGGATTCATGCTCCTTGAGTACAAATTGAGGCAAAAATCTACATATTTACTACTAAATTTGTATCCGTTTATCTTCAGCAAAACTATTGTATTATTCCAAAATGGCTTTAGGAACATGCTGTGTGTGTCTGTGCGTGTGCTCTTCTCAGGGTACTCGCCTCCCTCCAGAACTTCCCAGAGTTTTCCAAGGTGTTCAGTTGCAGAAAAGACAGCTACATGGTTCCTGCCAACACCTGTCAAGTCTGGTGATCCTTATGCCTCTGGGTCAAGAGGATGTGTGGGTGTAGCCTCGGGCGGTCCTTTTCCTCTTGAGCGCCCCCGCCACTTCACATTCCCCTCCGACTGTTAGAGCAATTGGCTGGGACAAAGGGGGTGTGGATGGTCCCCCTGACTCTCTGCTGAAAGGACCAGTGCTGGGTGACTGGCACTGCCCCACAACCCTCGTCAGAGGTGAGGATAGCAGTGGACCTCTACCCGCCACAGACAGAGGGCTGTCTTTATCCAGAACCCTGATACTGTAGTTGACCCTCTCAGCCAGATTACTGCTTCTCACTAGATTTCATCTAAATCACTCCTGATCACCAGTCGCATAATCGATTGTATTTTATTTTTTATGAACGTGTTGGATTACAATTATGGCTTCTATGTTGTCAAATGAAAGATTCATTTTCCTTTCAGTTTCAGTTGAGAAAAGAAGTAGACTGACAGACAGACAGACAGACAGACAGACAGACAGACAGACAGACAGACAGACAGACAGACAGACAGACAGACAGACAGACAGACAGACAGACAGACAAGACAGACAGACAAGACAGACAAGACACAGACAGACAGACAGAAAATACACACAGACAAGACCCATACACACAGACACAAACACAGACAAGAGACACAGACATATTGTTGGAACCACTGTACTGTAATGTTGGGACTGAACGACTAATCATATCACTCTATTACAGACAGACAGACAGACAGACAGACAGACAGACAGACAGACAGACAGACAGACAGACAGACAGACAAGACAGACAGACAAGACAGACAAGACACAGACAGACAGACAGAAAATACACACAGACAAGACCCATACACACAGACACAAACACAGACAAGAGACACAGACATATTGTTGGAACCACTGTACTGTAATGTTGGGACTGAACGACTAATCATATCACTCTATTACAGACAGACAGACAGACAGACAGACAGACAGACAGACAGACAGACAGACAGACAGACAGACAGACAGACAGACAGACAGACAGACAGAAAATACACACAGACAGGACCCATACACACAGACACAAACACAGACAAGAGACACAGACATATTGTTGGAACCACTGTACTGTAATGTTGGGACTGAACGACTAATCATATCACTCAATTATTCCACATTGTTTCTACACAACCTTGGAATCAAAAAGCTGCAGAATTACAGAAATAATGCCTATATATTTTATTTTGTGTTTGAAAATAATCCCAGTTCATTTGACTTTATAGACCAATTATTTTAACTTGAAATGCCTATTATACTATGTATTATTCTATATTGAATGTTTTCGGTTATCTGTTGTTTGAAGATGAGTGACAGCTCCACTTGTCCTCAAAAAGCGAAAGAACCATAAGAAAGTGTTTGCCTATAGAAAGGCGACAGATGGATCACAAAGTTGGTTAAAACTGACAATCAGACATATCAAACATATTCTGGCTGTTGAGTGTGGTTTTCCCTCTGCAACGTCATGTATTGTGAAAGTTAGTGGATGAATGTGTGTGTGTGTGTGCCAACAGAACTAGTGTTGCAATTTTGCCATCTGTTTGTGAGTTTCTATAGTACGCTACATTTCTCAACTAAATCCAAGCCTTACATTACCTATAGTGCTACCGAGGTGGGGGTACGGGGGGTTTTATGTGTGCGTACCTGTGCGAGCGAGTGCGTTTTACAATGCATTTGCCTACGCTAAGTGTGTCCTTCAAAATGCTATGATCTGCCAATAGCAATTTACAACTTGAGACATTTCGTTAAAATGATAAAAGGTTCCAAAAAAAGCTCTCCCCCAAACTATGTTCCTTTCTCTCCTGCCCCATCCCCCTCTCGCTCTCTTTCTCTCTCTCTCTCTCTCTCTCTCTCTCTCTCTCTCTCTCTCTCTCTCTCTCTCATACAGTGCACAAACACACACACACAAACCCATAAAACATGGATACTTTATTACTATTGTTCGTTGTTGAAAAAATATCTTGTGTGTTTTGTGATTGTCTTAAAAAATGCTTGTTGCCTGTGTTCCTTATGGAGGCCATAAGTTGTGTGCGAATTGTATTTGCCTTTATTGTGGAGATGACATGAAATGTCGTGACCCCACAAACCATTTCAGATTTAACACTATACCCTCCACTTCCCCTCCCGTCTTGTCTCTCTCTCACACACACAAACACACCCACCCACACATGCACACACACGCACGTGCATAAACACACTTAGGCCAAATGTACACCTCACCTGTAAAAGGACAGACATATATACCTCAGTTGCCTGTATTTAGATACTTTGTGATAATGATATTGATGATAAGCAAACAGCAAATTAAGAAGCAATGTTTTGTTTTGCTTCAGTAATAAATCTTTACGGAATAAATATTTCATTCTGGTGCTGGTTCTATGTGTTCATTCGTATGTGCGTGTGTGCGTATGTGTGTGCGTGTGTGTGTGCGCACAAGTGTGTGTGCCCACGCGTTTGCATGATTGATCTTTGAACATAAACAGGGCCGTGTGGGCAGCGAGGGCCGGCGTGGCAGCACGTCAGTGTTTTCTTTGGCTTGGCAGACGAAGCCATGCAGGGAACCCAGGAACCCCCATCAGGTCGGCTCCTTCTCGCCCCAAAACCGACTCTGCCAATACCGGCCCGGGCAGATGGCTGATACACTGATTTACTTTCATGGGATATGATCAAATAGTGGGCAGGAATGGGTAGCTCAGCGTGTTCTTCTCCTTATTCTCGATTGAAAAAGTCTCATACCAATCCGGACGTGTCCGGAAATATTGAGTCGCAACCAAAAACAATAACTCCTGAGCAGAAATGCCAGATAAAGATGAGCAGGAACTGATTCATTTGAATAACCCCATAAGCTAAACGTGTTTGAGCCCTATGAAGCCTTTTCTTCCGTGTGTGTGCGTTATTGACTGGGGGGAAGGGTTAGGGGAGATGGTCTGTCCAGCAACGTGGTTTGACAGCTCTGCACCTTGGAGTGTCTGGCGGTCTGGCTCTGAGGTGGGCTCGTGGCCTGGTATCTGCAGTCTGGCCTTTGGGAGTAGGGGTTTATGTTCCTTTGTCGTACTCGCCCTGGCTGCACCTGATCAAGGCACATTGTCTAACACATTCCAGCACACAGCTGGTAACATAGGGAGGGGGGCGACACAAAAAGGGTACGCAAGAGTACTATGGAGACAGGTATGAATGTAGACAAAGAGTTAAAACTAAACACCTAGCCTTTCATTATCTAACCCGCAATCGCCTGATAGTTACAGATCACATCAGCTCAATCTCTCAGACAACTCTGTTTGATTCCTCATTATGCAATCTGCCTCGCTCACCCACCTGCCACTTCAATTCTTCACCTCTCTGGCGCCCTTTCAAATAGCAAATACCTTGGTTTCAGATCAAAAGCTTTGGAGGGCTTGTTTACTGTGCATGCTCCCTCAGTCACTTTGTCCCTGCCACACAGTGCTGTAGGTTCACACCACCCACGGTCCTGTGGCTGTTCCCTGCACTCCGGCACCGTCTGTGTCCTTAGTGGCTATGGCTACCCTAACCGGCATCACAGTTAGCATTAGCGCACCTCAACATGTTCCTGGGAGGGTGCACTGAGTGCTCCACATGGCACTGTGCAGAGAGAGTGGGAGGGCTGGAAGAGCAAACAGGCTGCCATTTCAAACGGAGAGTTTGAAGGGTCACTGTGACCCCTAAATGGGATGCTCCCACGATCTGAGAGAACCTGCTCCTCACCTTTCCCGACCATTAAAGCCGTTTAGCGTGCGCGAGACGCCCGAATGGGAAATGATGCAACAGGGTATTAGCTCCGTTTTTCTCTCATATGCAGAACATGAAAGCTTTCTCCAGAAAAGGAAATAAAAGGTTGTCTGAATGGTGCATGCACCCAGTCTAATAACATGTCAGATTCAACAACTTTCTTACTGTGTCCTCCTGCTTTTGAAAGCTTCAAGCCTTAATACCTGATATCAACCACCTGTCACCATCTCAGTTTACCTTCATGTGCCCTTTGGCTGACCCTGAAAGTGTGCCACGGTGTCTGTGTGTGTGTGTGTGTGTGTGTGTGTGTGTGTGTGTGTGTGTGTGTGTGTGTGTGTGTGTGTGTGTGTGTATGTGTGTGTGTGTGTGTGTGTGTGTGTGTGTGTGTGTGTGTGTGTGTGTGTGTGTGCGTGCGGCTGTGCAGTCACATTATTTGAAGCGTTTTCCACTAAATGAGAGCTATGAGTTTCACATCGCAGTGGGATTTGAGATAAGTAATCATATCTATGCTTGTCCCATGTACACGCTCACACATACAGACACGCAAACGGACACATGTCTCAAACTTTGAGAAGGATCCACATGCAGCAGGGCAATTAACTTTGCAAAACTATAGTACATTGTGGAGTGGACACTGGGGATGGATTGGTGCTTGATCTGGGAAGCTCACTTGTTAACACTTGTTCTGAATTGCTTTTAATGTGACTATCACGCTGCTGAGGATAACCACCCACTCTGAGATCACCCCTATGTGTGTGCGTGGGTGGAGGGGGACTTAAGTGGCTCCCTGGCTGAATTGGTACACACCGAACTAGAGTCCAGGAAAATCCTTAGAAAGAGCAGACACTTTTGTGCATTTAATACAATTAAATATAAAATATTACAATATACAATATAAAATATAAAATATTACAAGACAGCAGGTAGCTATCTTAGCAGGGGAGAAGGTTTCATTAAGTCATTTTTCATTGTGCATGCGTGAAAGTGTGTGTGTGTGTGTATGTGTGTGTGTGTGTGTGTGTGTGTGTGTGTTAGAGAGAGAGAGAGAGAGAGAGAGAGAGAGAGAGAGAGAGAGAGAGAGAGAGAGAGAGAGAGAGAGAAAGAGGGGGGAGAGAGTGAGAGAGATAGAGAGAAAAATGTAGAGAGAAAAATGCAGAGAGCGATAACACATTGCATCTAGCTTCTATAGCTAATTGTTAGCCAGTTGTGTGGAGTAACATTACCCCATACCCTTCATGTCCAAACTGCCATGCAAAATTGTGACCTCTTGTGGCAAATTAGCTAACCTGTGCTACTGTATATCTAATACATTCGTCTCAAAGGAAAAAAATGCACAGAGGATATCTTTGGTCCGATATAAAAACTCAAAATAATACACTCTTTTTGTTTGCTTACCATCCTTAGGGAAACCCCCAGAGTGTCCAATGGTTGTCAATCTTACTAAGTATAAGTACCCCAGGGCAGACTACCCAAGGCTGCAGGTACTGACAACACTCTTTGCGTTCATTTTGGTAACAGCTGACTGTTTCATTTATGTGTACATTATTAACAACAGAACTGCTCTTCAAGTACAACATGTGTAGGGACAGCCTGGGGTCCGCTCTACACACCTAGTTTCCCATCAGCATGTGCATTCCAGTGTGAAAAACTTTAGGTGATAAACACATCATCCAAATGGAGGCGCGGAGCAAATATGTTACACCTGGAAGCCATCTTATTACACCAGAACCATGTGATGTAGCTGGAAATGGTTTGTCCTGTACAGTGTACACTATGTGCATGTGTGTGTGCATGTGTGCGCGTGTGTGCGTGTGCGCGTGTGCGCGTGTGCGTGTGTGCGTGTGTGCGTGTGTGCGTGTGTGTGTGTGTGCGTGTGTGTGTGTGAGTGTGCGTGTATTAGTGTATGATGCGTGTAGTAGTGTTTTGTTATTCTAGACAAACAAAGACTGGGTGGCACATACAGATCCAAACTGTGTCGATTTAAGACACACATTGCACTTGCTGTTGACCTCATTAACCAAACATCTGGCAATGTTCAACATTTTCAACTGTTTGCCCGTTTTATTTACATGAGGCAACTCCCTTCTCAACGGCCAGAACCATCAAGAGACATTCAAAGCAGAAGCAGCATTTAATAATCACATTATCTAATAGACTGTCTACAGGAAGTCTGATATGTTTTGTTAGAGGATGGACTCACACAGCAGGCTATAGACTAAACATCAGACCAGGCACAAGAGAGCCTGGTTTAACCAGACCATCCTGGACCCCTTTTCCCCAGCCTCCAGTTCCCGTTGGGCTCGGGTTCTATCCTCCTATCACTCTCCATCCCTTCTTCCAGAGGAGAAGGGCTACTTCAAAAGGATGATAGACAGGCAGTGGTCAAAACCATGGCAACTACATTGCCTCTTCAGACACCCAGTGATTCTGATGGTTATGGACAGTTCCGTGAACTCAATGTCTCTCTGTATGTTTTTTTCTGTTTGTTTTTTTACTTTACAAAGCAACAAAAGCTTAGTAAAGGTTTAACAATGACAGAATAGGTAAGTTAGTAAGAAGTTAGTAATAAATTAGTTTGTAATGCAATTGTAAACAATTCAACTCATGTGGCATTTATTAAAGTGCTAAGCAGTCTATAAATTGTTAACATGTTTCTCATAAGTGCTTGAAAATGTCTATAATATAACAATAAACATGTTTATAATGTTATTAGTAACACATATAGTCATGTTAACACATAATAATCTAAATACGCATCAAGGACTTATAAGGGCATTTATGTATTAATTAACGCTTATTATATGGACCTTATAAAGCATTACCATGGAGTCAATGACAAATGTGCTGTTATAACAGGAATATTTTATGAATTGTTTAATTCAGGACAGACATACACAATGAATTCAAATATGCAGTAGGCCATAATGAAATCAACAATTCAATAATAGAAATAGAACAGAGATGGACCACTATTACTACAATCAACTAAATGTCTTCCCATAACTTTTAATAGATGTGAAAGAGGCATAGCTGCAGCAACATGTCACCCACTCCTACAAAGACTTCCTTCCTGTAAGAGAAGAAAGGCATCATCATGTCCATATTTCCCACTCCTCTATTTCCTTCAATGCATGCAATAATATTTTCATAGCGCTTGTAACAACATATCCTCCGGTGCACACAGATTCCACCACAATGTGCTCACTTATAACGAATACTCTATGTAAGCAAATGTTTATACCTAAGCAAAAACAAAGTAGACGACCAGCATACAGCCCACGACCCAGCCCACAATCAACAGAGCAGAGTACAGCTTATGGGAGGAGTCAGCGTTACCGACTGCTAAAGACAAAGAAAGTGAGAGACAGAGTTAGTGAGAAGGCAAAGAAGAAAAGGGGGGAAAGGGGGACGGAGAGTCACAGAGAAACTTTGATCAGCAAGAGCCAATTATTCGAAGATTGTCCCCTCTCCTCCACTCCGCCACTCTCCTCATATGCTGCACTACAGCGTCCCCTCGCTCCCCTTTCCCTCCACTCAGTTGAAGCACCTTCCCTCTCCCGCCTCCTGATCATCTCATCACGGCCTCAACTTTACTTTCGCCGCTCCGGTGAGATGGAGGTCAAAACTCTCCATCACTTCCAGAGTGGTACTCTACCTCTTTTGGCCACGGCCCCTGGGGTTGGTCTTGTCTGGGTCCTATTGCTGCTGCAGCCGCTGCCATTTCTGTCGTCATGCCCACAGTGCCACGCTGGGCTGAGGTGATGCTCACAGCCTGGAGCAGAGCAGGGGTACTGGGCAACAGATCCATCATCCATCGGACACAGATCCAAATACTGAGCCTGTTGTACCCAACACATACACTGGATTCACAAGTCAAGCCAAAAGCCCTTTTTTGGGAAAGTCATGATGGAAGAGAGGCTGCTCTGCTCACACCCTTTTCTCTGTGGACCTGGTCCCAGCTGTGAAAAACCCAGGACTCCTCTTCAGATCTCCCCCAGGAAAAAAGCCTCCAGCTGGGGTTTACTCCCCTGTCCCTATGGGTTGGGGTGGGGGCTTCTGGCAGGGCCTCTAGCTCTGACCTTAGCCTGCGGCAGCTTGATATTTGGATTAGCTTTTACAATCTAGTACGTCTTTTAAAGCCACAACATGGTGATGTCGTGAGAAGGAGGTTATACGACAGTAGACAATCTAATACAAAAATAGAACTGCATTCTTATTGCCAAAATATACCGACACCTCCTATAATTACGATTACAAAACAGGTTAATGCGCATGCCATATATTTTGTGGCCCTATCGTTTCGTTTCATCTATGTGACCTCCTGCAGCAGTGCTGTAAAACGTTCAACTTTAGCCAGCCAAAGGAGCACACCTGGATCAGAGAGACACTAAAGTCGGTCACGCAGAGGCTTAAGTTTAAGTGGAGAGAAGAGGGGAGAGGGGGAGTAGGAAGGTGAAGGGGTGGTGGGTAAGAGCAGGGGAGGAGAACGATCGGCTATTAAGGTTCTCCTACATTTCTGGAACCTTGAAAGGGTTCTAAAGTGTGAAGAGCAAAGGGTTCAAGGTTTAAAAAGTGTTAACATCAAATGTGCAGAGAAGATTGCTTCAATGGCCCAACTAAGAGGGCTGCACGGTGCAGGGAAGGAGAACAAGAGAGGTGCAGAGCACATAAGTGGAGGTAGAGGGGCAATTGACTGAGACATAGAGGGAGAGAAGGATAGAGAAGTGGCGTGGGGGAAAGGGGAGACAACAAATTCAGAGTTTTCCGCTATTCTAATTCTTCACATGACGCTCACCACAAGAGAACAGACTGTCCAATGGATCAATGAAGGGAAAGTAAATAGCAGCAAGGTGAGACCGCAGTAAGGAAACTTAAAACACTGTTGTTTTTTGCTGAGTTATGTCATCGGTAGTTGATAACTCACCATTGAGTCCATCAGCCTCCCTAGACAAGGTTGCTCTGTGGCTTCTCCTTGACGACTACAAGTGGCTCACATGGGTTTTCCTCAATTATCACGTTACTATGGGATGATCATAATGTCCCTCCAGTAAATTACATCACTCTGAAGCCACCGCCTGGTAACCTTTCAATAGCAACCCATTGTCTGAATAGCATATTTTGACGTGGGACAGAGAGTTGACATGCAATTGTTTTTTAGCTGCGGGCAAAATTCTCCCTATATCAGAAGCCTCCTTTTCTGTTTCTCTCTCTGTGTCCGTCCTGCGTGCCTCAGTCATCTTCTCTGTCTGTTTGTCTACGTTGCTCCTTTCTGGTTTGTAGCACTCATTTGCATCTGACTTGTACATGCAGTTTGTTTAGTGCTGTGGGTGTGTGTTGAATGGGAAATACAGTGGACAACTCATAGTCGAAATGAACAATGGCAACATTACAAAAGGCCGCAGATATGTTTTTAATAGCCCTGCTTTAAATTACTGTTTAAAATAGAATTGAGAAGATTTGATCAAAATGCAAAAAATCCAAAACATGTGTCTTCCAACTTTTAATCAAGTTATTTGTGTTTAGCCGGGAGTGTTTATCTGACTGCTGGAGGCTGTAGCCTTCATTTGTCAGTGTCCAAGATTGCGGTCTGAGATTAAGATCTCTTATCTTGTGTTCTCTCTTCCTTTCATCATTCTATCATTCTCTCTTTCCTCTTGTCATGAGATTCGTCCACTCACAAGCCATCCCTGGGTGATACACTCTCGTTCAACTCTCTTACACGGTAATACCATTTGCTGCTGGGATTGCAGCCCTTACTGTATGCCTTCCAGTTTTCTGGGACGAAAGAGACATGCATGCACAAGTGCTTAATGTATCACATTTAGGTTTCATGGGGTGTTTGCAGTGTTTCTTTCATTAATACAGGATTGTGTCATTGTTTTTCTACGTTTCTTAAGGTAATGAAAATAATGAATGTTCAAGGTTGTATTTCCTGACAGGTTACGTTGGTGTTGCTATAAGGTCTTTTCTACATCTTGCGGTAATTGCCCACATTGTTCTGGTTAGTATAGGTTCTACAATTCATGCACGGATTTCAGCATATTTTTTACTGTCTCTAGGTGTTTCTCAGTCTAGTTTCAGTCTCTGTTCTCCCCAGGTAATGAGTAAATTTGGCAGGCTGTGGCTGCTTTGCTTCCTTCCTGGAATGGTTGAGGGGCTGGGTGGAGGGGGTCTCTGCCACCTGATGGCTAAGCCCGTCTCTGGTAGTGTGTACCAGGCTGGAGATGTTGTTATTGGGGGTCTGTTCCCTGTCCATGTAGGGGCACCTCAGCCTGAACTGGAGTTTAAGAATAAAAAGGGAAATGCTAGCTGCTCAATGTAAGTCTATCTCTTCAAATGATATACAAATTTTCTTGCACATTATATGAAAAGGAGAGCAAAGACGTTTTTGTTTAAAATTCCTTTTATTCTAAAGTATTTTTATATTTTTCAATAATCATGTAAAAAGAAAATACAACTTTTATTTATTATTTCTTCAACATAGTCTTTACCAGCGTGCTTACCGCTGGCTACAGACCATGGCCTTTGCAGTGGAAGAGATTAACCGTAACCCAGCCCTGCTACCTAACCTGACCCTGGGCTATCTGGCAGCTGACACCTGTCTAGCGGAGGGCACCACATTGGGGGCAGCCCTGGCCATGGTGACCGGTCAGGAGGGCTCTGTGTCGGGCAGAGAGTGTGGCTCTGCCCCTGAGGTTCCAGTCATCATTGGGGACGCCCGCTCTTCTGCCTCCATCGTGGTGGCACAGACCCTTGGGGTGTTTGAAATACCCATGGTGAGGTGTGGTGTGGGGTTACAGCCAGAATAATCATGCCCATTGTGTTTTATTGTGGTGCTTCATTGTTCCTCTCGGTCTCTCCTTTTTGTTTGTGTGAATTATGTTTCCCTTTATATTTCCTCTCTCCATTGTTCCAGGTGAGCTACTTTGCCTCCTGTGCGTGTTTGAGTGACAGGCGGAGATACCCGTCGTTCTTTCGTACGGTGCCCAGCGATGCGTTCCAGGCGCGGGGCATGGCCAGGCTGCTGCGTCTGCTAGGCTGGAGCTGGGTGGGGCTGGTGTCTGGGGATGATGACTATGGCAGGATTGGAGTGCAGATGCTTCTGGAGGAGCTCAGAGGGTCAGGAGTGTGTGTCGCCTATCATGAAGTCATCCCCAAGGTAAAAAACAAACAAGCAAAATTATATCTACCTATTTACTGTGTTGCAGCATGTCTTATGTCTCATATTTCTCCTACTGAAACATTTATAGACATATTTGGAGAGAAAGATCAGGGGGATTGTTGACAGTATCCAGGAGTCCTCTGCTAATGTTGTGCTGACATTTGCTATCTCAATGGATGCAAAAGTGAGACCAAACAAGCTTGCTCACAGCAAAGTTATCAATTGAACCAACCAATGAGTTAATTTGATTTTGTATAATATTATGCTTTTGTTTCTCAAGGCCTTATTGAAGGAGGTGGTTCGTCGAAACATAATAGACATACAGTGGATTGTGACTGAGGCCTGGATAACAGATAACACACTCTCCACGCCACAGAACCTGCCCTCTCTGGTTGGGACCATCGGGTTTGCCCTGCGTAGAGCTGACATTACCGGGCTTGGTCCCTTCCTGACTCGACTGAATCCTAACCTGGTCTCTTCTGACTATGATCCATTTCTGACTGAGCTCTGGGGGGAGCTGTTTGGGTGCACTCCTAATATGGATGTGACTCCATTATCGCAAAAACAGTGTTCAGGAACAGAGGGTGTAGGTGAGAGGCATTGGGTGATTGAGAAATGGATTGTAAGTAGAGAAAACATTTTTCCTGCACGAGAATTGTTTGTCTATTTTTTTTTTTCAAACAGTAACCAGCTTTGCCTTATGTCTTTGTAAACAATAGTTGTAGGAGAGAGTCTGTTTGCAGATGTTTCTCAACTGAGAGTCACCTACAATGTGTATAAGGCGGTGTATGCCGTGGCTAATGCCATCCAGGACATGCTGTCTTGTCGGCCTGGAGAGGGACCCTTCAACAACGGCCAGTGTGCTGATGTCAGGAGGCTGCAGCCCAGTCAGGTCTTTCAATCTGTTCTGAGGATACTAAATATTTATAATGCTGTTTTATTTATTCATTAATCAAATATACAAATAAAAAATCTTATCTTTATCAACACTCTTGTTTCCATACAGATTCTTCACTATCTAAAAGGTGTGAACTTCACTACACCTGTTGGTGAACCTGTCCATTTTGACCAAAATGGAGACCCACCTGCCTCCTATGACATCCTGAACTGGCA
The DNA here is from genome assembly GCA_017639675.1 of Aplochiton taeniatus. NCBI lineage: Eukaryota > Metazoa > Chordata > Actinopteri > Galaxiiformes > Galaxiidae > Aplochiton > Aplochiton taeniatus. The sequence continues at coordinate 10,991,271 of CM030181.1, read as the reverse complement.
CGTCAATGCAGAGGGAAAGGCCGAGTTTGCCCATGTCGGCCATTTTGTGTCCTCCGTGGGGTCACATGGCCAGTTTCTACTGAACATGGAGAAAGTAGTGTGGGGTGGAGGAAAATCAAATGAGGTCCGTGTGTGCTTGTGATGGATAAAGAGTAAGGTTGAGCACTAGAAGGTCGAAACGTACTTATTATGGGTTTCTGGTTAGAAAGTTCTTCTCCTCTTTTCTTCCAGGTACCTTCATCTGTGTGCAGCACTCCCTGTCCCCCTGGCTCATGGAAGGCTGCCCAGACAGGGAGACCAGAGTGCTGCTTTGACTGTGTGCCCTGCTCTGAGGGAGAGGTGAGCAATCAAACAGGTACATACAATCAATCACATTCATTTAATACGCCTATGGCCCATCAAATTTTGTCAGATGAGTACACATTTTGTACAGGGAGGAATATTTTTTTTTGTTTTGGTGGCTCATCGTTGCGTTTTGATTCTACCTTGTCTCTCTCAGGGTCAGTGGAGTGTATAAGGTGTCCAGAGCGGTTCTGGTCCAACCCGACAAATACAGAGTGCATTCCCCAGCAGATTGACTTCCTGTCCTACAATGACACCATGGGTGCTGTTCTGTCCATCATCTCTGTTGCTGGGGCAACCCTCACTTGGGCAACCTTTGCCACTTTCTTCTTTTACCGGAAAACACCCATAGTAGGTTCAAGGTTTTATAAACCTATAAACAATGTTATTTTTCATATAATAAGGACAGTATTTTATATTTTTGAAAGAGTTAAACAACACATAAATATGATAGCAGATCTGAAATGATGATCAAATTCACATATGAGCCATACTTTAAATCATTACCAATGTTGGCATGTATAATATATATAATATATTTGTTAACACAATGATTTTATAATGAATTTCAGGTGCGAGCCAACAACTCAGGGCTGAGCTTCTTATTGTTGCTGTCACTCAAGCTGTGCTTTCTGTGTGCACTAGCTTTCATTGGTCGACCAGTAGCTTGGTCGTGTATGTTGAGACACACCTTGTTTGGGATCAGCTTTGTGCTGTCTATTTCCTGCCTGCTTAGCCGCACTGTGGTGGTTCTGGTGGCTTTCCGCTCCACACTTCCTGGGGAGAACTTAATGCGCTATTTTGGCCCCGCCCATCAGAGACTAGGCATCTCCATCTGCACCCTGGTACAGGTGACTACTTGGCTCTTTAGTATGGGATTTGGAATGTATATATAAACCATCAAATTATAATTTTAAACTCCAAAATATTTTGAATTTGTACTGTTAATTTCCTAAATGAATCCATCCTTTTTTTAGGTGTTTATTTGTTGTCTGTGGCTTTACTTGGCCCCTCCCCGGCCTGCTGAGAGACTGATCAGAGCAGACCAAATCCCAAAGATCCTCCTGGAGTGCGCAATGGGTTCTGTGACAGGCTTCTCCCTGGTCCTGGGCTACATTGGCCTGCTGGCCTTCCTCTGTCTTCTCTTAGCTTTTCTAGCCAGGAAACTCCCTGACAACTTCAACGAGGCTAAACTCATCACCTTCAGCATGCTGGTCTTCTGTGCTGTCTGGGTCGCTTTTGTCCCTGCCTACATCAGCTCACCTGGGAAGTACACAGTTGCTGTGGAGATCTTTGCCATCCTGGCCTCCAGTTATGGACTGTTAATCTGTATCTTTGCCCCCAAGTGTTACATCATCCTGCTCAGGCCAGAGAAGAACACTAAGAAACACCTGATGTCTAAATAATTAAATAATCTAGTGTCAGAAAAATTTCAACTTGTAATTGAAAGTTAAGTACAAATTGTTGTGATTGATTACACAGTTCTATCATTGTGTGTAATTCATCATGGTTAAGACAAGACAAACTTGATATGTTTCCACTCTAACAAAGCATAAGTCCATAGATTTTTTGTAAAACATTTTTTTGTTTGTTGTTAAAAGCAAAAGGATAAATAATATCATAAGAACTATATATGAAGGAATTGTGTCTTTATATGTTTGTGATTAATAAAAAATACAACTGAGTAAGAATTGACTTTATGATAAGCTCTCAGACAGTCCCCCATCACCCACTATATCAATGTTTGTGTATGTGTCATACTTTGTGTCATCACAAGACAGAGGGTGTGCACGTGCTTATTCATGCTACTAAAGTCCTCAGATAAAATACAGTCACAGCCATATTTGGGGTCTGCACTCCCTGTATCTGTTATCCACTGTGAACATTTTTACTTCACATACTAACATCTTTACAATGTTCTGTTTATTTAGCATTCCCCTTTCCAATTTTCCACTCCAGTGCACCCCTAATAATATCAGATGATAAAATTCCCATCATCACTAGCTTTCACCATTTTCCTCTAAGCATGTGGTGCCAGAAGGCTTGCTGTCAAATTCAACTCTACCCAGGCAGCTACAGTACAAGAGCCCATAACAATGGTCTGACTGTGGCGTAGATTTCCTTTTCTGCTCCAGTTTCTATGGAACCCACCAGTATGGTGGCACTGGCTTTTACAACATAATAGAAGAAAGAAACATGGAGGACTTGTAAGAAACAGGCGTGATTATAACGGCACATTGAGAAACCACCTATTACGAAAAAACACAAAAGCCTTTCGCATAGCTAAAGAAACATTCCGGCCCATGCAATATATTAACCCTCTGTTCCTAGTACTAATGGTGATCCTCCTGGTTAGCCGGCAGACACTTGGAAAAATGAAAGCTAAAAAGCAGCACATCCGACATAACTTGACATAACTCTGTCTGTCTCCTTAATACATTGTCCATCTTGCAACATGACAGGCAAATTGAACCTTGAACCCATTTGATCTGCCTTTTCAGTCTTGAAGTAACAAACACAGCCTCAAACCACAGGGTTGTAGGGAATGCGTTCAGAATAACATGGAGCTATTGTCTGCAGTACCTTTGTGACCTTCTCCACTCACTCTGGCTTCCCCTGTGTTTTATTCCTAGACACATTGTACCGCTCACTCCCTCTCACACCCATCATACAAATCATGGCATCCCCTTTTCATGTCTTTACAGTTGCTTGTGCTTTTCTTGTCCCTCTATTTATTAATTCCTCTTCTGCTTGGTTCTTTTATTTTTGTTATCAATCTATTTTCACCGACAATGTCGATGCCGAATTGGATTGTTTGCTAGTGAAAGGGAAAATGGATTGATTCCATGAAACACTTGTAGCGAGGCTGTGATATAGCATTGAACTATTGACTTTCTGAAATGAGAGCGATAAACAGTGTACATGGAAATGGGAATAACTACTCTCTGCCCTCTTCTCTCTCTCTCTATCTCTCACCCTGGGGACTCCAGGGAGAGCTGAGTCTCTTTGTCCTCCATTTCACTTTACCACTCCACCAGTAGGAACAACAGACCAATCAGAGGTGGCTAATCAATGCTATCTGAGCAGCCATGGGGAACTAGGGGGGAAAGTGTCTGACATGCGGTTTATTGTTCCAGAGGACGACCAGTCGTGGTGTTTATGTGTAAAAGCCTCCAGAGTACAACGGTTTGATTAACCAATAGCAGCTGGGGTTTCCTCAGCTTCAATTTGTAAGGCTTTGGGGCCTCCATCGCCAGGCTATCTGAGGCTGGATGAGTGCCGGGACCGCTGCCAGGCTCCGGCTGACAGCTCTCATCCTCAGGTTTGCGGAGGAGGTCATAGGGCTGGTTTATACAGCTGGACCAAGACACACTGGAGCAAGCAAAGATGGCCTGTCAGGCCTTGAGGTCACATCCATTCCATTCAAGATGACACAGCTGTGTAAGGATAGACAGTGAAAACAGGATCAGGGTAGGTGCGACGGCAATTGTGACACAATACCCTAGTGTGAAAAAGAATAGCCTTTAGGTTGTTGTAAAACCCCAGCAGATATCTGACTTAACCCACCGTTCACACAATGAAAGTCTGTACCTCAACAGCACAACACCACCCCCATGTGGTAAGGGGTAGTAAGTTCAGATATGACAAGACCATTCCAAATAATGCCAACATACACGTATGTAGCATATTTTGACTTCATACAGTCAGAGGACAGGAATAGTTTATTAATCAATTAATATTCAGGCCCACGATATGTAGCAACTATACAAAGTTCTGGAAATGCATTGGTCATATTTCAAATCACGAGCTTTGAGATTCAAATTCCACTTTAATTACCCATGGTACCTAGTGTAAATGTTATGTTTGCATTTGTCCCTTGGCCATTATGTGTTTCTTGGTGTTTCTTTCAGGTCTCAGCAGGATGATGTAACACTTAGGGGCAAATATAAAGATTAATAGTCCATAACTGGAGGCCAGGATGGCAAAGATCTCCACGGCAACAGTGTACTTCCCTGGGGAGCTGGTGTAAGCAGGGACAAAGGTCACCCACACAGCACAGAAGACCAGCATGCTGAAGGTGATGAGTTTAGCCTCGTTGAAGTTGTCAGGGAGTTTCCTGGCTAGAAAAGCTAAGAGAAGACAGAGGAAGGCCAGCAGGCCAATGTAGCCCAGGACCAGGGAGAAGCCTGTCACAGAACCCATTGCGCACTCCAGGAGGATCTTTGGGATTTGGTCTGCTCTGATCAGTCTCTCAGCAGGCCGGGGAGGGGCCAAGTAAAGCCACAGACAACAAATAAACACCTAAAAAAAGGATGGATTCATTTAGGAAATTAACAGTACAAATTCAAAATATTTTGGAGTTTAAAATTATAATTTGATGGTTTATATATACATTCCAAATCCCATACTAAAGAGCCAAGTAGTCACCTGTACCAGGGTGCAGATGGAGATGCCTAGTCTCTGATGGGCGGGGCCAAAATAGCGCATTAAGTTCTCCCCAGGAAGTGTGGAGCGGAAAGCCACCAGAACCACCACAGTGCGGCTAAGCAGGCAGGAAATAGACAGCACAAAGCTGATCCCAAACAAGGTGTGTCTCAACATACACGACCAAGCTACTGGTCGACCAATGAAAGCTAGTGCACACAGAAAGCACAGCTTGAGTGACAGCAACAATAAGAAGCTCAGCCCTGAGTTGTTGGCTCGCACCTGAAATTCATTATAAAATCATTGTGTTAACAAATATATTATATATATTATACATGCCAACATTGGTAATGATTTAAAGTATGGCTCATGTGTGAATTTGATCATTATTTCAGATCTGCTATCATATTTATGTGTTGTTTAACTCTGTCCTTATTATATGAAAAATAACATTGTTTATAGGTTTATAAAACCTTGAACCTACTATGGGTGTTTTCCGGTAAAAGAAGAAAGTGGCAAAGGTTGCCCCAGTGAGGGTTGCCCCAGCAACAGAGATGATGGACAGAACAGCACCCATGGTGTCATTGTAGGACAGGAAGTCAACCTGCTGGGGAATGCACTCTGTATATGTTGGGTTGGACCAGAACCGCTCTGGACACCTGATACACCCCACTGACCCTGAGAGAGACAAGGTAGAATCAAAACACAAAGATGAGCCACCAAAACAAAAAAAAATATTCCTCCCTGTACAAAATGTGTACTCATCTGACAAAATTTGATGGGCCATAGGCGTATTAAATAAATGTGATTGATTGTATGTACCTGTTTGATTGCTAACCTCTCCCTCAGAGCAGGGCACACAGTCAAAGCAGCACTCTGGTCTCCCTGTCTGGGCAGCCTTCCATGAGCCAGGGGGACAGGGAGTGCTGCACACAGATGAGGGTACCTGGAAGAAAGGAGGAGAAGATCTTTTTAATCAGAGACCAATAATAAGTATGTTTCGACCTTCTAGTGCTCAACCTTACTCTTTATCCATCACAAGCACACACGGACCTCATTTGATTTTCCTCCACCCCACACTACTTTCTCCATGTTCAGTAGAAACTGGCCATGTGACCCCACGGAGGACACAAAATGGCCGACATGGGCAAACTCGGCCTTTCCCTCTGCATTGACGTGCCAGTTCAGGATGTCATAGGAGGCAGGTGGGTCTCCATTTTGGTCAAAATGGACAGGTTCACCAAGAGGTGTGGTAAAGTTCACACCCTTTAGGTAGTGGAGAATCTAGGTTAGATCAAGAATGTTAATCTAGATTTAGAATCGATATGTAGAAATATATTTATATATATTCTTTAAATATGTATTTATAAAAATGAGGAGTAGCATCCAGAACAGAGAGAAAAACCTGACTGGGCTGCAGCCTCCTGACATCAGCACACTGGCCGTTGTTGAAGGGTCCCTCTCCAGGCCGACAAGACAGCATGTCCTGGATGGCATTAGCCACGGCATACACAGCCTTATACACATTGTAGGTGACTCTCAGTTGAGACACATCTGCAAACAGACTCTCACCTACAACTACAGTTTTTTTTTTAAAGAGATAAGGCAAAGCTGGTAAAAGCGTAAAGCAACATATCTGACTGATTGCTACTCTCTGATGAAAAGAGAGACATTTTAAAACATATATCCATCAAATAATAATTTTTACCTATGAATTCTGAGCCTTCACACTGTCGCCGTAGAGAGGAGGTCCGACTGATATTAACCAATAGAGTGCACCCAAACAATTCCTCCCAGAGTTCCGTCAAGAAAGGATCAGAATCAGATGAGACCAGGTTAGGATTCAGTCGAGTCAGGAATGATCCAAGGCCGGCAATGTCGGCTCTACGCAGGGCAAACCCGATGGTCCCAACCAGAGAGGGCAGGTTTTGTGGGGTAGATAGCGTGGTGTAGGTCACCCAGGCTTCTGTAGCGATCCACTGTCTGTCTGTGATGTTTTGACGCACCACTTCTTCCAAGAGGGCCTGGGGATAAATCACAGGTTACTGTTGAAATTGAGTGAGTGGACTGTGAATTTAATTTAATTCAAATATGTTTATATTTTTGGAAATAATCATCATTATATGAGGGCCAAACAATCACCTTTGCATCTTGAGATATAGCAATAGAAATAGAATAGAAATATATTTTTTTATAAACCTAGAAATTTGCTATCGCTATTGACTAAAACACTCACCTTCGCATCCTGAGCGATAGCAAAGGTGACCACAACTGTGGCTGAGGACCTTTGGATTGTTTCCACAATCCCTTTCATCTTCATTTGTAAGTATGTCTATAGATGTAAAAGTTGAGCGGGACAATTATAAAGGATAACCAAGTATGAGTGAGTAGTGCCAGAAAAATCATAAAAAAGAAAAGACAAGAGAAATATATTATTTCCAACATGATAACACCACTGAGAAAGGTAGAGAGCCAGACGGTACCTTGGGGATGACTTCATGATAGGCGACACACACTCCTGACCCTCTGAGCTCCTCCAGAAGCATCTGCACTCCAATCCTGCCATAGTCATCATCCCCAGACACCAGCCCCACCCAGCTCCAGCCTAGCAGACGCAGCAGCCTGGCCATGCCCCGCGCCTGGAACGCATCGCTGGGCACCGTACGAAAGAACGACGGGTATCTCCGCCTGTCACTCAAACACGCACAGGAGGCAAAGTAGCTCACCTGGAACAATGGAGAGAGGAAATATAAAGGGAAACATAATTCACACAAACAAAAAGGAGAGACCGAGAGGAACAATGAAGCACCACAATAAAACACAATGGGCATGATTATTCTGGCTGTAACCCCACACCACACCTCACCATGGGTATTTCAAACACCCCAAGGGTCTGTGCCACCACGATGGAGGCAGAAGAGCGGGCGTCCCCAATGATGACTGGAACCTCAGGGGCAGAGCCACACTCTCTGCCCGACACAGAGCCCTCCTGACCGGTCACCATGGCCAGGGCTGCCCCCAATGTGGTGCCCTCCGCTAGACAGGTGTCAGCTGCCAGATAGCCCAGGGTCAGGTTAGGTAGCAGGGCTGGGTTACGGTTAATCTCTTCCACTGCAAAGGCCATGGTCTGTAGCCAGCGGTAAGCACGCTGATTAAATCTAGGGAGACAGCCAAGGAGAGTTGGTAATGATTGAAAAACATGGAAGAATTTATGTAATGATTAAATAAATAATAATAATAAAAAAATGTGCACATCTGAATTCTTAGAAAATGTTCTTGGTATTTAACTCACTTTGAACAGGTAACGTTTTTTTTCTTATTCTTAAACTCCAGTTCAGGCTGAGGTGCCCCTACATGGACAGGGAACAGACCCCCAATAACAACATCTCCAGCCTGGTACACACTACCAGAGACAGGCTTAGCCATCAGGTGGCAGAGACCCCCTCCACCCAGCCCCTCAACCATTCCAGGAAGGATGCAAAGCAGCCACAGCCTGCCACATTTACTCATTACCTATAGGGAGGAAAGACACAGCAACTAGACAGAGAATCATAGCTTGAAAGACAGAGATAGCTGTTGCAAACGTTAATATGAAATAACATTTTCTGCATTGTTTTTCATTTTTAGTTATTTGAGTATTTGATTATAACAACAAACAAAGGTAAATTCTTATTAGTAAAATGCCTTATGGCATAACACCCTAACGCCTCATCAATTAAGGTCATTTCAAATAAATTTCACATATTTCTATACAAATTTTAGAAATTAGAAAAATTAGAAGCTAATAATTTTTTTTTTTTACCTTTGAAAAAAGAAATAAGGCAACATTTACCTTTGGTCATATAAGAGTATATTCAAAACTCCCATCCATAAATTGGAATGATAACAGTCCATACATGCATGCTTTCATTTGCAAAATATCACTCAACAAATGTACATCATTAGATTAATGTAAACGTATACAGTACTGTATATGATGGGGGATCCTGCTCAACTGGACTGCTGATATTGTAGGATAAAGGTACGATACAGAAACGGTAGACACATCTGGCATAACCTCTGAGATAATTAAAATAGGACATCTCCATCATGAACAAAGCAACAACCAAACTTACCATTATTATTAATACTTAGTATAATTAGGACATGTTTTAAAAGAAATGACAGTCAGATGAATCATTCATTGGAACTGTAAATATCACGCATGTCTACCTGAAGAGAGAAGAAAATAGAGAGATAATGACGAGAGACTTGACAGTGTGAAATTATCTTTCTGCTCTCAGGAAGAAAAGAGGAGGTGAATATTATAGCAGTAGATCACCGTTCTCTAAAAAAACAACAGCTTACATCATTCACCTTGTAGAGTCAGGGATACAGGCACGTTATTAGAAGGCAACAAAACAGTGATTGGGGGGTGTACAGAATGATGACATAATTATTCCATAATAACATAAAAATTGAGGAAAACCCCTGAGGTTGGTTTAATTGTCACAAAGGCTTTCATAGATATAGTCAAGAGATGGAGTAATGCAAATAATACTGAGCAAACATTTCAAATTGATAAAGTCATAGATATGATTAAAGTTATTGTTGAAGAAAAATCAATGCCGGCAATTTAGTTTATATTATAATGTTCATTGCCACACAACAGCAACTTGTAAAATATCATTAAGGATAATATCATACCACATGCATGTAAAAACGTTTGGGACTGGTAACAATGTGTGGGTCGTATGTGCTCACGCTGATCGGGTAGAGGGTTGGAGGTACTAGGGCAATGATGTCCAAAGGCCTGTGGTTGGTTAGTACAGCGATGTGGATTACTCTTAGGGTCACACTCAATAGCGTTCATTAGATCTTGGTTGGACATTTAGAAGCCAATATAGGCAATTGTGAATTGATAGTGAGGTGTTTGTGTCTGACTCAATCTGTGTATCCAGACATCTTTCGACAAAATTGGAACTCTCCATTCCTTTTCTCAAAGAATCCTTTGTTCATATGTACACCATGGGATTCCATCCAATCTACTCCCACTCTAAGTCATTTTATTTTATAGCTTTTATACCTTTTTATATTTTTTCTACGTTTTTTAAAGGTAAAAAATAAATAATAAAAAAATGCAAACCCATGTCTTTAGGTTTCCAGCACCTACCCCAACAGGACACTGCCAATGCACAGTACTGGACAGCGGAGCGTACCAGGGCAGGCCCCAGGTGTAATCTGACATACTCAGTGCAGCAAACTGAAAACTCTTTGCTTTTAAATCATTACAGTTAACTTTTTTAAAGACTTTATTTAAATTAGACTTGTTTTTCTGGTTTTACATCTGATAGAAACTGGGCATGGAATACAAATCTGCAATTGTGAGTGAAGATTAACATATGTGGATTATGTTGCTGAAAGCATATCTAATCAACATGAAAAAATAGTGCTTCATTAACCAATGGGCACATGGTGGGATGTAACCCACTTACAGTACTTGATTGACAACTCTGGACTACCTCAGAAGACAATTTAATGGGTACAACAGGAAAACAGATCTCTGTTATGAAATTTACACCAAATATGAATCTCACTTTCTATGCAGCACAACCGCAAAAGTTACATATCGACCGTTAGATTAGCAACTTAAAATAGTCATTTAAAAACGAAATTTGAATGCTTAGAGCAATTTGAGTGTTCTTCTCAGTACTCTGTAGGATAATGTAACACTTGGGGGCAAATATCTGTGTACTCGAGGACAACAATTAGTACTTGACAATCAAAAGGCAAGTTAAAATAGTATTAAATAAATTCTATAATTTATTTAGACATCAGGTGTTTCTTAGTGTTCTTCTCTGGCCTCAGCAGGATGATGTAACACTTGGGGGCAAAGATACAGATTAGCAGTCCATAACTGGAGGCCAGGATGGCAAAGATCTCCACGGCAACTGTGTACTTCCCTGGAGAGCTGACATAGGCAGGGACAAAGGTCACCCACACAGCACAGAAGATCAGCATGCTGAAGGTGATGAGTTTAGCCTCGTTGAAGTTGTCAGGGAGTTTCCTAGCTAGGAAGGCCAAGAGAAGACAGAGGAAAGCCAGCAGGCCAATGTAGCCCAGGACCAGGGAGAAGCCTGTCACAGAACCCATTGCACACTCCAGGAGGATCTTATGGCTGATGTCTCTTTCAGCGGGCTGGGGTGGGGCAAGACCAAGCCACAGGACACAGATGATCACCTGGGAGTTCAGCAAAAAACTGCCTTTGTTAGGTTGGTAAAAAGCATGTGTGAGGTAAAATACGTTTGCATTGGTGAACAAGGCATGTACAGTAGAGTATCATACCAGTATATACCAGTCTCACAGATTACAAGTTCTCAGCAGAGAAACAGGCAATCACCTGTACCAGGGTGCAGATGGAGATGCCTAGTCTTTGCTGGGCCGGCCCCAAGTAGCGCATTAAATTCTCCCCAGGAAGTGTGGAGCGGAAGGCCCCAAGAACCACCACAGTGCGGCTAAGCAGGCAGGAAATAGACAGCACAAAGCTGATCCCAAATAGGGTGTGTCTCAACATGCACGACCAAGCTACTGGCTGACCAATGAAAACCAGCGCACACAGAAAACACAGCTTGAGTGACAGCAGGAGAAGGAAGCTCAACTCTGAGTTATTGGCCCGAACCTGTAATGCATTTAAAATATTAACAAAGCAAATTACAGGACGTAGGCTGCCAAAATATAAACTTTCGTAGTTGTTTGATTTTTGTTATTAATCGAATGCATTAGTGTTTTGAATTATGTAGGCAAAGTGTAACAGACAAGGACACATTTGTTTTGTAAGTTGAATAAATGATAATGCAAGATAATGAACGGAAAGAAATAATTATATTCAGGGTTTATAGTCCTATGTTACTTTACCATTGGTGTATGTCGGAAGCGGAAGAAGGTAGCGAAGGTTGCCCCGGTCAGTGTTGCCCCAGCAACAGAGATGATGGAGAGAATAACACCCATGGTGTCATTGTAGGACAGGAAATCAACTTGTTTAAGTACACATTCTGTATGGGCCATGTTGGGCCACCACCTATCTGGACACCTTACACACTCCACGGAACCTGAGATTGAGAACAGTACAATCTCAAACAATGATGTTCTTTTATTCGAAAATAAATAAAATGTTTCTCCATTTTCCACTGAATGTATATGTTCTAGCAGAGCTAAATGTTGATTAAATTGATTATGTTTATACCCGTTTGATTACTAACTTCTCCCTCGGAGCAGGCTGGGCAGTCAAAGCAACACTCTGGTCTCCCCTTCTGGGCAGCTTTCCATGAGCCAGGGGGACAGGGAGTGCTGCACACAGATGAAGGTACCTGGAAGAAAGTAATGAGAAGAATGCAGTACACCAGTCAAAATACAAATGTTGGGGTCTCTTATTATTGAATGTGTGTTCTTATCACTCTGTCTCTCTTTCTGGTAAAACACCAATACATATGCACACACACTTATAGTGGTCATGAATTAGGACACCTCATATGTTTTTCCTCCACCCCACACTACTTTCTCCGTGTTCAGTAGAAACTGGCCATGTGACCCCACGGAGGACACAAAATGGCCGACATGGACAAACTCTGCCTTTCCCTCTGCATTAACATGCCAGTTCAGGATGTCATAGGAGGCAGGTGGGTCTCCATTTTGGTCAAAATGGACAGGTTCACCAACAGGTGTCGTGAAGTTCACGCCTTTTAGATAGTGAAGAATCTGTGTGGAACCAAGATTGTTGATAAAGATAAGATTTTATATTTATATATTTGTTTAATGAATAAATATAACAACTATATAAATATTTAGTATCCTCAGAACAGGGAGAAAGACCTGACTGGGCTGCAGCCTCCTGACATCAGCACACTGGCCGTTGTTGAAGGGTCCCTCTCCAGGCCGACAAGACAGCATGTCCTGGATGGCATTAGCCACGGCATACACCGCCTTATACACATTGTAAGTGGCTCTCAGTTGAGACACATCTGCAAACAGACTCTCACCTACAACTACAGTTTTTTTTTTAAAGAGATAAGGCAAAGCTGGTAAAAGCGTAAAGCAACATATCTGACTGATTGCTACTCTCTGATGAAAAGAGAGACATTTTAAAACATATATCCATCAAATAATAATTTTGACCTATGAATTCTGAGCCTTCACACTGTCGCTGTAGAGAGGAGGTCCGACTGATATTAACCAATAGAGTGCACCCAAACAATTCCTCCCAGAGTTCCGTCAAGAAAGGATCAGAATCAGATGAGACCAGGTTAGGATTCAGTCGAGTCAGGAATGGACCAAGGCCGGCAATGTCGGCTCTACGCAGGGCAAACCCGATGGTCCCAACCAGAGAGGGCAGGTTTTGTGGGGTAGATAGCGTGGTGTAGGTCACCCAGGCTTCTGTAGCGATCCACTGTCTGTCTGTGATGTTTTGACGCACCACTTCTTCCAAGAGGGCCTGGGGATAAATCACAGGTTACTGTTGAAATTGAGTGAGTGGACTGTGAATTTAATTTAATTCAAATATGTTTATATTTTTGGAAATAATCATCATTATATGAGGGCCAAACAATCACCTTTGCATCTTGAGATATAGCAAATGTGACCACAACTGTGGCAGATGACTTCTGAATTGTTTCAACAATTCTTTTCATCCTACTTTGTAAGTATGTCTTTGGATTAAAGAAAACAAAGTTTGACATAAAGAAGGGAGGGAATTTTTTTTATTAAACTAGATACACAAATATTATGATGATGAAACAGAAAAAGGCAGGGCCAGACAGTACCTTGGGGATGACTTCATGATAGGCGACACACACTCCTGACCCTCTGAGCTCCTCCAGAAGCATCTGCACTCCAATCCTGCCATAGTCATCATCCCCAGACACCAGCCCCACCCAGCTCCAGCCTAGCAGACGCAGCAGCCTGGCCATGCCCCGCGCCTGGAACGCATCGCTGGGCACCGTACGAAAGAACGACGGGTATCTCCGCCTGTCACTCAAACACGCACAGGAGGCAAAGTAGCTCACCTGGAACAATGGAGAGAGGAAATATAAAGGGAAACATAATTCACACAAACAAAGAGGAGAGACAGAGAGGAACAATGAAGCACCACAATAAAACACAATGGGCATGATTATTCTGGCTGTAACCCCACACCACACCTCACCATGGGTATTTCAAACACCCCAAGGGTCTGTGCCACCACGATGGAGGCAGAAGAGCGGGCGTCCCCAATGATGACTGGAACCTCAGGGGCAGAGCCACACTCTGTGCCCGACACAGAGGCCTCCTGGCCGGTCACCATGGCCAGGGCTGCCCCCAATGTGGTGCCCTCCGCTAGACAGGTGTCAGCTGCCAGATAGCCCAGGGTCAGGTTAGGTAGCAGGGCTGGGTTACGGTTAATCTCTTCCACTGCAAAGATCATGGTCTGTAGCCAGCGGTAAGCACGCTGGTAAAGACTATGTTGAAGAAATAATAAATAAAAGTTGTATTTTCTTTTTACATGATTATTGAAAAATATAAAAAAAAACTCTACTTTAGAATAAAAGGAATTTTAAACAAAAACGTCTTTGCCCTCCTTTTCATATAATGTGCAAGAAAATTTGTATATCATTTGAAGAGATAGACTTACATTGAGCAGCTAGCATTTCCCTTTTTATTCTTAAACTCCAGTTCAGGCTGAGGTGCCCCTACATGGACAGGGAACAGACCCCCAATAACAACATCTCCAGCCTGGTACACACTACCAGAGACGGGCTTAGCCATCAGGTGGCAGAGACCCCCTCCACCCAGCCCCTCAACCATTCCAGGAAGGAAGCAAAGCAGCCACAGCCTGCCAAATTTACTCATTACCTGGGGAGAACAGAGACTGAAACTAGACTGAGAAACACCTAGAGACAGTAAAAAATATGCTGAAATCCATACATGAATCATACAACCTATACCAACCAGAACAATGTGGGCAATTAACGCAAAATGTAGAAAACACCTTATAGCAACATCAAAGCAGCCTGGAAGGAAAAACATCTTTGAATATTCATTATTTTCTTTACCTTAAGAAACTTTAAAAAATTAAGACACAATCCTGTATTAATGAAAGAAACACTGCAAACACCCCATGAAACCTAAATGTGATACATTAAGCACTTGTGCATGCATATCTCTTTCGTCCCAGAATACTGCAAGGTATCAGTAAGGACTGCAATCCCAGGAGCAAATGCTATTACTGTGTAAGAGAGTTGAACGAGAGTGTATCACCCAGGGATGGCTTGTGAGTGGACGGATCTCATGACAAGAGGAAAGAGAGAATGATGGAGTAGGAAACTATTGTTATATAGGGAGAAATTTGCCGAAGGCTAAAAAACAACAACCACGTTTGAAAATTGGTGTATTCCAAGTCATAATTGGGTGCCAGAAGCTACACGCCTGTTTTTGGAGGGGGAAAAGGCTGTGCTGTGATGTAAACATGGCTATTAACCCCTTGTGAGCCACCTTTAATAGTCAAGACGACACATTATAAAGCAACAGTCCCAGAGGTGAGAATTAATTTAAAAGTGATTTAGTTGATGTCACAATGTGTCCAAATGTACTGTGTTGAACTAAATGAAATGCAAAATGCATAAACAAACTGTATTCTATGAGAATAATTACAAAAAAATGTATATCTGAGCAACCATATCAGAGTTTATATTCTAGATTCCTATGTAAACTATGGCATATGAGTGACTGTCAAATGTATCCCTTAAATAAACACCTAACAACTAAGAACATATAGAGTTTTTAACAGAAGTGTCTTTCATCTTTATTTTTTCCATTATCTCTATTAGCTTACCCCAAAGCTAATTGATACATAGTATTCACGAATGTCCCACTAGTGCTTTTCAGCTATACCTTGGCTTTGCCCATCAAGTGTTTCTAGATTTATTCTCTATCCATAGTAAGATAATGTAACACTTGGGGGCAAATAACTGTTCAGTCAATGACAACAATTAGTACTTAACAATCAAAAGACTAGTTAAGACAGTATTTATAAAAATGATATAACTTATCTGGACATTATATGTTTCTTAGTGTTCTTCTCTGGCCTGAGCAGGATGATGTAACACTTGGGGGCAAAGATACAGATTAATAGTCCATAACTGGAAGCCAGGATTGCAAAGATCTCCACGGCAACTGTGTACTTCCCAGGTGAGCTGATGTAGGCAGGGACAAAAGCAGCCCACACAGCACAGAAGACCAGCATGCTGAAGGTGATGAGTTTAGCCTCGTTGAAGTTGTCAGGTAGTTTCCTAGCTAGGAAGGCCAGGATGAGGCAGAGGGAGGCCAGCAGGCCAATGTAGCCCAGGACCAGGGAGAAGCCCACAGCCGAGCCCTCATCACACAGGAGGATGATACGGTCACTCTCGCGTGGCATCAACCTGCGAGGAGTCGGAGGGTCCACAGTCAGCCAAGCGATACAGATAATAACCTAGGATAAAAGAAATGTAAGTTATCCTCTTTTACATTCCTTAAACACACAGACGCACCAAAAAAAGAACATCTGTTTGACTGTCTTAATGCTAAACTGTACATTTTAACTACATCATGAATATATTTTATTACATTTCATCGATCATCAAATGTGGGCTACAATCTCTCATCTCTTTTAAGGTAAGAATTATGGGCCCTACCTGAACCAGTGTGCATAATGTGATGATAGCTCTCTGCTGCATAGGCCCAAACCACTTCATAGCTGAGCTTCCAGGGCGTGTAGCCCTAAAGGCCATCAACACCACTATAGTTTTCCCCAGAACACAAGACATACAGAGGACAAAGATGATTCCAAAGGCTGTGTGACGCAGCATACAGGACCACTGCGAGGGCCGGCCAATGAACGTCAGAGAACACAGGAAACACAGAGTCAAGGAGAAGAGCAGCAGGAAGCTCAGCTCTGAGTTGTTAGCCCTCACTATAGGGGTGGATCTGTGACAGGTGAATATGAAGACCACAGTGACTGTACAGAGAGAGCCCAGGACGGCCATGGTCAGCAGGATCATGCCCATGGTATCACTGAACGATAGAAACTCCACCCGCTTGGCAATGCAGGCGGTCCGCTCAACGTTGGACCAGAACTCTGGCAGACAGTGCAAACACTCAACGGCGTCTGAAACACAACATCCAGTGCAAGTCAATGGCTGGTAATATCATTATCATTACTCGTGTGAAATCATAAGCACAGAGAATGCACACAGCATAAACAAATGGTGGACACATGGATTAGCTAAACACACGCAATGACCCCGGGAAAATGTCCCCAGAGTCCTGTGGATGCTCACCAGTCTGATTGCTAAATTCCCCAGCCCCGCAGACCACACAGTCATAGCAGCATCTTGGGTGGTTAGGTCTAATGGCTTTCCTAGTTCCAGGTGGACAGATGCTGCTGCACACTGATATGGGGACCTGATGGAGAGAGGAAATATGGGCAACCTGACACAAACACTCCACCATACATTTTTGGAGGCACTTCCTTTTGGAGGCACATCCTTACTGTATTCTGGTTGCCATTCCACACAATGTTGCCTTCCTGAATCCAGAGTTGTGGTTTGCCCAGAGCGCTGATTTCGTAAAAATGGCCAATGGTTACAAACTTAATTTGCCCATCTTGACCCAACTGCCAGTTCACTAAGTCATACATGGCTGCAGGATCTCCATTCTCATCAAACCTAGTCTCATCTCCAAATGAGTTTGAGTAGTGCACCTGCTTCAGGTACTGGAGCAGCTATGGAGAGGTAGTGAAACACAACACTTTCAGTATGGGTTTCTTATTTCAAATACATTTCAAAGATTCATTATTGTAATATTTGTCCGTATGTGTAACGAGGAGACGATACTTTCATTACTTTCATTACACTTTCATTACTGTATATAGATTATTCCATTACTTTGGATTGTGTCAACGAAAACATTGCTGTTTAAATCTGAAATATTTGGGTAAGATGTAAACTAAAAGGAGAAAATGAATTAAACTGGCAGATGACTGTCATTGCAATATTGAAAGCAAGTTTGATTGCAAGAGAGTAACATCTTGATTCTCTCTTTTTTTTACGAGACGTGGGTTGATGAAGACAGTGGGAATTACAGGTGGTGGTTCTTCTCCAGCAGATTCTGTGCTTGCAGATGTCAATCGACTGTCTATTTTTTTTTTCTTTGGTGGAAAGTAATACGAAACAAATAAGCACCTTACTGCAATTTTCTTTGGCCTCCATTTTGTCTGATGGATAGTTTATTATCTCTGATCTTCCACTGACTGCTAGCGACTAGGCTAACTACCTGCTAGCGACCAGGTCAGTTTTAATACACTAATGAGCTCACCCCAATCATTACAATACAGTCTTCGCTTTTATGTGGTGTGAGCACATTTTCTGAATTGTGATAGTGTTAAACATGTTCTAGTTGCAGAGGCAGCTACATCAGGCCCTACCTGCCATGGCTGAATGCGGCCTGTGGAACTGCAGGACTGGAATACAGATGGTTGTGCTCCCGTCACACAGCTCCTGAAGGCCCTCAGAGCGTGAGCTATGGCATAGACCGCCTTGTAGACATTGTAGGAGATCCTGAGCTGGGAGACATCCGAGTAGATGCTCCTCACGTTGCTTAGCTCCTCTGAACCAGAGCATATACCCATACCTCCACCTTCTGTAATGTTGGTCCAAGTCTCCAGGCTGCACCCAAACACCTCCTCCCAGAACATGGGCAGGAATGGGTCCGCATCCGAGTTGGAGGGATGCAGCCGCAAAAGAAAGTTCTGCAGGCCAGGGATGTGTCCTTGTTGAATGGCAAAGCCCATGGACCCCAGGAGGATGGGGTGATAGCGAAGTGGGGTGGAGAGAACCGAGGCTGTGCTCCAGGCCTCACTAGCCAGCCATTGGATCCCTGTCAGGCCCTGCCTGAATGAAGCAGAATGCATTGTCAATAGAAGCATAATTTGAATCATCATACTGTATGTAATACCGGGAAGTGAATTTAAGGAACAGAAGGAACATTGTATATTGTTGGTTCTGCTGTAGAAATTGTTACTCTGTTAAAGGGTTGGACAGTAATGGATTTGAAGGAAAGGATGAGTCTACACGTCATAGAATCCTACCGGAGAGCAATGTCAAAGAGAGCTGTAGCATCCTGCTCCACAGCAAACACTAGAACCACTGTGGCACCAGAGGACTGGATGCGGGACACCAAATAAGACATGGCTGCTGCTGCATGGTTCTTAGGAATTAATGCATAAAAAGCCACACAGGCACCAAGCTTTTGGACCTGAAATTCATTGGAAATACAATGTTTTGTTTATGTTTACTATCGCAACAAAAACGGTTAACCCTGTTATTTGGCAAGATCAACCGACCTCCTCAGCGAAAAATTGGGCTCCACCACGGCCATACGCATCATCACCTGCAACCACACCAACCCAGGTCCAGTTGAAGTGTTGCACAAGCTGCACTAGAGCTTTCACCTGGAAGCGTGTGTACAAAAGAGAAAATATTATGTGTCAAAACGTATATAACGCAGAAAGAAAAGTCGGGCTTAAATGATGAAAACAATCTATTTGGAGATGGTAGATAATGTAAAGATTGGCTCTGACCTGGAAGAGGTCACTGGGCATGGTTCTTAGGAAAGTAGGGAACTCTTTCTTGTTACTGAGACAAGCACAGCTAGAGAAATAGCTGACCTAGGAAATAGAGAGAGGACTACAAGTTCATAAATGACATTGATGACTAAAGACAATATACAGCCATAAGGCGAAACATACGGGAAAACGTCAGGTTTTCCTTTTTTAAATTGCTCACCTGTGGCACATGGAATACACCCAGGAAGCGAGCCACCACCATT
>CM030181.1:10935294-10971430 GCA_017639675.1 Aplochiton taeniatus | reverse complement strand
GTGAGCCGTCGATGGTGAGGAGTAGATCTCCAACCTTCCTGAGCAGTGCTTTGGGGGCCACAACCATGAGTTCAGTTTTATTGCTGTTGAGTTTGAGTAGGTTGGTAGTCATCCAGGTTTTTATTTCCAAAAGGCAGTTGGTTAGTGACTGAGGGGGGAGATGGGCAGAGGACCTTGTGCTGATGTAGAGTTGAGTATCATCGGCGTAGGAGTGGAAACAGAGACCATGGCGGCGGATGATTTCACCGATCGGGAGTATATATATTGTGAAAAGAAGGGGACCGAGCACCGAGCCTTGGGGGACACCATGTTTGACAGAGGCGGGAGTGGAGCTACAGCCAGCATGGGTCACAAATTGTGTCCGGTCAGAGAGGTATTCAGACAGACGAGTGAGGAGAATTTTATGGGAAATGGTGTCGAATGCTGCAGAGAGGTCCAGGAGGATCAGGGTGCTGATGTAACCTGAGTCGGCTGAGATGGGGAGGTCGTTTGTGATTTTGATGAGGGCGGTCTCAGTGCTGTGTTGAGTTCGGTAGGCTGATTGAAAGGATTTGTAGAGCTCATGGTTGGTCATGTGTTGGTGAAGTTGGTCAGCGACTGCTCTTTCCAGGATTTTACTGAGGAAGGGAAGGTTGGAGATCGACCGGTAGTTGTTCAGGTCAGTGGGGTCAAGGCCGGGTTTCTTGAGAACGGGGGTGACTGAGGCAGTTTTGAAGGATGTTGGGTAGATGCCAGTTAATAGGGAGGAGTTGATGATGTCCACAATGATGGGCAGGACAGTGGGCGTGGGGTCCAGCGAGCAGGTGGAGGGCTTGGCCTTAGCGACCAGCTTGGTGACCTGGACAGTGTTCACAGGAAAGAAGGCAGAGAGGCGGCAGTTTGAGGGGCGTGTAGCTAGAACAGCAACATAAGGAGAGGGACCTGGGTGCAGAGCAGGGGGGGGGGGGGGGTTCAGGCGCCCTAAGCTGCAGGTGGATTGAGTTCACTTTATCTTGAAAGAAATCGAGGAACTTGGTGCAGAGGTCACGGGCATCTAGAGGTGTTGGGGCGTCTATGGGGCTGAGCAGACGATTTATTGTTTTAAACAGCTTTCTGGGTTGATTCTGTTGGTCGTTGATTATTGTTGAATAATAATTTGACTTGGTCCGGGTGAGAGCCTCCATGTAGGACCTTACATGGTCCCTGTATGCCTCAAGGTGGACAGTGAGACCAGTTCTTCGGAAGAGCCTCTCAAGCCGGCGACCGGCAGCCTTCATGGAGCGGAGTTCAGCAGTGAACCATGGAGCAGGGCAGGTGTAGGAGACAGTTAGGGTCTTGAGAGGGGCAAGAGCATCAAGGCTGTGCTTCAAGGCAGTGTTGTAGCAGGCTACCAGGTCATCCACAGGGGTGTTGGGGGTATGGGGGGCTAGATGAGAAGCTGCCATGGTGTTGAGGGTAGGTGCACTCACTGCTTTGATGTTCCTGAATGTGATGGTCCGTTTAGAGTGTTTCAGTGGCAGGGGAACAGGGAGAGAGAACAGAATTGCATGATGGTCAGCTACAGCTAGGTCTAAAACCTGGATACTGGTAGGTACAGTGCCAACTGAGTACACTAAGTCCAGGTTATGGCCCTTGGTGTGGGTGGGACCTTAGACATGCTGGGTGATGTTAAAGCAGTCCAGTAGTGACAGAAAATCCGCGGCAAAGGTGCAAGTGCTGGAGTTAACATGGATGTTAAAGTCACCTAGCAGTAGTGTGGAGGGGGACCTGGAGCATATGGAGGTGAGGAACTCAGAGAACTCAGACATGAACAAAGTGGAGGGTTTGGGGGGGCGATATATGAGGACAACATGCTGTTTGGAGGGGGCAGCCACAGAGGCAAGGCACTCCATTTGAGTGCCTTGCCTCTGTGGCTGTTTATCATCACAGGAAGCTCTTTAACTGGGATGTCTGCTCTGTGGATGACCGCCAGCCCACCACCACGACCAATGGAGCGGGGCTTTTGAAGATCAGTATAACCTGGGGGGGTGGCTAGGTTGAGCGTGAGGAAGTCCTGTTGGTTTTGCCATGTCTCAGTGAGGCAGAGAAAGTCAATTTTCCGATCTGTAGTGATGTCATGGATTAATGATGATTTATTGTTAAGAGAGCGGGTATTTAACAACATGAATGAGGGGGGGCTATTAGATGTAGAAATGGCTGGTGACGCAGATGGAGTGATGCCATCAACATAGACCAAGGGCTTCAGGTTTGCAATGCAGACGCGTGGTTTGTTGTGATGACATAAGTGGGTGGTGACGGGGTGACGGGACCACAACGTAGGAATGGTAAACGATGAGCCAGAGTAAACAACCCCCCGTTTGGAGCCTCTTTGGACATACCTGGGTCTTTGAGGTATTTGATGAAGGACAAACATAGAGGAGGCGTACTAAAGTGATTGAGTTTGAGAAGTTGCAAGGTGGTGTATTGTAGCGTCATGACACCGATGGGATGCTAACGGTAGCGTCAGCTCAGCTTTAGCTGTGGATGGGACCGGCTGGGAAATTTGGTAGCGGCCGCAAGAACCGCTGCACCTGGAGAGCGGGCAGGCTGTCCAGGAAGCGACCCAGGGAAGGGCCGAGCAGAGGAGAGATGGTGGAAGTCGGAGATGTACCAGGAAAGGAGCGCCGGTGGCCAGAGCAGGCTAAACCGGAGCAGGGAGTGCAAGGCTAGCCGGCGATCGCCGTCTGGGTGCAGAGGAGCGTTGTTTGCGAGCAGTCCTTGCTTCACAGCAGAACGAGGAACAAACAGCAGCAGGAGCCGGTGATGCAGTGAGTCAGGATCGGGATCAGGACACGCAGGGAGAGCCAGGTGGAGCGACGGGCTGGTTATCGGCTGGAAGTAAGTCCGCTGACGTTATCACTGGAGCCGGTGAGCTACAGTAGCAGGTGTAGCAGGATGGACAGGTAGGAACCAAATCAACCGTCAAAGGCAGTCCGATGTTGCAAACGTATCCAAAGCATGAGAGCATGAAACATGAGAGCCACATAAGCTTTAGGAGACTGTAGCAGTAGAAACGTGAGTCTAAAAAAACTACAAGAAAAACATAAAATTACTAGATTTCCTGACAGAGAAGTGGCGAAACAGACAGCGCCAGTGTCCTCTCTGAACAGGTGTTCGGTTTGTACCCAGGCTTTGAACCTCCCAGGTAGGCCAGACTTGTCGACGGACTTCAGCCAGCCATTCGACACGGTGCAGGTTGCCTGGATTGATGTTGTCCCTCAGAGAGCTGTCAAAAACCTTCCCTAAGCTCTTGAATGGCTTCTCTGTGATGGTTGGCTGTGCCTGCGATGCTGAACCGGATGTTGTCCCCCACCTTCCCTTTCTTCAGCACTATATATCTTGAAATGGCTGGTTTGAAATGCATCCGGGTCTACTCCACCAGCTTTTCGAGCCCCTGCAGAATCCACCCGCATCCTGTGGTCATCCATGAATGTCCTGATGCATGCTTGCCATTGAGCGGAATTCGTTCTGGGCCCTTTGCACTCCGGTTCCGCAGATTTAATGAGCATGTTCATGGCTAGGGAGGAAAGTATAACCGAGATGGTATACCCTGTGATGATGCCGATCCCCTCCTTGTGCCAGCTTTATGTAATTGCTCCTGAAGAAACCCTCATCCTAAAGTTGCTGTAGTAATTGGGGATGAGGTCGCCAATTCTGCTGGGGAAGTGATGTTTAGTTAGCGTGAGCTGCACCAGCTTGTGTAGAATGGAGCCATATGCATAGGGCTGTCTCGGTGAAGGAATTTCCCCTGCGATGTCATATGGTGACACTCAACACCGCGATGTGCGATATTAGCGCAATTTATTTGTGGAAATTACATTATTTATCCTGATTTTAGTGCTTTAGAAATAAGCAATAATGTTAGGCTATTATTCGATATAGTTGTTGCATTTAAATGACAAAGATGACATCGTTTTAAAATAAATTAAACTTGTTTAATGAAGAAGAGAAAGGCAAGCAGAATAAAAGGTAGGCTACACGTCATTTCTTATTCATAATACAAAAAAACATGACGTTTATCCTACAGCGTAGATTAGGTATATTTTTTTACGAAAATAAACATAGCTAAGTGTTTAGGCTAAATCACTCAAATGCAAACATTCAAATATGAGTGGCCTACATATCTCCACGGAACACATAAATTAAGTTAAAAAACGGTGCAAAACAAATGCAATATAAAAGGCACTAGATATGGTACAATCCATTCCTTTCATTAACATAATAAATCAAGTGTAGAATATTTAGGTTATCATGTTCTTGTGCGCTAGAAAAACCTGCATCTTTACATGTGGTTTCAGGGAGGATCGGAGAGGAATAACAATGTTCCCGGCAACACCAAAAACTCTTTCTGATGTTGACTCGTTGCACAAATGCATATACTTACGGACGACTTTCGAAAGCAGAGAAAATGTACCGTGGTTGTCGCGCCACCTGGCGAGTGGGTCTGCATTGGAGTCTGTGGGTTCCACCTGTAGGTAGGGCGAAAGTTCTGTATCTGCACGCACTCTCTTTGGTATGGATGCGGATGTGGTTGTCTGCGACTTTACATTACAAACTTAACCCTTATTTTAATTATAAATGTATTTAACATTCAATAAACATGCATGTAAAACAAAAAGGGTCTAACCTCCTGAAAAAAAGAGAAAATGTTAATATTGCGGTTGTGGCGGTTGCTTGACATCACAAGCGGTTGGCTGGTCAGTATTGCAATATCGCAAAGTTGCGGTTATCGCGACAGCCATACATATGCATTTGCCAGGTTGAGCCACCCCAATTTTCAATGATTTCAATGTTGATTTCTAG
Organism: Aplochiton taeniatus; assembly: GCA_017639675.1. NCBI lineage: Eukaryota > Metazoa > Chordata > Actinopteri > Galaxiiformes > Galaxiidae > Aplochiton > Aplochiton taeniatus. Next base: position 10,966,609 of record CM030181.1, on the reverse strand, counting down.
TTGAAAACTGGGTGATATCCGGTCTGAACGTCTTCGCCTCCTTTTCAACCAGCTAAAATGCGGATACAATATCAACGTGTCACAAAACACAAATTAATAATAATTTAGTTAATCTGCTCAGTTTTTAAGCTTGAAATAGAGACCATGTGGATAGTGTGAAGGTATTTCACCGAAGTCATAGTGCACTGGTAGGCGACACTTGGAGGTTCCGAGCACTGTGGGGTGACTCCGGGCCGGGTTCCTCCTGCGTCTCACCAGGTTAGACAATTGTGCGTTGTGTTGCTCCTGCTCCCACCAGACACCTCATCCTCGCTTGGTGGCTCTTCAAGCCGCGATCATTCTTGCAGATTTTGCCACATGCACACTAACATTAGCTAGCGGCTCCTACTAAATTGGTCTCAGTCTGGAAGCTAACGTTAGGAAAACTTTTTTTGCTTCGGCAAGGTAGTGGAAGCTAACCAAGTTCTTCTTGTACCTAATAAGCAATAAAGCAATTTTCTACAAGGTTTGCGAGTAGCAGCGTAGTATTTTGAGATGGGAACCAAGGTTGTAGCGTAATGTAATGCATGTCTTGCTTAGGCTCACAGCTTTAGTGGGGCAAAGGGGTGTTTAGTTAGCGCAACGAGCTACGGGCATTGTGGTTAACAGTTTATTCACAATTTAAATGCCGGTGGTCAGAAAAATATCGTAATTTAACTTACTTTGATACTACTACCCGAACTCTGTTCATATACTTACTTCATTTAGCATAAACAACCACATATATTGTCTTTAAAATCGGCGAAGCATGCCTTTAGGAAATGTGCATCTGTCAGGTTGTCTTTGACAAGTTCCTTTCAGGATGTCTCACGAGTTGTAGTTACTTAGTGTTTCATGTACATTAGCTACCTTGCAAATTAAGATACGTATAGGCCTATACTACATTAATCTATGTTATCTGTTTGGGTGGCTGTCAGTCTTACTAGAGCTAGCAAATAATCTTGCCCATCGACCACATATACAGGATATTTTAAAGGGGACCTATTAAGCTTATTTCATGATTCCCAGTTCAAAAAAAATCCGTATATGTCTTATACTGGTGTCGAGATAGACCTTTTGGCCCCCTCTCTCATCGGGTCCGTTATTCCAGAGGAAGGATCACAAGTGGAGACAGTTGTTTAGTCAAAACGTATTTTAATTCACTCAGAGTATATGTATGGGTCATTTTTTTTATAGGGTGCCATTTGGACTTCATAAGTTGGGTTAAATAAATAGTTGATTTACCTACTTTGTAATGTTCTATTCCATAAAGGATTGATCTAATTTGCTTAAAAACATTTTGGTCAAACTCAGGCACCTAAATCTTTCTATATATAGATATATTAACAACACGTGACACCTGGGATATGTCCACCCTGTTGAGGACATACACATAACTGCTTGAATGATTTTTCAGTGCATTCTTACAATTAAAATTACTTCTAAACAAGAGTTGTAGGTCCCTAACTCTAATTAGATATGTATTTCATAACAAAATTAGTTTTAAGTAGTATATATTGAGAAAAACAAGTGTAGATTATGACAACGTGGCATATTTTTCCACAGTTTTTCATGAGAAGACTTAGATACAATAAGAACTACTAAAAGTTTCTAGAATATATAATCAACCTTTCTCATTTCTTTATAAAAGTACAAATATACACTTGATATTTGATATTTTCATTAAACTATGCTAGAAAAATACCAACAACAGGGTGGACAGACGTCTAACAGGGTGGACAGACGTCTAACAGGGTGGACACCAGTGGAAGTCCGTCAGGGCTTTCGGGATCTTCTCTCCAGGCCCTATCATTTTAAAGTGTAATTTTTGGTTAAAATATTACATAGTATTAATTCTTTTGTTAAAACAATCTTTCATATTAAATTATAAAAATTGTTTGAATATATAAAATCGTTTTGGTTGGATAGACCCAATATTTGGAGCTGGAGCTGCCACTTGGTGTATCTGTCTCTGTCTCTTTATAAGGCTATCTCCGTCCCCAAGGTCTGCTGTGTCTGTGGTTGCAAGGTTTTCTTATAGAATGTGTACTTTAGAGTGGCAACAAATATTAACAGAATCAACAAAATATATCTGAATTTGATTTGTGGTCTTTGGTGCACCCCTAGGACCTGTTAGCAAGTCTGTGTGATGTCATCATATTTTCTGGCTGTGGGGCATATAGACTATTGCCCTACGTTGGAGACTGAGAAAAATGGCAGCTAATGAAGAAGACAGTAATTCGCTTCATATTTCATTTATTCAGCAGAATTTCTAATAAAAAAAAATCACAGAAAAATAAAGGCCAACACCAAAACTTGGAGGGCTCAAACAGGTAGGCAAAGGCTTTATGAGGCACTTTGCTGAGGCCAACTACGTATAATCATGCTAGTTTTTTGCCACCACATGGAACACCACTGGATTTGGTAGCCTGAACACCTTAACCAAGACAGCCAACAAAGATCAGAGCTCTGAGCATCGTACATAACTTCAGTACATTTTTAGTTTACATAAAGTTATTTTCTAGGTACTTCCATGTAAGCTTCTCAAGTTGGACTGACCGCTTGTTGAGTGCCTTTGGCTCTGGTATAAGACAGAGAAGTTGTTCCTCTGCATACCAGCTGACATCTTCACGTGGTCTTGGCCAGAAGTATTTGTTTACTCCATTTCTATGCATGCACTTCACTTGAATGCTATGCTCCTCCACGTCCATGATGATGCCAGGGTACACATGATCGTCATACTTAATGACGCACCACCCTCCAATGTGTGTGCTGTAAACTGCCTCTGGTCGCCATGGGGTCTCTTCATTCTGCTTTGGGGGGGTCACAGGAACTTCATTCAGAGTAACTACTTTCAGGTCAAAGCAGGCACAATCCAGTGGACCATCCTGCCTCTGACAGAAACAACTGATGTCCCTGTACTTGATATGCCCAGGTAAGACGCTGATCACCTGGTGAATCCTCATTGTGCCCTTAATAGGTGTCAGAGCAGGGACCTGAGGTGAGAGAGGATATACAGTAGTATGAGATAATATTCAACATATTTGTCCAATCACAATAACTATCGAGAGCCTCAAAATACTTGACTACTTGTGAATGTTTTTGCACGGGTGCGGGGCATATTTACCTCTGTCTTTGCTTCAACTTCCTCTTCACTGACAAAGTAGAGCTCCACTGAAGATTCCAGTCTCTTGAGTTTTTTGAAAAGAGTGATGGCATCTGGAACATCTTCCCCCAAGCGCACAATTCGGTCCGCTGACCGCTTCAATGTCCCTCCGATGCCATCTGGAGCTCCTTTGCCATGGCTGGCCTCAAAGAAATTCCAGGTCAGTTCTTTGAAACCAAGACTGAATGGCTCAGTGGAGAGAAAGTAAAAGTTTCCCTTTTGTTTATACTGGGTTGCCGGGCCATCACTGAAGAAGTGAAGCCTTTCCACCTTTGGACACTTGGTCTTCACCATCTCCAGGACAGGCTCCAGGTGGGCCCAGATCGCTGGTGGGTCATGTCGTCGTGAGGATGAGATTGAACAGAATGACAGTGGTGTCTGTTCAGTGGTGTACAGTACACCAGTGTGCAGCGTTGCCTGTTGATGGGATCCTCCAAAATGCATAGACTGGATCTCGTTGTGATATTTGCAAGAGTAATTTTCGCTGAAATCGATGTGGATTAAGCACTCATTGGCTTGGAGGCTTTCCCGTAGCTGTCTGTAAGCACTGTATTGCCATCTGATGTTAAATAGGTGCTTACGGAATTTGAATAGATTCTCTTGAAAATGGCTGACCAGTTCTGATTCAGTGCTCTGCACCTCTTTTTTAAGCGTAATGGTCTTCCTCTCTTCCTCACCTGTCCTTTCAGTAGACCATTGTACAACATGTACAATATCCTCTCTGGCTGATTTCAGGGTCGGGTGAGTGGTGAGGCGGCACTCTACACAATCACCGTAGGCGCAAGCTTTCATTCCTGTGGCACAGACAGTGCGGTCAACCATCTCCTCAATATTCTTGGAGACGACAATCCCATGGCTGTAGAGGGTGTCAGCCATGAACTGGAGGTTTTCATGGGTTTTACACTGGCACGTGGCCCGATCAGCATCAGTAGGGGCCACGACCCAAAATGGCCGACATGCACAAAAAAGACAGTATGACACGTTGTCTGAGTTTTCTGATGCAAATTTTCTGTGAAGGTTCTTGAGCGTGTCAGAAAGCAGTCGCTTCTGCATCTTCTTCTTCCTCACTGTGATGGTCTGCTTGCGCCCAGTTGTCATACGACTCACGTCATCACGAAGAAAGAAGGTATGGATACTGGCTTTACTTTGGAAACTCCTTGAACTCTTCTTCCTCTGAAAAGTAGTAAGGTCTGCATCCCTGTCCAACATCCCCCTCTTTTTGGAGAGTCCAAGAGCCCTGAATCCAAATGACTGCAGTCTGTACTTTTTTAATAGCCTACCACATGCCACTTTGGCTATTGTTTGCTTCACCCTTTCTCTTCTTGAGGCTTTGTATGTTTGAGCTATGTCCGCAACTAGGGCAGACTGAAAAATAAGGCTCTTACGAACATGTGGAGAAACCCTCTGATCATGTAGCATCCTATTCACCAATGCACGTGGGGATGAGCTTTTCTTACACCGTAAAAATCTTTTTTTATACTTTTCTTTCTTCCTTATCTCTCTATCCAGCTTGGCCTTTAAAAGGGCTAGCTCCTGTTGGAGTCTTCTCCTTCCATTTCTTGCCCTCTTTTGCCCTTGAAGGCACTGCCTAAACACACACACATACACACACAGCGAAAGCAAACATAATAAGTCCTTATAAACAGCTCAAAGTGTTCAAAACTGTGTATTGTGTTCCATATGCCGAGTACATTCCCTATAAACTTGCTCTAACCTTGAAGGCCCTGGTTCTGGTTCTGACTGACTCTCTGGAGTTGCAGGGGGAGTGCTCAGGGAATCCCTGGCTCTGGAAACCTTGGCCCTCGCGGCTTTCTTTGCCTCCCTCCATTTCTTCCTTTTTGCCCTTTTCTCCCTCTCACAGACCTCATTAATACCCATCTTTATGCCTTTCTCTCTGTCCCTCCTCCATTTCTCTCTCTCTTTTTCAAGGTATTGCTGTCTTCTCTCTGGGTCAGCATCACGGCGTGCTCTGTAACACCGCTGTGATTCAGCTGCACTTATCGGGGGTGCCATTCCTAAACAAATGCATGCCATTACTTTAAGTATATCCTAGTGTACATAATATACTAGATAATATACCCATCAAGGTTTCCCTAGGATTTTTTGCAGCAGTTTGTGTTGTGCCTATAGATCTAATGGTGTTGATAATTTAATATATTATAAAAACATTATTATAATGTCCTAATAGTAATATAGTAATATAACAATAAATAATATGATATTAATATAATATTAACACATGTTGTAATAAGTAAACTATATACATGTCCACCCTGTTAGGATGTTGTCCACCCTGTTAGTTGAAAAAGCCTAACAGGGTGGACACTAACAGGGTGGACATTTTGAGCAAAAGTCAGTCTTTACCCTGCCTGTGTTAGCATATTTGCTAGCATGACCTTGGATACTTGATGAGGAATCAATCACTTTTTAAAGAAACATATAAAAATTATAAAATTCTATTAATATCCGTCATACTTAGGCCTAACAGGGTGGACATGTTATGTTCAAACACATCCAACTAAATTGGCAGAAACATCAAAATCAGTTGTAAGAGCAGTAGAAAACCAAACAGCTTACCTCAGTTGAATTTCCCGCCTCTGGTGTCATTTAATTTCATAGGTGTGATGTCACTGAGAAATATGTATATTTCTTAAAGGGACAGATACACAGCTCAACAGGGTGGACAGCAACCCGCCAGGACGAACATAAAACCTTATTTTGGTATTTTATTATTTTACAATTTTAATAAAAACATTATTTGATTAGATAGATTTTGACAAGTCAAACAAAATAATAAAAACATACTTATAAATTAATTTGTTTTTAATAGCTATATTTTAGATCTAAGTTGAATGACCAGCAGTAGGGACATGGAAAAACTCCTCTATCCCTTTAACCAAAGCTTTTAAAATGTAAAAAAAAAAAAACGTAGTAATAAATTAACAATTGAACACACATTAAAACCAAAATTAAATTAGTATTTGTCCAAATTTAGATAAAATACAACATAATTTGTACTGGGGACACCAAAGGCACCACATAAAAAAAATGACCCGTATATTATCACACGCATATGGTTTATTAACCTTTAAGCAATTATTGTAATAATAGCAGTTTACCTTAGCTCATATCCCGCAAAGCTGAATATAAGGAGAGTGGAGAAGACTGTGACGCCCCAGTTCCCTCTGCCAGTCTGACTTTTGTCTCCTGCTCTCCTAGTATATAAGTTTAGCGCCACACTCATTTGCACCCCACATGACCAATACCAGACGTTTCCTGTTGACCTCTTACACAGGATGCTTCTTCGTTATTCGTTCTCTAAGCCTGACTCAGATCGTGGTTTCAGCGGCAGGCTTAATCTGTTGTTCCTCTTTCTCTGTCTGGCCTTAATGATTTCACAATAATCTGGTATTAATTATCTCACACTGGCCACAAGCACATCATTTTAATCGCGTCTTAAACAAGCGTTTAAGTTCCATTATCTTTAAGCCCCCCCTCGCTAAAAGCCCACTTTCTTCTGACTGCTGAATCCTGCCCAAGAGCAGCACCCAGTGCTGCTGGCCGTGCTGTGCCTGTAGATGCCCATAATAAGAAGACGTCAGTTCGCCCCCGAAAAAAACGGTTGAAAACCTAGCGTTCAGAGCAGTCTGAAAGCCTAAGGTTTTTGCACACAGGAATTACTTTTACATACGTTTACCTCACTTGTTGAAACTTTGGTCAGGTTCAATATGAAAATCCAACATTGTAACTTTATATTTATGTCAGATAATACGGAAAAGCCCAATAGGTCTCCTTTCCGACTATATTTGGCTTGCTGCTTATAAGTAAAAGGTGAAAGTATTGCCAGGTTGGTCTACAATGATGACAATGTGCTTACTCTAAGTAGGCTACTGAGCTACCCTTCTGTTGAGGTCCCTAGCACACTGAACCAGTATGGAATGGTGGTACTAACACAGGCCTGACCGGTGACTGGTCAAGACAATCAACACTTCTTGCACGACAAAGGACTCACACCCGCCTTTTTTAATTATCCCATTGATCAAGACAGAGAATTTAAGCGCCTCACAACGAAGGTATATTATAGAATTGTAGTATATTATAGTACTTGCAAATATGTCAGTGCTCACAGTGAGAAGAAAGAACGCAAAACATTGTATAACATCCATTGTGATGTTGCTTTCATTGGTTTACTCTCTGTGTCTCCCCACCAAGTATCTGACAGAAGTAACACTTCCATAACTGACATCACATACCGGCTGATGCATGCGGCTTGTCTGCTGCAGCATGAATACAGTTTCTCGGGTGCAGCAGCGCGAGCCTGCATAATATTTACATTTTAACTTAGACATACAGATTTTGTTGATTAATAAACAATTTAACTAAATATATTTTGCCTTGCTTATCTGTTTGACAGTTTCAATAACCACTAAGATAGCATTGAGTTGGAATGAAGTTGGTTCATGTTAAAAAGGAAAGTAGCTGGGATGTAGTGAACTACTTATGCCATGTTGCTGTAGCTTGGCTTAGCTACATTTCTCTGGGAGTAGCTTCAGTGTTATGAAGCTTCATTTAATGTAGAGTAACTGGTATCTTAGGTCACTACAATTTTGAATTAGCTTGCCCAATACCGGTTAAATAGCTATGAACCCCTCCTATTTTTTAGGATAGCTATTAGTGGCGGAAATGCAAACCAGATCTAGGGTCAGGTACCGGGTTGAAACCGATTTGATAACAGGTGTAAGGGTGCTATCCAGTGGAAATTAGCCATAATTGTAGTACATTTCTCTATTGTAGGGATATTTGAAGCTGGAGACCCGAGAACATGGACTATAAGAGCATGACTTCTCAGGAGAAGATCTCATTAAATTGCTGCAGACTTATCATAACTGTTAGGAGATGGGGAAGGTGACATGGACACTGATCGCCTGCCAAGACCATCAGCAACGAAGTACAGTCATGGCCAAAAGTTTTGAGAATGAAACAAATATTAATATTCACAAAGTCTGCTGCCTCAGTTTCTATTATGGCAATTTGCATATACTCCACAATGTTATGAAGAGTGATCAGATAAATTGCAATTAATTGCAAAGTCCCTCTTTGGCATTAAAATGAACTTAATCCCCCCAAAAAACATTTCAGCCCTGCCACAAATCATGTAAAATCATCATGTCAGTGAATGTCTCGTTAGCACAGGTGAGAGTGTTGACAATGACAAGGCTGGAGATCACTCTGTCATGCTGATTGAGTTAGAATAACAGACTGGAAGCTTTAAAAGGAGGGTGGTGCTTAAAGTCATTGTTGCACCTCTGTTAACCATGGTTACCTGCAAGGAAACTCATGCAGTCATCATTGCTTTGCACAAAAAGGGCTTCACAGGCAGGGATATTGCTGCTAGTAAGATTGCAACTACATCAACCATTTATGGGATCATAAAGAACTGGAAGGAGAAAGGTTCAATGGTTGTGAAGAAGGCTTCAGGGTGCCCCAAAAAGTCCAGCAAGCGCCAGGATCGTCTCCCAAAGTTGATTCAGCTGCGGGATCGGAGCACCACCAGTGCAGAGCTTGCTCAGGAATGGCAGCAGGCAGGTGTGAGTGCATCTGCACACACAGTGAGGCGAAGACTTTTGGAGGATGGCCTGGTGTCAAGAAGGGCAGCAAAGAAGCCACTTCTCTCCAGGAAAAACATCAGGGACAGACTGATGTTCTGCAAAAGGTACAGGTTTTGGACTGCTGAGGACTGGGGTAACGTCATTTTGTCTGATGAATCCCCTTTCCGATCGTTTGGGGCATCTGGAAGAAAGCTTGTCCGGAGAAGAAAAGGTGAGCACTACCATCAGTCCTGTGTCATGCCAACAGTAAAGCATCCTGAGACCATTCATGTGTGGGGTTGCTTCTCAGCCAAGGGAGTGGGCTCACTCACAATTTTGCCCAAGAACACAGCCATGAATGGTACCAAAACATCCTCCGAGAGCAACTTCTCCCAACCATCCAACAACAGTTTGGTGACCAACAATGCCTTTTCCAGCATGATGGAGCACCTTGCCACAAGGCAAAAGTGATAACTAAGTGGCTCGGGGAACACAACATTGACATTTTGGGTCCATGGCCAGGAAACTCCCCAGACCTTAATCCCATTGAGAACTTGTGTTCAATCCTCAAGAGGCGGGTGGACAAACAAAAACCCACAAATTCTGACAAACTCCAAGTATTGGCTGCCATCAGTCAGGATGTGGCCCAGAAGTTAATTGACAGCATGCCAGGGTGTATTGTCTTGAAAAAGAAGGGTCAACACTGCCAATATTGACTCTTTGCATGAACTTAATGTAATTGTCAATAAAAGCCTTTGACACGTATTAAATGCTTGTAATTATACTTCAGTATACCATAGTAACATCTGACAAAAAGATCTAACAACACTGAAGCAGCAAACTTTGTGAAAACCAGTACTTGTGTCATTCTCAAAACTTTGGACCACAACTGTACATATTGGTCGTGGTCTAGTATTAATTACATGTCAGCACCTCTAGTTTACCTTTACTTCTTGCAAATATAAGTGTTATAAATATTTTAGATTATGCATACACATTGGTTGAAAATGCTGGTCTCAGGTAAAATATGATGGCTGAAGAATATGTTTGTAAAGAATGCTGTGTGAAACCTTGATAAGGGATGATTCAAATCACATAATCATAGATTTTTTATCATTTAAAAGAACGACTTATTTTATTCAAAAAGGTATGTGCAATTATAGGTGTGATACACACATCAAAGTTAGACCATGTCTACCACATATTCTGGTACAGAATATAATTTGGGGGCTAATTTGGAAAGGGTTAAAAAAGTGCTATACAAATAACATTTTTTGTAATTTTTCTGACGCCCAGAATGGCAAGTGCCAGTGAGCTGTCTCACCTAGGGCCATGTGACAGGGTAGAAACATTTGATTGGTTGAAATGCAGAGTCACATCTGATTGGTTACAGAGCATTCTAATTTGTAAAAAATACATTTGTGAATTGGCCTGTGGCAAGAAGCTCTCATAAATCCACATGCTACGGTGTTCATTTTAGGACATGTTTCAGTCTCATACATACTTGGTTCATTCTCATCAAAACATGTAAGTCAGTCTAACCAAAAGTTGATATCAATCTCATCAGGACTTGATAGTCAAGTCAGTCTAACCAAAAGTTGATGTCAATCTCACCACAATTTGACGTCAATCTCATCACGACTTGATTTCAGAGTCAGTCTAACCAAAAGTCGATGTCAATCTCACTACAGCTTGGATATTATTTTATTGTTATATTATTTTTTTTCAACTTGGAAAGTTGACGACACATGTCGCGGATTTTTTATGTGTCCGCACTCCAGTGAGATCGAAATAATGAAATACTTTGAGAAATAACGTCCGCTTGCTTTTAGTGGGTTTTAATGGAGATGAGTAAAAAGGTAACAGAGTTGATATACAATATATCAACCACAAAGTAACAAAATATAACTGATCAGATAAAAAGAAAACCTTACCTGCAGTCTAAAGTCATACAAAATGATGTATAACTGGTGCGCACAAAATCACAATACCCCCTAACGTCCCTTATATACACGCTTCCTTAGGAATGTTGATTTAGTGCAATTGCAGTCAGCATGTCTTATCTCTCGGACCTCCCTAGGTCAAATAATTTATTGCACAGGGCTATAAATAATGCCATCTGGCTGACCGGTCCTCAAGTCTGACATCTTATCTTACTTAATCAGGGAGAATACACAAACCTATAAGTCACTAAGTCACTTGTGATGACTGTTAGGTGAAAAGATTAACCCCAAGGGTTCAATCTAACTAACAAAGGGGAACTTTGTTTGTACTCATAGGAAAAACACTGAGTAACATTTCATAGTAAAGGCTAAATTACATTTTTCCCATCACACACAACAACAGACAACACTTTTCTGGGTGAAAGTACTGAATCGGCCCCAATGACGGGAGACAGCAACTTATTCTTCGTGAAAGCAACAAACATGCAAATCAAATATTTCGTTTTAAAGAAATTTTGTATTTTTTCCAAACACCGTGCGGTTGAAATGCACCAGGTTTTTTACGTGCTGTTAGCCTTAGTAACATTAGCCTTGTGACATTGCTAGCCAGCTACTACAAGCTTGTAGGCACAACGGAATTTGATATTGTTTAAGATAGAAAATACATAGCACTTGTATTTTTCCTGTTAGCACTTGGCTATTTTATGTATCTATTTCTTATTAATTTATGCTATGGCTCTCAAAATGATCACTGTGCCGATCGCTGGGTCTCCAAGCCTTACGTCGCAACCGTGACCGTTGTATGAGGCAGGGGTGCGGACCATGATGCAGCCAACATGTTAAATTCGTTTTAAAATGTTGCCTTATTAAGGCATTTAATCTAATAAACGTATGTTACTTGGGGGGTGTTATGGTCTAGATTCTAATACTAGTTAGATCCAGTATCCAAAGTAACCCAACATTGGTCATCAACTTTGCATTAGATTCTCGGAAACTACTGATGGAAAGTGGTAGCAAGTTTTTAGGAATTACTTAATATTTGCCCCACAAGAACATAGAAACAAACTCCATGTTGCTGCTAAATAATTAAAACAGTAACAAGTTAGAAACAGGGGATGTAAGTACATCGATGCATTTAGTTATTACTAAGTAAGTCCTTACCACTTGCATAGACCCTTGGTGAAACGAAAGGGGAGTTATGGTGTTATGGGGTAAGTACACATCGAAGAAGTTGGCAATTTCTACACAATTACTTGGTCTTGCCTATCTGCTTGTTGCTTGATGCGTCAGTTGGGTGAATACTCATTTGTAACGTGCTATTACCTGGAATTAAATTATAACTTTTTTATAGCTAATTAAGATGTATTATGGGCTGTAAAATAAAGTAATTGTATATTTCCCTCTAAAAACCAAGTACTAGGGTTGGGCGATATGGCCCAAAAAATAAATCACGATTTTTTTCTAAGTTATGGACGATTTCGATTTTAATCTCGGTTTTTCTTGTTTATTTTATAAACAAACAAAAAAATACCCGTAGTGTTTAAAATAAGTATTCTCTTTAATTATGAAATGAAAAATTTGATTGTGCAATTCTGTTGGCGTTCATAGACTTAACTAGTTTTCATAAATCAAACGTTACAAGATCAATTGTTACACACGCCTTTTTCTCGGTTTAGACTTTTTACACATCATGCTAACCTAAAAATCGAATTAATCGATTAAATCGTGAAATCGTCCAGCCCTACCAAGTACACATTTGTTACAGCTAGAAGGCTGTCCAAAGGTGGGTAGGATTAAATGGTCACAGATAAAAGTCCTTACTTTGCACTACAATCTCACTTTCGTTGTACTTAAGGTGTACTAGGACTGTAAAATAATGTCATGTATATTTCCCTTTAAATACCTAGTAATTTCTTACCAAGTACACATTTGGTACATCTAGAAGGCTGTCCGAAGTTGGATAGGATTAAATGGACACAGATAAACGTACCAAATTCTTATATTGGAATATTATTGTACTTTCTTTGCACTGAAGCTGTATTAGGACTGTAAAATAAAGGCATGTATATTTTCCTCTAAATGCCAAGTTATTTCTTACCAAGTACACATATGGTAAACTAGAAGGCTGTTAAGGTGGATAGGATGTACACAGTTAAATGTACCAAGTCCTTACTTTGCACTGCAATCTTACTTTTGTTGTTCTTAGGGCGTAGGAGTGTAAAATAAAGTCAGGCATATTTCCCTGTAAATACCAGGTTCTTTATTTCAAAACATACATTTTGTATCTAGATGGTTGGTGACTAGGAACTGTGATGGGAAAAATCAATCCCCTTTGTTAGTTAGATTGAACCCTTAGGGTTAATCTTTTCACCTAACAGTCATCACAAGTGACTTAGTGACTTGTAGGTTTGTGTATTCTCCCTGTTTAGGTAAGATAAGATGTCAGACTTGAGGATCGGTCAGCCAGATGGCATTGTTTATTGCCCTGTGTAATAAAACTCTTTGATCTAGAAAGGTCCAAGAGATAAGAGATGCTGACTGCAATTGCACTAAATCAACATTCCTAAGGAAGCGTGTATATAAGGGACGTTAGGGGGGATTGTGATTTTGTGCGCACCAGTTATACATCCTCATTTTGTATGACTTTAGACTGCAGTTAGGGTTTTCTTTTTATCTGATCAGTTTTATTTTGTTACTTTGTGGTTGATATATTGTATATCAACTGTTACCTTTTTACTCATCTCCATTAAAACCACTAAAAGCAAGCGGACGTTATTTCTCAAAGTATTTAATTATTTCGATCTCACTGGAGTGCGGAGACATAAAAAATCCGCGACAGAACACACAAACCACATAAAAGTACCAAGTACTTGTATTGTTACTACACTTGTACAACACGACAACTACTTTATAAAGTGTATTAGGACTAAAAGTCAGGCATATTTCCCTGTAAATACCATGTGTTTTCTTCCAGTGTAAAAATACATCTGGAGGCCTGTCAACCTAGGATCTACTTTTGGACATTTCCATTATAACATTTACATGTCCAGCTTCCCGTCAGTTGTTACAAAATCCTATCCTGCAAAAAAATTAAAAGATCAGTAAGCATGGACATTTGATTTGACCACAAAGCTAGTCACGTAGTTAGCTACCAAAGTATTATCGTGTTTGTAAATCAGTGAAATGTTAGCAAGCATAATCACACATTTTGTATCCCTTTTGGTGGTTTTTAGTTTTAAGGGGTAGGCAAAATATTTGGCTAAACCCACCTAGGCATTCATTTTTCTCTGCACATATCAGGCAAAAAAGGCAAAAAAGCATGATGATTGTAATGAGTTTTTGATATTATCCTCACAAATAAAAATAATGTGAAAAACTAACCAAGGCATCATATGACACAATGTAGTCCCCCCTTAATGCTCCAGAACTCTTGGTTTAGTTTAAAAGTCTTTAATAAGAATATGTTCTCATGAAGATATATCAATGGCTTCATCTGCTGTGGTTTGTAAGAGTAACATTCTAACAAAATAAGTTACAACGTAATAAGTCATGTTACAACGTAAAACTTTATTTTTTTGTTTGTTTTAACAATAAGTTATGACATTATATTACATGAAAATATCATGTTATAACGTGAAAAACATCTTAATCATAATAATAATATTAATAATCTTGTTATTTATGTTGATATTTCAGACATAGAGATGCCTAGGTGTTTGTGTTCAAGCAGACTCAAGACTCTTTCCTGATTGGTGTAATTGACAGTGTTACATTGGCCGGCTCTGAAAAGTGAAGCCTATGCGGAAGTGCCTTAAACCTGCATTCTTTCTAATAACAAGCATGGAGCGACTCCACTGGTTTCAGAGGCAACTACAATTGTATGGAAGTCTATGAGAAAATGACCCTACTTCTCACTTACTTTATTAAATCAGTAAACATTTTCCTCACGAGTTTATGGTCTCAATCGCTAGTTTCAAGTCTTTTTCAATACAGCATGATGTTCCTTTTGTAAATGATGGTCCCATTTAGAGTAAAATAGACGATAAAACAGGGTATGCTTTAGGGCGTGGCTACCTTATGATTGACACTCAATCGGGATAGAGACGTAGCAACGGGCTCTCACACAGATCCACCCCTCGCTCCTCCCAGCTCCTTGCCATCACCACCCTCACGTCCAAGTATGGTCAATGTCGTCACTTCAGGTTTTAAAAAAGATGGCGATGGCCTATGAAACCAATGTGGCGATTTTCAAAATGCCAAACTCGAGGCTTCAAAACAGTGGTCCACAAACCAATGGGTGACATCACGATCACTTTGTCCAATTATAATATACTGTCAATGATTGGCCCCTTATTATAAGATTCGAGTGTGGCCGAAAGAGATTCGAGTGTGGCCGGAAGGATCAAGGTCTGCTCTCAAGGACTGTCTTGCGACAACAGACTGGGACATGTTCAAGCAAGCAGCTACACACAACAATCACACAGATAATGAAGAGCTTACAGACACTGTTCTCTCCTACATCCGGAAATCCACAGATGATGTGACCCACACAAAGAACATTATCACTTGGGCTAACAAGAAGCCATGGCTAACAGGGGCTGTCCATCGGCTGCAAGAGACAAAGCCTTCAGAGCCGGGGATAGAATTGGCCTGAGAACAGCAAGAGCCAGCCTGTCCCGTGGTATCAGAAAAGCAAAACAGGACTACTCAAAAAAGATTATCAGCCACTTTAATGACAGCAGAGACACGCGCAGCCTGTGGCAGGGCATCCAGGCCATAACGGATTACAAGCCTGCATCACAGACCTGCGACGACAACATCTCTCTGCTCAATGACCTCAACAGCTTCTTTGCACGATTTGAAGCAACAAACAACACAAGCCCACAGAAAATTCCCCCCCCCCCCCCACGACCAGGCTCTGTGCCTGTCTGCTGAAAGCGTGAAGAGGGCACTCTCGACCATCAACCCCCGCAAAGCAACAGGCCCAGACAACATCCCAGGACGTGTACTGAGGGACTGCGCAGAGGAGCTTACGGATATCTTCACGGATATCTTCAACACTTCTCTGAGTCAAGCTGCTGTTCCATCACACTTTAAGTCCTCCACCATCATACCTGTACCTAAGAAACCGGCTCCATCCTGCTTCAATGACTATCGCCCTGTGGCACTGACCCCCATTATTATGAAGTGCTTTGAAAGGCTAGTCATGTCCCACATCAAGTCCATCCTCCCCCCCACCCTGGACCCCTTTCAGTTTGCATACAGAGCAAAACGTTCCACAGAGGATGCAATCTGCTCTGCTCTCCACCCAGCCCTCACCCACCTGGAAAAAGCAGACTCATACGTGAGAATGCTTTTCATTGACTTTAGTTCAGCTTTCAATACCATAATCCCACAACAACTTATCTGTAAACTGGACCAGCTGGGGCTCAACATCTCCCTGTGCAACTGGGTACTGGACTTCCTCAGTGACAGATCACAAGCTGTACGAGTCGGCAACAACACCTCGAGCCTCATCAAACTTAGCACTGGGGCCCCACAAGGTTGTGTGCTCAGTCCCCTGCTCTTCACCCTGCTGACTCACGACTGCACACCAACCTACATCACCAATCACATGGTGAAGTTTGCAGACGACACAACTCTGGTGGGTCTCATCACCAAGAACGACGAGACCCACTACAGGAAGGAGGTCAACCTTCTGACCACGTGGTGCAGAGACAACAATCTCCTGCTGAATGTTAGTAAAACAAAGGAGATTGTGGTTGACTTCAGGAAAAGCCACACTGAACACCCGCCACTGACCATCGATGGTGCTGCTGTGGAGCGAGTGAGCAGCACCAAATTCCTGGGGGTGCACATCAGTGAGGACCTCTCCTGGGCCACCAACTCTGCAGCACTGGCGAAGAAAGCCCAGCGGCGCCTCTACTTCCTCCGTAAGCTCAAGAAAGCGAAAGTCACCAGACCGATTCTGAACACTTTATACCGGGGCACCATTGAAAGCATCCTGTCCAGCTGCATCACTGTGTGGGGAGGTAGCTGCACTGCACACAGCAGGAAAGCGCTGCAACGCATTGTGAACACAGCTGGAAGGATCATTGGTGCCCCACAGAATCGGTCTGCCCCACTCCCCTCCCTGCAAGACACATACATCACCCGCCTCACCCGAAAAGCTACCTCAATTGTGAACGACACCAGCCACCCAGCACACAGTCTGTTCAGCCTCCTGCCCTCTGGAAGAAGATACAGAAGCCTCCGTTGCCGCACTGCCAGACTCAGAAACAGCTTCATACATCAAGCTGTCAGGGAACTGAACTCCCTCCCATCACTCCCCCCAGCCAGATCCTCCAGACTGACAGGAAGCTGAAATCCCCATCTGCCCTGCCCCCCCCCCCCCCCACACACACACACACACACACACACAAACACACAAAAAACACTCAGGACTCTGCAACAAACTGTGTCCTGCACTTTTATCACTTTTATCACTTTATCACTTATTATGTTCGCCATTTACCAAACTGACTGGAAATTGGCTGCCCTTACTGTCCTACTTGCACTGTCTGCCTGTATACATCATACTGGATGTTTTTGCGGCATATTGCCGTTTTGCACTGGTAGTTTCTTCACTACCACAACCATAACTTATACATCAACTTATGCTGCTAACCTAACTTATACATAACTTATACATACTACAACCAAACTTACAGTAACATATGCTGCTAACCCTAGCAATACATTGTAGACTATACATTTCTGCATATTTTTTATATATAATTTTACTGGCCATCTGTTAGCTTTAGTATATATGTCTTATCTGTGTGTTTTGAATGTGCACTTTATATGTTTACCGCAAGAGTGTGGGAAACGTCTTTTCGATTCCTTTGTATGTCTCGACATGTGAAGTAATTGACAATAAAGCTACTTTGACTTTGAAAATAAATAATTTCCCAAGGTCACTGCTGTATTGTTACAAGTAGTTCATCCTTTGAGGGGACCCAAATCTTAGCGGGGCTTAAATACTTGTTGCAAGGGGCTCTTATGGAAATCACTGCTACTATTGTTACTGTTGCTAGTTATACAATTTCTAAGTTCTAATATAAAACTTTGTTCATAGGTTGACAACAGTTGACATTTCTGGTTTGTAGTGAGACCTCCATGAACGTATTTTAACAACATCCCCTTTCAGCCAGTCCTACTTGAAACACGTGGGGGAAAAAATACATTAAAGTGAAACAAATATATATATAAAAATCAATATTCATTTGTTTTCTGCCCTGGTGAAGAATGTATATTTTTAAATAATAATTACCGGTGTATGCCTATGATATGGCTCTGAGTAGTAATGCTCATGAAGAAGATATGACTAAATATAATGTTGCTTTCTCTGAGCTTGCGATCATTATTTGGACAACGCTTCAGTACATGTTCGTATGTGCCCCACCCTTCTCAGTGAGAAACTGTGCCAATCAAAAAACACTTTGCCCTCAGGGAGCTGCCACTGAGGACACAACCTCTTAGTCTAGAATAGATGCTAATGTTGTACATGTTTTGGTTATAAGCACAAGACATGTCCTGATGCATCTTACAAAATGTGCAGCAATCATGTGGGGACCACGAAGGAAATTACTACTCTGTTGGTTCCTTCTCTTTTTCAAGGCAGGCTTTGGTTGTGAAGTTCTTGGCAGATTTAACTTGTCAAGTTTTTTCCAGGCTGGAGACATTATGATTGGTGGGATCTTTCCACTTTTCAATAAGGAGGAGCGCATGACGGTCACGTTCATGAGAGAGCCACCAGGCGTACAGTGTACTGGGTAAGTGTCTCTCTATAGCAATTTAATACATATTAGTTAAAGCTTGTTGAAACATTTTGGTACAAAAGATTATTTGTCAACTTCCACTGTTTGTATTTAAGATTCGATCTGCGTGCCTTCCGCTGGACCCAAGTGATGATGTTTGCAATTGAAGAGATTAACAAAGACAAAGATCTACTCCCCAACATAACCCTGGGCTACAGGATTCTTAACTCTTGTGCATCCCCCACCAGCACTTTACGTGCTGCCTTATCATTAGTTAGTAGGCCAGAGGAGATAGAGCCAACTGCTCCATGTCCTCCTCCTATATCAGCACTTGTAGCTGAGTCAGGGTCATCTCAGTCCTTAGCTGTGGCTGGAACACTGGGACCCTTCAGTGTGCCTGTGGTAAGTTATAGGTAAATGAACACAAAAACATTGTAAATCTTCACATGAACATTCTTTTGCTTTTTGTTACAACCTTTTTTCTTCTTTTTATTTACACAGGTGAGTTATTTCTCCACATGTGCCTGTCTAAGTGACAGAACTAAATACCCCACTTTTTTCCGCACAATTCCGAGTGACTACTATCAGACTAAGGCTTTAGCAGCACTAGTCAAGCATTTTGGCTGGACCTGGATTGGCACCATACAGTCAGACAACGACTACGGTCGAAATGGTGTCTTAGCCTTTACTGAAGAGGTTAATAAACTTGGGGGTTGCATTGCATTTGTCGGGACAGTCTTGCGGACGTACAAACAAGAACACATTCTTAAAGTGGTGGAAATGATCAAGCAGTCAACAGTGAATGTCATCCTGGCATTTGTACCTGAGGGGGACCTATACCCCCTGATGCAGGAGGTTGTGAGACAGAATATTACCGGCATCCAGTGGATTGCCAGCGAGGCCTGGATAACAGCTGCACGCCCCTCCACAGCTGAGATGTACAAATCTTTTGGTGGGGCCATTGGATTTGTCGTACAAAAGACGGCAATCCCCAAACTAGGACCATTCCTTACAGCTATCAGTCCTTACACCAGCCCACATAGCTCATTTGTGAAGGAATTCTGGGAGACTATGGTTGGATGTACACCACTAATATCTGGAGAGCTCTCTGACAATTTCAATAGTATGAAAAAGTGCCTGGGAACTGAGTCTCTTGTCAATTCTCAGAATGAGTTTTTCAATGTCACTCAGCTTAGAGTTTCATATAATGTTTACAAGGCGGTCTATGCAATTGCACATGCCCTTCATAATTTAATATTTTGTCAAGCAGCAGGAGGACCCTCAAAGAAGCCTTGTGTAAATGTATCACAAATACAACTTCAGAAGGTGAGTGAGCAACTGGTTGACAAATTAGGTCTGGTGGGGAATGACAAGAACATGTAGTCATCTGTACCATGTAAATGCCTATCATTCATTGATTGACTGAATGACTGATTGACTCATGAGTAAACTGAAATCCAATTAAATCAAATGTAGTTATAGTCTCACATTGACTCACACAACTTTTTTTGTAATTTGTTATCCTGTCATGTCATGCATTGCACATCGAATGTACCGTATACTGTGTATGCATTTACAAAATGTATATACATGTGCCATTTTTTGAAGGTTAGTAATTGTCTTCAGACTGTCAAGTTTACAAGCCAGTTTGGGGATGCTGTGTTCTTTGATAAAATTGGTGACCCTCCAGCTTCATATGAGATCATTAACTGGCAGCTCAGAGATGGCCAGGTGCAGCATGTGACAGTGGGCCACTTCGCTTCAGTTGCTGGTGGCGGCTACAAGCTCAGCGTTCAAGAAAATAACATTGTGTGGAGAACAGGGGGAATGGTAAAATTGTATTGTTCCATTGGGTACACAATGTTGTCTTTGTTCAATGATTTCTTGAAAAAAAAAAACTAGTAATCTTATGAGGGATTTAATTAAAAGGTAGGGGTAATATCGCTCATATTATTTAACATACTTATTACACTCAGAAGTCTAGTCTTGGCAGAAAAGTTAAGTTTGTTAACATGTTTCTTGTTTGTTAAAATTTTAAAAGAGGACTTATCTGGTCTGAGCAACAGCTGTGTCGGAAAAATTTACAAAAAGCATTTACGACATATATTAGATCCATAAGTAATTTATTTAAACATTGCCTGAATATGCTTTTAACTATTGGGCTGCCTTAAATATACATTGATAATAACTTGCTGGAATGCCCTCAAACTCCAGCCATACAATTTCATAAATGTATCTGCCTTTCTACCTACTGCAATATAGACAAAAAGTTGTTTTGCTTTTGCAGATTCCAAATTCAACATGCTCAGACGCATGTCCAATTGGAACCAGGAAGGCACAAATCAAAGGAAAACCAATCTGCTGCTTTGATTGCATCCCGTGTGCTGACGGAACAATAGCTAATTCCACAGGTCTAAATACTATAACAAAGTTAGGCAATTTTGAGCCTCAGCCAAAATGTGTGGTCTATTGTCAGCAATTGAAAATGACTCATTATTCATCATCCCATCAATAATTTTACATCTCTTTGTGAAACCTGGAAGTAATGTTTTCCGTTTGTTTCCAATAGGTGCAGCAGACTGCATCCCCTGTCCACGAGAGTTCTGGTCCAGCGACGGAAGGGATAGTTGCATTCAGAAAACAGTTGAGTTTCTCTCCTACAATGAGCCACTGGGAATTGTTCTTACAGCGGTGTCCATAATGGGAGCCTGTCTGTCAGTGGTCGCTATGTTGGTCTTTACCCAGTTCAAAGACACCCCTTTAGTCAAAGCCAGTAATTTTGAGCTAAGCTCTCTGTTGCTGTTTTCTCTTTTCTTGTGTTTTCTTTGTCCCATTACCTTTATTGGAAGACCTACTGTCTATACCTGCATGCTGCGCTACACTGCTTTTGGTGTGATATTTGCCCTTTGCATGTCCTGTGTACTGGCTAAGACAATTGTTGTAGTGACAGCTTTCAAATCAACCCTGCCTGGTAACAATTTGATAGGGAAATTTGGGCCTCCCCAGCAGAGAGTCATTGTTTGCTTATGCACGGTTGCTCAGGTTTTTATGTGTGTGATGTGGCTAAATTTAACCCCACCATTCCCAGACAGAGTATTTAAATATAACACAAAGAAAATAATTCTAGAATGTAAAACGGGTTCTGAGGCAGCTTACTTTGCCATTTTAGCTTACATAGGAATACTTGCACTTATATGTTTGATTACAGCTTTTTTGGTGAGGAAGCTGCCTGATAACTTTAATGAAGCTAAATTCATCACCTTCAGCATGCTAATATTCTGTGCAGTGTGGATCACCTTTATTCCAGTTTATGTTAGTTCTCCTGGGAAATTCACTGTTGCTGTGGAGATATTTGCTATTTTGTCATCTACCTTTGGGTTGTTCATTTGCATTTTTGCTCCAAAATTATACATCATTTTTTTGAAGCCAGAAAAGAACACTAGAAAGCATGTAATGGGTAAGAATAAATAAATGCGTTTAAATCAAATGTGGAATCTAAAATTGTGAAGATGAACTATGTTTGTCGTATGCCATTATCACCAATAGTCTCTGTGGCAATCTAATTAAATTCAGTGTGTATACCCATCAATAGAAAAAAACGTATTAAAGACAGATCTGGCCTATTGTAGGCTGCATACATATCCCTTGTGTGGCTGTACTTTATTTCACAAGTCATTGCTTGATAAAAAAATTTAAAAAAACTTAAGGCTAGACAAATTTTGTAGAAAGAATTTTATTTGTATATCAAAAAGACATGATCAAAGGTTTTGAACATTTAAAAGCATTGCTTTATATTGCTTGTAGATATGCATTCATACTGTACATTACCAGATTTTTATTGACAAACTAAATTAAATGAGAATACATAAAGAACATCAGTTATAACCCACTGAAATACACTTATTATTATTATTATATCATTCATTACCAGTATTATTTACGCATCATGAAGATTTTACAGTTTTTCTCTGGTTTTAGGATTATAATGTAACACTTAGGAACAAAAATACAAATGAGGAGGCCAAACGATGAAGCTAGAATAGCAAAAATATGGACTGCAACAGTGTATTTTCCAGCAGTGCTCACGTACACGGGAATGAAGGTGATCCAAACAGCAAAGAATATTAACATGCTAAAGGTGACGAATTTGGCCTCGTTAAAATTATCTGGTAGTTTCCTAGCCAAAAATGCCATGAGGAAGCAGATGCAAGCCAAAAAGCCAATGTATCCCAGAACACACCAGAAGCTAACGTCTGACCCCATAGCACACTCGATAATAATTGTGGCACTGAGGTGAGTGATGTTGTGTTGGGCATGGGGTGGATTTAAGATCAGCCAGATGGTACAGATTACACCCTAAAAAGTAAAGGGAGATTTAACTGATAAAGACCATTAATTGTTCAGAGACTGACATAAATCATTACGATGTATTACTATATAGAGTTTAACAGCACATAATAATTAAAAACCTAAGGTTGAACAGTTAAACTATTTTTACCTGGATAGCTGTGCACAGAAGAACACTACCTCTCTGCTGGGCTGGACCAAACCACTTCATGACATCACTTCCTGGCAACGTGGCTCTGAAAGCCATTAGCACCACTCCAGTTTTGGCCATGAGGCAAGAGATACAGAGGGCAAAACTGACCCCAAAGGCCGGGTACCGAATCCGGCAGAGCCAATCAGAGGGTTCACCGATAAACAACAGGCCAATCAAGAAACAGATGCAAAGAAAAAGGAGAAGGAGGAAGCTCAGTTCCATGTTGTTTGCACGGACAATGGGGGTCTCTTTGTATGTGTAGAATACAGCAAGGACCGAAAGGGAAATACAGGCTCCCAAGACAGACACAGCACATAGGATTATGCCCATTGGCTCACTGTAGGATAGGAACTGTATGGCTCTTAGAGTGCAGCGATCTCTGGCTGAATTGGGCCACATGTGGTCGGGACAGCGCACACAGTCTAAAGAATCTATTAGGGGATGAAAAGAAAATATATTTGTCAAAGTAATATGTTTCAAATTAAGAACAGTAGCTGATGCAGACAGTTGCATACACACCTGTCTCATTGCTGATCTGCCCCTCTGCACAGGAGATGCAGTCAAAGCAGCAGACCGGCTCTCCTTTCCTCTGAGCCACACGGCTGCCTGGGGGGCAGCTCTCACTGCACACTGACCTGGCTGCCTGAGAGCCAGAGGGCAGCCACTCAGCAAGGTACTGTATTTTCAACCAATAGTAAACTAATAATATGTCCAAGATGCTCAGTCATTTATGTTTTACCTCCTCCAACACGCAGTGAATATGGTTTGTAATACTATTAATTGCAGATACAGAAAAATAAATTACCTACAGCAAAACAATCCAGTTGAACACTAGTTATACTCTATCTAGCTGCTGGTTTGCTGCTCCAATCAAAGCAAATGTATGTAATAAATAAGGGCTGCTTTGTTTCCATAAGTTCATACCTTGAATAATTTGCTACCAATATATACTTTACAGTATGTGTATAAAAGTAGTTTCAAACTAGCCTGTGCAAAATACTGTTAACACATTTCCTATAGTAGTGATTAGCAGCACAAAAAACAGCCTGACAGGTATAGTCATTCTAAGGCCCCTCATCAGAGCACACACCTGTCGTCCAACAGGCCACTGAATCAATAAGTCATTTATGATCAGGTTGTGTCCTGCTGTCAATGAAGCGTCATAAAAGCCCACTTCGACCAATTGCAGGGAGCCATCTTTGCCCCTCTGCCAGTTCATGAGGTCATAGGAAGCAATAGGGTCTCCATTTTGGTCAAAGCTGACTTCATCCCCTAGTATTGAAAAATGGGTTTGCTTCATGTAGTGGAGGAGCTGCAAGGCAAGATAATATGAAGCATATGAAGAAAGATGAGACAGAAAATATCTGTCTTGCTGTTATTAAGAAGCATTCATAACTCATAATTCATAACATATATGATCTAACATTTATAGCACAGTTATAACACACCTGCCATCCTTTTCCATCCAGAGGTTTCCCACAGGTGCCATTAACAAAGGGGCCCTTCCCTGCCTCACAGTAAGTCATGTTATGCAGGGCATTGGCCACCAGGTGGACTGCTTTGTAAACGTTATAAGACACCCTGAGCTGGGTCACATCAGAATAGGGGGAATAAATGTCCTGTAAATTCTCTGTCCCGCTGCAAAGTTTCCTGTCCAAGTAGTCGCCCCCGTGAGAGTGGGGGTTCAAGGAGAAATTCAGTCTACAATCAAATGTCTCCTCCCAAAACTCTGCCAGGAAGGCAGAATCCTGGGTGTCTTGCAATGTCAGTGTAGTCAAGAAGTCCTTCAGCCCAGGAATCCCTTCTGCCCTCCGAATGGCAAACCCAAGCGTTCCGTTGAGGAGGTCTCCAAACTCCCCCCAGAGGGACTTGGCAGTGGCCCAGGCCTCACTGGCGAGCCACTGCAGCCCTGTAACGTTCCGTCGTCTGACCTCTCTGAGGATGCTCTGGAGCTCTGACTCCCCAGAAAAGTTAAGGATTACTTTTGATGAGGACCCCTAGACAGAGTTGATAATGCACTGTATTTATATGCATAAAAATGGTCAGTATTTACTGCATATTATTCAGCATGAGACATAGTAAATGTTTAATTAAGACCAACCTGCACAAAAAGTATTGTATTGATAACGTTTTAATTTTATGTACTTTTTATCATATTTGAATTCCCTGTCTAATTAATTGTTTGGTTATTTGTTTTTATAACATGTGTTGCTTTTACTGTACTTTTATTGTAACACTGTAAATAAAAGCTTTATGCCTACAAAGAAATCATTCTTATTTATATTATTCAATTACAATGATATGAAAAACATTTCTTTAATACTGTGATATCTGGCAGAACACCTCAAAAACATACAATAGCTGCTTATCTGGATACTAAACATTTTAAGTTCATAAACTCACCTGAATGATATCCAAGAGCCCAGCTAGAGCCTGCTGACTCAGAACCACAGGATAGAAGTGAACATAGGCAGGACACACGCCATATAGGACTGACTCTTGGATGAATAGCTGGATAGCAAAGCGGGCATAATCAGACTCTACCCCAATAACCCCTACCCAGGTCCAGCCAAAGTAGTGGACCAGGCGGGCTAAGGCTCTGATCTGGAAGGCATCACTTGGCATGGTACGCATGAATGTGGGGAATTCCCTCTGGTTACTCAAACAGCTGCATGAGGCAAAGTAGCTAACCTGGTGACATAGTGAAAAGCATTTAAAGGTACTTTCTGTAGTTTTCACTTCAATGAAAACATTAAAAGTTGTAGTCTGATAACTGTTACAGTTTTTAGGAGGGAATTTATAGGACAGAAAATATACATGAAACCTTTTAGGAAATGTTGGTTTCCATCAAGATGACAAGATAATATTGAAAACATAATAAACAATATACATGAATAGTGATCATAGACAAACAACACATTAAGTCTCACCAGGGGGATTTGGAACGAACCCAGTGTTCTAAGCAGAGACATGGACACCCCTGAGGCGGCGTCCCCTATAATGACAGGGGACACAGCCCTGCGTACTGCTTCACATCCCAAGCCCCTGTCCCTCTCTGGAGCCTTGCCCCCAGAGCTGCTCTCCGGCTGGCCGTTGACCAACAGCAGGGACCCTTTCAGAGACACAGGGACGTCATCACCGCTGTCCCTGATGTGGTAGCCCAGCTTTAACTGAGGAAGGAGGTCGCTGCGTCGGTTGATCTCTCTGACAGCAAAAGCCATGGTCTGCATCCAGCGTAGGGCACGGGAACTGAAGCTTGAGAATAGAAAGAAAAATGAGATGAGAAAAAGAGAAAAATTCTCTGTAAAAATGTCTCAGTGCAAAAAATATTTTGATCCAACATGTATTGATTTGTTCACTCACAATTTGTATAGCTTTGGTTGAGGTTTGGAATTGTACGATGGGCTAAATGCCACAGGACTGTAGTGTAAAGGGAATAAGCCCCCTATTACCACATCTCCATCCTCATAAAAGCTGCCTGTCTCCACTTCACCAAGGAAAGTGCAACTCTCTTGTGCTCCAGCTGAGGTAATCTGGACCCACAGGAGAAGGATTCCTATCAAACGGATTTGTTTGGCAACAAATGCCATCACCAAGTTTTTAGTAAATAAAAATGTCTTTCTTGTTCAGTAGTTAAAAGAAATAAGCACTTTCTAGCTTAGCAAATTAACAGGGCCACCCTCAGCTGATGGGGTGAGGGCAGTAAGAGTGTATTCCACTTTTTATATACAGTTCGTCTTCAGAAACCTGAAGGATACGCCCAGATGACATCAGAGCTGGGAGTTTTTACATTTGGGTGAGGAGGAAATACTTTCTGAAAAAAATTGTAAGCTTAAGCTGGTACTGATGCTCTTAACGTGTAGGATACTTGTCACACAATTGAATGCAAAAGATAAACATTTTAAATGTATACAACATAGGTTCATGGTAACATGAACAACAACGACTACAATGGTAAATTATTCCTAATAACAATTGATGGTTTCTCAGATGCACTGTATAATTAATTTATGACATTTCAATTTTGAAATTAAGAAATGAATTAGGGCAAGACACAAAATCAATATCTAGCGTGAAAAAGATGAATACAAAGTTAGATTCCAAAAAATTGAAATGAAACAAACAATTGAACCAATAATAAAGTCAAGGACAGTACAAAATAAATCCATTGTAGTTTATTGGCTATTGGCATTGTTAGAGGCATTGTCAGAATCTTGAAACATTGGGGGCTTAGCCCAGACCAGAAATCTTTAAAAAAAAAAAATCTTCCAGATTTTTGTGAATTAATAGTTATCTAGCTACCACCAGATGCCAACCACGACAGCAACCACTTTTACCGGTGCGCTCTCTCTCTGTTTCTGCCTCTCGTTGTGCACAAAATGTGCGCATGTCAGGTAGTATCAAGCAGACAATACTTATTACACTTGCGTTTTTCTATATCATTATATGTTTGAGGGATTTAATCCATGATCGGAATGAAGAATGCATAGGTCCAGAGCTATTTCTTTTTAATATATATAAAAATTATTATTATTATTTTAAATGAATATTCATAAAAGTTAAAACGTTCCAGGCTGTATAGCCTCGGACTCCCAGGCCTAACAACTTGCCTGGTTGCTAAAAAATATGACCTAGCAGAATCCAGGCTAGAGGATGGGTAATTGGATTGCCGGTGTTGTCTTACTTAGTGTAAGCTAGTAACAAAACATGTCAAGCTAACAAGCAATCTAGTCTATAAATGTGGAAATACAAATTACCAGTAAGTTCTAGTCAATGGCACGGAATAAACTGGGTAACTAACACAACAATACCTTCATTACCAATGCACTTAGGCCAAATACCCCCCCCCCCCCCCCCCCTAAAGTAAGCTGACTCGTCGGCTCAGACGACAAACATTAGGCTACTTGATTTGGAGGGCTGGTAAGACTAACAACTAGCTACGTTTTCAAATGTTGAACAAAATTCAAGTTGCAAATGTATCACTTTTGTGATTCAACTCCACAGCTCTGCTAAACATTACAATAATTCTACAATTATAAACATGAAATTGTGTCTGAGTCAGAGTTGGTCAGGAAAAGTGTAAATAACAGTAAGCCGTAAACAATCAAATAGATTTGTATTATTATTATTTATTTATTTATTAAAAAAAATGTCATGTTAAAAATAATTTACGTGTGGCTTTTTAGATTATACCTTAATACCTTAACTTTAATGCAGTATCTCTAATGACTGACCCAATTTGTGATTACCTATTGTAATACCTATTCTCTATTGGATTTTGGACAGCCAAAAGGAATTTTTACCAACTAAACTGGAAACTGCACTGTTCCAGCGGAGCTGTTCTGATGGCCAACCATTAAGATTTTTGCAGTACTGGGCTGCTCTCCTATGTATTTGTTTCTCTAAAATATTTGCTGCTCCAAGTGCTGTAACAGAGAACTTTAAGACAGGTTATTTATTCTTAGCCAACGTAAACTGGATGAAATCAAGGGTAAAAATCATTGCCACACACACTTTTGGAAGTGATGTGAGAAGGGAGATTAGCTGCCAACGCCTGCACAAAATCCAGGGAGTTACCCAGAATAATGAGATGCAATGACGAGAAGGCAGGATATAAAATTGAGATACCGTCTTGCCATTGGCCTTTCTATGTCGGGCCTTTGTTGTGTGTAAAGAATATCTGCTTGTGGTCAGACAAGACCCACACTCTGCCACACAATAGAACACCCAGTTCAAACAGCACAGGTTTTGATGATGCCTCTTTTATTCTTGTGGCTCCTTGTTCAACGTGTTTCTGCTTCAGGTTTCTCCCCAACCACCACTCCAGCTGCCCAGCTCAACTGTTCTCCACAAGGAGGAATTCAACTGCCGGGGTTCCAGGCTGACGGAGACTTTCTCATAGGGGGCATTTTCCCCCTTCACTACAGGGTGGAGCTGCCTGCCACAGACTACACACACACCCCTCTGCCAGCTCAGTGTCGCGGGTGAGCTTAGCACCCTGTGCCGCAGTGTGACCCTGGATGTACTCAGGGTCATCATGGCATAATATAGATTACCATTGGTTTGGGTTGTTTTTGTTCATTTCTTACCCTGTATGCATCTGCCTGTAAGCACCTTGTTTAATTATGTTCATTGGCACTGTGGTATCATTTTTCCTTGCAAAATGTAAGTTTGTGCTTTTGTGTAACAAGTTGTTGGTTGGCCACTGCTTCAGCTATACTGTACGTGCTCAATGAGATTTGAGTGATGTCATAACTGGATATTTGTTAATATATAATAATAAAGTTCTTGAATGGGTGTATAGGATCTTCTACACATAACCGTATGCTGAATTGGGTATGTTTTAGTCACAGGTAACTTGTGACTCAAATGTTTCGGTGTTTGTAACTAACCCGTAACACTTTATGCCTTTTCACTTTGTCTGTCATAATGCGTTCATATTTCTATACTTCTTTGTGTGTATAGTTTTGACCCAATAGCTTTCCGTTGGATGCAGACCATGAGACTGGCAGTTGAGCAAATCAACCAGGATACAGAGCTGCTACCCAACCACACATTGGGATACAAGATCTTTGACTCGTGTTCCACTCCCATCACTGCCCAGAGATCCGTTCTGGCTGCGCTGAACAGACAGAGCGAGAAACACATCCCTATGTGTTCTGGTGCTAGTCCCCTTCTAGCCGTGGTAGCAGAATATGGCTCATCACAGTCAATTGTTGTGTCCAGACTATTACAACCTTTCAAGATTCCAATGGTAAGTGATTTTAAGTACAGTCATTGTCAACTTTAAGTTGACTCAGTTGTGACCCCCAAAAATAGTGTCTTACCATTTTACCATAAAACAAAATTAAATATAAAAGCGTATCTCTAATTGTTAAATCCTTGATACATAATTTCCAAATTAACATTATGTGATATTTAGGATTTTGTGTTAAATGTAATTGCAATTTTGTAATGGGTTGTTACAGGTTTAGATAGTGTTTCAAATCGTTCCCCAATTTATTTATTGTTTGCCCTATAGATCAGTTATTTCTCCACATGCTCTTGTCTGAGCAACAGGAGGGAATTCCCAACCTTTTTCCGCGTGGTCCCAAACGATGACTACCAGGTGAAGGCCATCAGCCGCCTCCTAGTACATTTTGGTTGGAAATGGATCGGCGTGGTAAGGGAGGACCATGACTATGGACAGTTTGCCCTGCGGGGCCTGATGAAGGAAATCCAAGGCACCAAGGTGTGCCTGGCCTACGATGAGATGATCCCTAAAAACTACAACCGTCAGCGCGTGCTTCAGATATTGGATGTGATGAAAAGGTCCACAGCCCGAGTGGTTGTGGTTTTCTCGGTGGAGGGTGAGTTTTACCCATTCCTAAAGGAGTTTGCCCAGCAGAACATCACTGGGATCCAATGGGTGGCCAGCGAAGCCTGGATCACTGGGTCAGTGCTGGCAGAAGCTTACCCATTCCTTGAAGGAACTATTGGGTTCGCCATCAGAGAAGGGAGGGTCCCAGGTCTCAGGGACTACTTGCAGAAGGTAGACCCCCAGAGGTACCCCTCCAACCCCCTGGTACAAGAACTGTGGGAGGACCTACATGGTTGCTCGCTCAACCAGTCCACTAACCCAATGCTGCCCCCTTGTTCTGGGCAGGAATCGATGCTGGAATATCATGCTGCTTACATGGATATCAATAGTCCAATAGTTGAATATAATGTCTATAAGGCTGTATATGCCCTTGCTCATTCTCTGCACAACCTCCTTCAATGCAAGCCAGGGAGAGGGCCCTTCCAAAACAACTCATGCGCTCAAAGTACAAACATATACCCAGAACAGGTATGTTTGAATAAATTGGATACAATAGATAGTTTTGTATTGTGTGCTGTATATGAACTGTATTATCTGAAACATAACTGCAATATATGCAGTACATGAAATTAGGTAAAGTTTTATATACTGTAATTATGTATTATGGTATTATGAATAAGAGGTATATAATGTACATAGTTGAAATGATGACAAGCTGAAAAGCATCCTGGAAAGTATTCACAATAATTAAACGGTTATACGTGATTGAGAATGAATAAAGTGAACTATTTGAAATAAATAAAATGTGGTACTGCAAAAAATATCACAGTATTTGTCTCTTTTCTATAATAGCTTCAGCACTACATTCAGGAGGTATCATTCTCAATATCAGGAGAAAGGGTGAATTTTGACCACAAAGGGGATGCTATTCCATCTTATGACCTGATGAGCTGGCAAAAGA
>CM030181.1:10861477-10935094 GCA_017639675.1 Aplochiton taeniatus | reverse complement strand
CGACCTTCAGCACTCATTGGATCGGTTTGCAGCCGAGTGTGAAGCAGCTGGGATGAAGATCAGCACCTCCAAGTCTGAGGCCATGGTTCTCAGCAGGAAACCGATGGAGTGTTTACTCCAGGTAGGGAATGAGTCCTTACCCCAAGTGAAGGAGTTTAAGTATCTTGGGGTTTTGTTCTCGAATGACAGGAGAATGGAACGTGAGTTGGGCCGGAGAATCGGAGCAGCGGGAGCGGTATTGCAGTCGCTGTATCGCACCGTTGTAACGAAGAGAGAGTTGAGCCAAAAGGCAAAGCTCTCAATCTTCCGGTCTATCTTTGTTCCTACTCTCACCTATGGTCATGAAGGATGGGTCATGACCGAAAGAACAAGATCATGGATACAAGCGGCCGAAATGAGTTTCCTCCGGAGGATGTCTGGCTTCTCCCTTAGGGATAGGGTGAGAAGTTCAGTCATCCGGGAGGGACTCGGAGTAGATCCGCTGCTTCTTTGCGTAGAAAGGAGCCAGTTGAGGTGGTTCGGGCATCTAGTTAGGATGCCACCTGGCCGCATCCCTAGGGAGGTGTTCCAGGCACGTCCAGCTGGGCGGAGGCCACGGGGCAGACCAAGGACCAGGTGGAGGGATTATATCTCCATGCTAGTCGGGGAGCGCCTTGGAATCCCCCAGTCAGAGCTGGCGGATGTGGCCCGGGAAAGGGAAGTATGGGGCTCTCTGCTGGAACTACTACCTCCGCGACCCGATCGGATAAGCGGACGAAGATGATGATGATGATGATGACATATTGCAGTTCTTTAAATCGGTATTAATCACATTTTTCTCCCATCTCAGATTCTCCAAACTGTTTCTCATGTCCAGGGGAGTTCTGGCCCAACAGTCGGAGAGACCTGTGTCTGCCCAAACAAGTTGAGTTCCTCTCCTTCCATGAAGTCCTGGGAATTATCCTGGCCACATGCTCCGTATGTGGAGCTTGTCTGGCCATATTCACAGCAACAGTGTTTTATCGCCACAGGAGGACAGCCATAGTGAGGGCTAACAACTCAGAGCTGAGCTTCCTGCTGCTCCTCTCCTTGACTCTGTGTTTCCTGTGTTCTCTGACCTTCATTGGGCGGCCCTCTCAGTGGTCCTGTATGCTGCGTCACACAGCCTTTGGAATCACCTTTGTTCTCTGTATGTCTTGTGTTCTGGGGAAAACTATAGTGGTGTTGATGGCCTTCAGGGCTACACGTCCTGGAAGCTCAGCTATGAAGTGGTTTGGGCCCCCACAGCAGAGACTAACAGTGTTGTCCTTTACCTTTGTACAGGCTTTAATATGCACCATTTGGTTAGTTTTGACGCCCCCTTTCCCCACTAAGAATTTAACCACATACAAAGAGAGAATCATTTTAGAATGTGCTTTAGGTTCCTCTATAGGGTTCTGGGCTGTATTAGGGTACATAGGACTCTTAGCTCTTCTGTGCTTTGTTTTGGCCTTTCTCGCTCGGAAGCTGCCCGATAACTTTAATGAAGCCAAATTCATCACCTTCAGCATGCTCATATTCTGTGCTGTTTGGATCACCTTTATCCCAGCTTATGTTAGTTCTCCAGGGAAGTTCACTGTAGCTGTGGAGATATTTGCTATTCTGGCCTCTAGCTTTGCTATGATTTTGTGTATATTTGCTCCCAAATGTTATATCATATTATTTAGACCAGAGCAGAACACCAAAAAACATCTAATGGGAAAAGTACCCTCAAAGGCTCTCTAAGACACTCAACAAGTGTTTATTTTTAATATGTTGATCAGATAATGTAAACAATGAAAAAAAGGAAAAAATATAATAAATATGCATAAAAAATATGGAAAACACTACAATCTTTTAATTATATTTGATGTATTGTTGAGGCTAAAAGTGTTCAGTAGGTTATTATAAGTCTTAGTGTTTGTAAAAACACGTGTTAACCAACTGGAAAAGGAATGTTGAAGATAGAAAGAGATATTTTACTTGTAATGCTAATCCAAGAGCATGAATCATCTTCTTTCTGGTTCTTATAAGACATTCAAGTCTCCAATAAGGGTGAGGGGTTGTGGCTGCCAAGTCTGGGTGCCATGCCAGGTCGTTCATCTGGCGTACCCGAAAGTAAGTCTGGCACGCCAGAAAGTGCGCCTGCCACCCCAGTAAGTGCGTCTGGCAATCTGGCTACCAGAGTGCCCTGGCGTCTCTCCAAGATTTGTGTGGAAATGTTTACGATTGGTTCATAGTGTATCATACTTGGTGATTTGGGACAGAAAAAAGGTTTTATATCGGTATTCAGCATGAGCAATAAATTAATCTATTAACATATCAACACTAATGCATATTTATAGATTGCTTATTATTCAACTATATTTTCCAGTATTTTGCAAAAGGATGTAAAAACTGTGGTAAAACTAAATTTTTCAATTTTGACCTTTCATTATTGTCTCTGTTCAAGGCATTAAAAAAACGACTGAAAAAAATACAGTGCAATGTCCTTGATCAGCCTGTTCGTTGCCTTTATGACCCCTGAAAACGTGGTATTCTGAAAATTGTAAGAACGATTAGATTCTTAGAACAGTTGATGTTATTTTATTGTATTACATATTTTCTTACTAAAGTAGGTGTATATTAACCCATAGGTATACTTTTCCAGGACTAACAGCTATATTCTGTGTTCACAGAAATAATACCTCATACCGTATTCCTATTCAGTGGTGACAATATTGTATTTCCAGTATAATTCATTAGTCCCTTTCATTTGAAATTTAAATGCATCTTGATAGTCAAGTTAATGCAAATATATTTTAAACATCATCTTACAGAATTCAAATGTATTCATTATATGCTACTAAATCCCTTGACAGCTATTTTAAAACGTTTCTTGCTCAAAAAGAGAGTCAATACAGTAGCAGTGATGGAGATTGTTTATGTTTTTGAAAAACACATAAATCTACAAATCTACAAATCCAATTAAAAACATGGTGTTTCCCGGATGGTTTTGGCCTGGGGATCAATACATTGCATTAAAAAAAGAAAAATATTTCAATTGTATTTGTAAAAATCACATTACACTGCACCCTTTTTCGTCAATAATCCGATATGACCTTACAGTTGTAAAGGATTTGTTCACTTAGGATCCCTAGGGCAACTCGGAATGATTATTACAACAATTATTGTTTGATTTAGCTACAGTTTACTGATCTAAACTGTAGGTGCCAACTGTGGAGATATTTGCTATTCTGGCCTCTAGCTTTGCTATGATTTTGTGTATATTTGCTCCCAAATGTTATATCATATTATTTAGACCAGAGCAGAACACCAAAAAACATCTAATGGGAAAAGTACCCTCAAAGGCTCTCTAAGACACTCAACAAGTGGTCATTGTTATGTTAATAAAATTGTATGGCCAGGGAAATAACTAAAATGTTGTACGGCATTAGAAATGCAAGAAAAGAATCGTACAATCTCTGAGTTACAAATCCTCTATTGTTCAGACTTTTCTAAAGTTTCAGTGTGTGCAACACTCGGTAACCCATTGGAAAAGGAGTAGTGAAAATGACAATAGATATTTTACTTGTAATGCTAATCCAAAGGCGCCAACAATATTTTCACCGAATATTACAAGACAATCAAGATTTGAGTGGAAGTGTTTTTATGATTGGTAATATATTCTAAGAATTTGGCCAGCAATATATAAGGGGGAAAAATAGTTTAATCAAAAAACGAAAATATTATGGTTTCATTGAGTATGAGAAATACATTTATCATTTCATATCTCAATCAAAAATCATTCATTATTGAAATCCTTTGGGATTCCTTCAATGTAAACAAAGTTCTTGATAAGTTTCAAACTATCAGAAATTGTTTTATTTTCTTAGCGTTCATCATCTTATTTAGAATAGGTGTCACTATTTTCAAATAACTCCTTTGTAACATCAATCTTCTAGTATCTCGCAAAATCTTTTAAAGACCATGGTACCATTTTTACTTTTCAATTGAAATGTTTTGATATGGTTTGTCCTTAAAATATACAGTGTAATATGACCTTTATGGCACTCTGAGAGATGTATGGACGATAATAATCTAACACTTGAAGTCATTGTATTATGTCATATATTTTCTAAATAATGTAGGTGTATATTAACACGTGTATACTTTACCAAGATATCAGCTATATTACTTAATTCAATTAAATAATACATCATATAACTGTTATATTCAATGAAGAACAATATTGTGTTGTAAGTATAATTCATTTGTTCCTTTCATTTTAAATTTGAATGCATCTGTAGTGTTTATCAAGTCAATAATAATCATTTCCAAACATTAACTGTTTTATTACACGTGACTCAATCCCCTGACAGCTGAAGTCTTTTAATCTATGTCTTTCTCGCAGAAAGCCAATACAACAGCAGTGATGGAGATTATAGTTTATGCAGTTGAGAAAATAAAACTCATTGCAACTTAACCTGTGTCCTTACAACACAACAATACAAAATTGTATGTTTCTCCAATGGTGTTTGTCTTGTCACAGAAATGGAAAACGATTTCAATTGTATCGTACAATCCACATCACAGTGCACCCTTTTCCATTAATAATCCTATGGTACCTCGAAGACAAAAGATTGGTTCACTTAGGATCAGCAAGACAAATCAGGTTTAGTATTTAAATATTTACTATTTGATTTAGCTACAGTATATATATTTAAACTGAGACAACTTTGGTCAGAAACATGCTCATCCAATTAACATCAAGTACATCAACTTAATTTCTTAAGTTAAAAGTGGAAAGTTGCCATGCTGGCCTATTTTGCCCCTTTAATATTAAATTATTGTTTTAAAGCCAGAAAAGTACAAAAGACAAAGACAAATGGATCTATTACACGATAATTATTACATGGATTTTAATAATTATAATCTTTTTAGATATGTTTACAAGATGCATTTATCATTGTTTAGTCATAAACCTTTTAAACTCACACCAAGTAAAATGGCATATGCAGTTATATAGCTGTCAATAAAGATAAGTGAGCAACAAACAAACCTCAAATATAAATGACACCACCAACGCAAATATGTATAGCCTCTTATAAAAATAAGCACCCAAATACAACTCACACACACACACACACACACACACACACACACACACACACACACAGGCGCCTTAAATGCACTTAACTTAAACACACACACTGACGCGCTTTATCAAACTTATAGTCCTAAAATAGCTACCTTGTAGAACAAGGAGGTTGGTGAACTGCTGCATGACCCAACCCCCCCTTATTGGTGAGGGGTGAAAGTAACTTGGGTCTGTGTGGGTGGGTATATAACCCAGGGATCAGAGGACATTCTAACCTGTGGTGGCTATCTTCTGTTTGCTATTCACATACACCCTCACTTTGAAGATGGGTGTTTCTCCAGGTCGCTCTCTAAGTCCTTGGCTAGGTCTTGCACTGATTCATCTGGCCTTTGTTATTAGTGGGAAGGAGGTCAAATCTGGTAACAGGTTGACTGCAGCTGTAGATGGGACTGGAAAAGGAACAGTAGCTGGGTCTGGGGATGAATTAGAGTCCTTAACATGTAAGCTCCAGGGCACCCCTAGTATCCCTGAGTTTTCCATGGGTGGAGACTATGTTATTGGGGGAGTCTTTTCAGTACATTATTACAAGCAAACTGTGGCGCCAAGCTATAACAACATACCCGATGCCATGCAGTGCAGGGGAAGGTCAGTGAAATTGAGATATTTAACTGTTTTTCGATTTCAACTTAAAACATTTACACATTTTTAACAAAGACAATGTCAAGACTGTTTTATTGGAATTATCAGTTTGATTGATTTCTTTCTTTTAAATAATATAACCGGTTAACGTATAGCACGGTAATTGTTAATAGTGATATGATTTGTATGGCAGCTTTGACCCCCGCGAGCTGCGATTCTTGCGCTCAATGGTATTCGCCATCGAAGAAATCAACAACAGTTCGGAGCTGCTACCGGGCATCAGGCTCGGGTACCGGATTTATGACTCATGCGACTCAGTTCTTATGGCTGCAAAGATAGCCTTTCAGTTAGCAAATGGCCTGGATCCTATGTTTATCGCAGCTAAACCGTGCTCGAGGTCCGGAATGGTAAATGCTATTATTGGCGATTCTGGGTCAACGCTATCTATCAGTATGTCACGCATCTTAGGTCCATTCAACATTCCACAGGTAGGGCTACTCGTAGGTAGTTTGTCAACCAAAAAGCTAAACCAAACTTGTTGTAAACTGCCGTTTAATTGAAGATTGATTTATATCAACTGTTGTATTCTAATAGCTTTTCCCTCCGTTTAGGTGAGTTATTTTTCTACCTGTGCCTGTTTGAGTAATAAAAAGCAGTACCCAAACTTCTTACGAACTATCCCGAGTGATCAGATTCAGGCTGATGCTCTCGCCAAGCTCGTTAAATACTTTGGCTGGACTTGGATTGGTGCTGTCCACTCTGACTCAGACTATGGTAACAGTGGCATGGCATCCTTCCTGCGTGCTGCGCAGAAAGAGGGAATCTGCATTGAGTATTCCGAGTCTTTTTATCGGACACATCCGCACAGCAGGATTCAACGGGTTGCTGACGTTATTCGCAGGTTCTCATATGAGCTATTTAAATAACTTAAGCATCTTTACATATTAGAATGCTGATGCATAAATGTCCACTTCCACAATATTTTTGATTAAAATGTAAATCTACATATAATCCAGATCCACAGCCTTGGTGGTGGTTGCATTTGCCGCTTTGGGAGAAATGAGGCTCCTGTTGGAGGAGTTGGCCCGCCAGCCCTCTCCACCACGGCAGTGGATAGGCAGTGAGTCATGGGTCACTGACCCTGATATGCTGAGGTTCAACCTGTGTGCTGGTGCTATTGGCTTCGGCATCCAGCGCTCTGTTATCCCAGGACTGAGGGACTTTCTCCTGGACATCTCCCCCTCCAAAGTGACCGGCTCCCCGCTGCTCACAGAGTTTTGGGAAGGTGCCTTCAACTGCCGACTGTCGGGAAGTGGTAAAAAAAACGTGCTTTATGTGGTACTCAAGTGGTTTGGAGAAGGATGTGCTGTTGATGGGTTTTTCTATAAGTTATATCATTTGTTTATGTTTTCCTGTCTAGTTAAAGGAGAAGGGGAGAGGGAGTGTAATGGCATGGAAGACATCCAGACACTTCAAAGCCCATACACAGACACCTCGCAGCTGCGCATCACCAACATGGTGTACAAGGCTGTCTATGCCATAGCCCATGCCCTCCACAGTCTGGTGTGTGAGGACAGGGACCCTACCACTCACTGTGACAGACTTACCAGAGTAGAGCCCAAACAGGTTGGTAACATTTGTGTCTCAATGTCATTATGGGGTGTTAAAACACTATGATTTTTTTTTATTTTATTTAGATTTCAACTATTTCACTTTTTTCCCTTCTTTGATCTGTTACATATTCCTTCCCTCATGGTTAATTTCCTTTCCCTTCCTATCAGGTGCTGGACCAGCTAAAGAGAGTGAATTTCTCTCGTAATGGGTACCAGGTTTCATTTGATGCCAATGGTGACCCTGTGGCGACTTACGAGCTGGTAAACTGGCAGACACGGCAGAGTGGTGGCATGGAGTTTGTGTCAGTTGGCTACTATGATGCCTCTCAGCCCTTAGGCCAGGAGTTTCGCATGGACAGGAACCTTACCTGGATGAATGGCCTTACACAGGTAAGTGTGCTTTGTTAGCTATACCTGGGTAATTGTCACAAAAATAGGTAAATAAGCATATTATCTAAATACACCGTTTATTTATGTGTATGATTGTCTCAGGTGCCTGTGTCTGTGTGCAGTGAGAGTTGCCCTCCAGGTACACGTAAGATACTGCAGAAAGGAAAGCCTACTTGCTGTCATGACTGCATACCATGTGCAGAGGGAGAGATCAGCAAGACCACAAGTACTACAGATGTAATTGTGTTGAAAATATTTAACAACAAAACATATTGCAGTTCTTTAAATCAGTATTAATCACATTTTTCTCCCATCTCAGATTCTCCAAACTGTTTCTCATGTCCAGGGGAGTTCTGGCCCAACAGTCGGAGAGACCTGTGTCAGCCCAAACAAGTTGAGTTCCTCTCCTTCCATGAAGTCCTGGGAATTATCCTGGTCACATGCTCCGTATGTGGAGCTTGTCTGGCCATATTCACAGCAACAGTGTTTTATCGCCACAGGAGGACAGCCATAGTGAGGGCTAACAACTCAGAGCTGAGCTTCCTGCTGCTCTTCTCCTTGACTCTGTGTTTCCTGTGTTCTCTGACCTTCATTGGGCGGCCCTCTGTGTGGTCCTGTATGCTGCGTCACACAGCCTTTGGAATCACCTTTGTTCTCTGTATGTCTTGTGTTCTGGGGAAAACTATAGTGGTGTTGATGGCCTTCAGGGCTACACGTCCTGGAAGCTCAGCTATGAAGTGGTTTGGGCCCCCACAGCAGAGACTAACAGTGTTGTCCTTTACCTTTGTACAGGCTTTAATATGCACCATTTGGTTAGTTTTGACGCCCCCTTTCCCCACTAAGAA
Source organism: Aplochiton taeniatus (assembly GCA_017639675.1). Classification (NCBI taxonomy): domain Eukaryota; kingdom Metazoa; phylum Chordata; class Actinopteri; order Galaxiiformes; family Galaxiidae; genus Aplochiton; species Aplochiton taeniatus. The sequence continues at coordinate 10,926,530 of CM030181.1, read as the reverse complement.
TTTAACCACATACAAAGAGAGAATCATTTTAGAATGTGCTTTAGGTTCCCTTATAGGGTTCTGGGCTGTATTAGGGTACATAGGACTCTTAGCTCTTCTGTGCTTTTTTCTTGCTGTTTTGGCTCGGAAACTTCCTGATAACTTTAATGAAGCCAAATTCATCACCTTCAGCATGTTAATATTCTGTGCTGTTTGGATCACCTTTATCCCAGCTTATGTTAGTTCTCCAGGGAAGTTCACTGTAGCTGTGGAGATATTTGCTATTCTGGCCTCTAGCTTTGCTATGATTTTGTGTATATTTGCTCCCAAATGTTATATCATATTATTTAGGCCAGAGCAGAACACCAAAAAACATCTAATGGGAAAAGTACCCTCAAAGGCTCTCTAAGACACTCAACAAGTGGTCATTGTTATGTTAATAAAATTGTATGGCCAGGGAAATAACTAAAATGTTTTATGCCATTGCAAGTGGAAGAAAAGAAACTTACAATCTTTGTGTCATGGCCTGGTTTTTCTGGGCCCTTGATTATTCTTTATGGGTTACACCTGTGCCTTGTTTCGGACCTGCCAGCTATTAGTTTCATCGTTATCACCTGTGCCTTTTGCCAGTGTATTTAAGTTCCTTGTTTCCTTTGTTCTTTGTCTGTCATTATTTGCTGTATGGGTGTTGCTGTGCTTTATTTCCGAGTAAAGTGCCTGTCTCCTTTTGGTACAGGTTTTGCCTCTGCGTTCTGCCTCCCGTGTTCCTTTTGTTTTGTTGGGTTTTTTGGGGGTTATTAGTTAGTTGGTTTTGTTCTTGTCTGCATTTGGGTCAGCCTCTCCTGCAACAGCCCTGACACTTTGAGTTACATATACTCTATTGTTCAGACTTTTCTAAAGTCCACTGTTGGTTATTATAACTTTCAGTGTCTGTAAGAATGCTCGGTAACCCATTGGAAAAGGATTAGTGAAAATGGCAATAGATATTTTACTTGTAATGCTAATCCAAAGGCATCAACAATATTTTCACTGAATTTTACAAGACAATCAAGATTTGAGTGGAAATGTTTCTATGATTGGTAATATACTCTAAGAATTTCCCTTGGAATATAAGGGAGTAAAATTGTTTAATCAAAAAATGAAAAGATTATGGTTTCATTAAGTATGAGAAATAAATTAATCATTTCATATCTCAATCAAAAAGAATTCATTATTGAAATTCTTTGGGATTTCTTCAATGAATAACAACGTTCTCAAGTTTCAAACTACCACAAATTGTTTTATTTTCTTAGCGTTCATCTTATTGAGAATAGGCGTCACTATTTTCAAATAACTCCTTTGTAACATCAATCTTCTAATACCTTGCAAAATCTTTTAAAGACTGTGGTAACATTTTTACTTTTCAATTGAAATGTTTTGTTATGGTTTGTCCTTAAAATATACAGTATAATGTGACCTTTTTGACACTCTGAGAGGTGTATAAACGATTATAATCTAACATTTGAAGTTATTGTATTATGTCATATATTTTCTAAATAATGTAGGAGTGTATTAACCCATGTGTATACTTTACCAAGATATCGACTAATTACTTAATTCAGTTAAATAATACATCACATCATTTTCTTATTCAATGATGAACAATATTGTATTGTTAGTATAATTCATTTGTTCCTTTCATTTTAAATTAGAATGCATCTGTAGTCTTTATCAAGTCAATAATAATCATTTCCAAACATAAACTGTTTTATTACACGTGACTCAATCATCTGGCAGCTGAAGTCTTTTAATAGATGTCTTTCTCACAGAAAGCCAATACAACAGCAGTGATGGAGATTATAGTTTATGCAGTTGAGAAAATAAAACTCATTGCAACTTAACCTGTGTCCTTACAACACAACAATACAAAATAGTATGTTTCTCCAATGGTGTTTGCCTTGGGAATTGTAACAGAAATGGAAAACGATAATAATTATAATCTTTTTAGATATGTTTACAAGATAAATTGATCATTGTTTAGTCATAAATATTTTAAACTCGCACCAAGTAAAATGGCATATGCAGTTATATAGCTGTCAATAAAGTTTAATGAACAACTAACAAACCTCAAATATAAATGATACCACCAACGCAAATATGTATAGCCCCTTATAAAAATAAGCACCCAAATACAACACACACACGCACACACACACACACAAAAGCACCCAAATGCACATAACTTAAACACACTGACGTGCTTTAACAAACTTAAAGTCCTAACATAGCTTCAGCATAGAACAAAGAGGTTTGTGAACAGCTGTATGACCTCCCCTTAATGGTGTGACAGCAACTTGGGTCTTTCTGGGCGGGTATATAACCAAGGGATGAGAGGACACTCTACCCTGTGAGAGCTATCTTCTGTTTACTATTCACATACACTCTCACTTTTAGGATGGGGGTTTCTCCAGGTCTCTCTATGAGTCCTTGGCTATGTCTTGCACTGATTAATTTGGCCTTTGTTATTAGTGGGAAGGAGGTCCAATCTGGTTACAGGTTGACGGAGACTGGAGCTGTAGATGGGTTTGGAGAGGAAACAACAGCTGGGTCTGGGGGTGCCTCGGAGTCCTTAATATGTAAGCTCCAGGGCACCCCAAGTCTCCCTGCATTTTCTAAAGATGGAGACTATGTTATTGGGGGAGTCTTTACAATACATTACTACATGAAAACTGTGGAGAACAACTACACCTGCATACCTGAGGCCCTGCAGTGCATAGGAAGGTTGGTGCAATGTTTTGTTTTGTTTGTTTGCGTGTTTATCAATGTAAAACCTAGTTTTCCATGTCTGACCTTTAGTTAGATATTTAAATTGTAAGGATTTTAATTTCAAGACTGTTTAATTTGAATTCTAACTTTGATTCTCTCTTTTGTTTCAAATGATATAATAATGGCAGCTTGGACTCCCGCGAGCTACGGTTCTCGCGCGCGATGGTATTCGCTATCGAGGAAATCAACGGCAGTTCGGACCTGCTACCAGGCATCAAGCTTGGTTACCGAATCTATGACTCATGCGGCTCAGTTCCTGTGGCGGTGAAAGTAGCATTTCAGTTAGCAAATGGTCTGGATCCTATGTTTGACACCGCAAAACCGTGTTCGCGGTCCGGAATGGTAAATGCTATAATTGGCGAGTCTGGATCAACGCCGTCAATCAGTATGTCTCGCATCTTAGGGCCGTTCAACATTCCACAGGTAATCGTAGACCGTATTTAACTTTAAAACTGAACACCTGAACGAAATTTCAGTTTGTAATCAAAATAATGTTCTAACAAGTCCGTGTTAACATAACTTCAATTCCTCTCCATGTAGGTGAGTCATTTTGCTACCTGTGCCTGTTTGAGTAATAAAAATCAGTACCCAAACTTCTTCCGAACTATCCCGAGTGATCAGATTCAGGCTGATGCACTGGCCAAGCTCGTGAAACACTTTGGCTGGACTTGGATTGGTGCTGTCCGCTCTGACTCAGACTATGGTAATAGCGGCATGGCATCCTTCCTGCGTGCTGCTCAGAAAGAGGGAATCTGCATTGAGTATTCCGAGTCTTTTTATCGGACACATCCACACAGCAGGATTCAACGGGTTGCGGACGTTATTCGCAGGTTCTCATATTAGCTTTTTAAATAACTTAAGCATCTTTACATAGTAGAATGCTGATGCATATTATTTAGAGTGCAGCCAGTAAATTGATTTCTAAAAAGAAATAAAACAACAGAACTTACAATTCAAAATTTAGTTTTATCACATAGAATGGACGATTATTTTTCACCGCTGAATCTATGCACATTTTTGGGCAAGTAACAATTTGCAATTCCAAATGTCTAGATTTTTATTTTTTTATTAAGCTGTCAATGTGCCTATAATCCAGATCCACAGCCATGGTGGTGGTGGCATTTGTCGCTTCGGGAGACATGAGGCTCCTGTTGGAGGAGTTGGCCCGCCAGCCCTCTCCACCACGGCAGTGGATAGGCAGTGAGTCATGGGTCACTGACCCTGATATGCTGAGGTTCAACCTGTGTGCTGGTGCTATTGGCTTCGGCATCCAGCGCTCTGTTATCCCAGGACTGAGGGACTTTCTCCTGGACATCTCCCCCTCCAAAGTGACCGGCTCCCCGCTGCTCACAGAGTTTTGGGAAGGTGCCTTCAACTGCCGACTGTCGGGAAGTGGTAAAAAAAACGTGCTTTATGTGGTACTCAAGTGGTTTGGAGAAGGATGTGCTGTTGATGGGTTTTTCTATAAGTTATATCATTTGTTTATGTTTTCCTGTCTAGTTAAAGGAGAAGGGGAGAGGGAGTGTAATGGCATGGAAGACATCCAGACGCTTCAAAGCCCATACACAGACACCTCACAGCTGCGCATCACCAACATGGTGTACAAGGCTGTCTATGCCATAGCCCATGCCCTCCACAGTCTGGTGTGTGAGGACAGGGACCCTACCACTCACTGTGACAGACTTACCAGAGTAGAGCCCAAACAGGTTGGTAACATTTGTGTCTCAATGTCATTATGGGGTGTTAAAACACTATGATTTTTTTTTATTTTATTTAGATTTCAACTATTTCACTTTTTTCCCTTCTTTGATCTGTTACATATTCCTTCCCTCATGGTTAATTTCCTTTCCCTTCCTATCAGGTGCTGGACCAGCTAAAGAGAGTGAATTTCTCCCGTAATGGGTACCAGGTTTCATTTGATGCCAATGGTGACCCTGTGGCGACTTACGAGCTGGTAAACTGGCAGACACGGCAGAGTGGTGGCATGGAGTTTGTGTCAGTTGGCTACTATGATGCCTCTCAGCCCTTAGGCCAGGAGATTCGCATGGACCGGAACATTACCTGGATGAATGGCCTTACAGAGGTAAGTGTGCTTTGTTACCTATACCAGGGTGTTTGTCACAAAAATGGGTAAATAAGGATATTATCTAAATATTTATGTGTATGATTGTCTCAGGTGCCTGTGTCTGTGTGCAGTGAGAGTTGCCCTCCAGGTACACGTAAGATACTGCAGAAAGGAAAGCCTGCTTGCTGTCATGACTGCATACCATGTGCAGAGGGAGAGATCAGCAACACCACAAGTACTACAGATGTATTTGTGTGGAAAATATAACACAAAAACTTATTACAATTAGTATTAAGGACATTTTTCTTCCCTCTCAGATTCTCCAAACTGTTTCTCATGTCCAGGGGAGTTCTGGCCCAACAGTCGGAGAGACCTGTGTCTGCCCAAACAAGTTGAGTTCCTCTCCTTCCATGAAGTCCTGGGAATTATCCTGGCCACATGCTCCGTATGTGGAGCTTGTCTGGCCATTTTCACAGCAACAGTGTTTTATCGCCACAGGAAGACAGCCATAGTGAGGGCTAACAACTCAGAGCTGAGCTTCCTGCTGCTCTTCTCCTTGACTCTGTGTTTCCTGTGTTCTCTGACCTTCATTGGGCGGCCCTCTGAGTGGTCCTGTATGCTGCGTCACACAGCCTTTGGAATCACCTTTGTCCTCTGTATGTCTTGTGTTCTGGGGAAAACTATAGTGGTGTTGATGGCCTTCAGGGCTACACGTCCTGGAAGCTCAGCTATGAAGTGGTTTGGGCCCCCACAGCAGAGACTAACAGTGTTGTCCTTTACCTTTGTACAGGCTTTAATATGCACCATTTGGTTAGTTTTGACGCCCCCTTTCCCCACTAAGAATTTAACCACATACAAAGAGAGAATCATTTTAGAATGTGCTTTAGGTTCCCTTATAGGGTTCTGGGCTGTATTAGGGTACATAGGACTCTTAGCTCTTCTGTGCTTTTTTCTTGCTGTTTTGGCTCGGAAACTTCCTGATAACTTTAATGAAGCCAAATTCATCACCTTCAGCATGTTAATATTCTGTGCTGTTTGGATCACCTTTATCCCAGCTTATGTTAGTTCTCCAGGGAAGTTCACTGTAGCTGTGGAGATATTTGCTATTCTGGCCTCTAGCTTTGCTATGATTTTGTGTATATTTGCTCCCAAATGTTATATCATATTATTTAGACCAGAGCAGAACACCAAAAAACATCTAATGGGAAAAGTACCCTCAAAGGCTCTCTAAGACACTCAACAAGTGTTTATTTTTAATATGTTGATCAGATAATGTAAACAATGAAAAAAAGGAAAAAATATAATAAATATGCATAAAAAATATGGAAAATACTACAATCTTTTAATTATATTTGATGTATTGTTGAGGCTAAAAGTGTTCAGTAGGTTGTTATAAGTCTTAGTGTTTGTAAAAACACGTGTTAACCAACTGGAAAAGGAATGTTGAAGATAGAAAGAGATATTTTACTTGTAATGCTAATCCAAGAGCATGAATCATCTTCTTTCTGGTTCTTATAAGACATTCAAGTCTCCAATAAGGGTGAGGGGTTGTGGCTGCCAAGTCTGGGTGCCATGCCAGGTCGTTCATCTGGCGTACCCGAAAGTAAGTCTGGCACGCCAGAAAGTGCGCCTGCCACCCCAGTAAGTGCGTCTGGCAATCTGGCTACCAGAGTGCCCTGGCGTCTCTCCAAGATTTGTGTGGAAATGTTTACGATTGGTTCATAGTGTATCATACTTGGTGATTTGGGACAGAAAAAAGGTTTTATATCGGTATTCAGCATGAGCAATAAATTAATCTATTAACATATCAACACTAATGCATATTTATAGATTGCTTATTATTCAACTATATTTTCCAGTATTTTGCAAAAGGATGTAAAAACTGTGGTAAAACTAAATTTTTCAATTTTGACCTTTCATTATTGTCTCTGTTCAAGGCATTAAAAAAACGACTGAAAAAAATACAGTGCAATGTCCTTGATCAGCCTGTTCGTTGCCTTTATGACCCCTGAAAACGTGGTATTCTGAAAATTGTAAGAACGATTAGATTCTTAGAACAGTTGATGTTATTTTATTGTATTACATATTTTCTTACTAAAGTAGGTGTATATTAACCCATAGGTATACTTTTCCAGGACTAACAGCTATATTCTGTGTTCACAGAAATAATACCTCATACCGTATTCCTATTCAGTGGTGACAATATTGTATTTCCAGTATAATTCATTTGTATCTTTCATTTGAAATTTAAATGCATCTTGATAGTCAAGTTAATGCAAATATATTTTAAACATCATCTTACAGAATTCAAATGTATTCATTATATGCTACTAAATCCCTTGACAGCTATTTTAAAACGTTTCTTGCTCAAAAAGAGGGTCAATACAGTAGCAGTGATGGAGATCTTTATGTTTTTGAAAAACAACAATTAACTTTTTGCAACATTCCCTGTTTCCCAGCTACAAATCCAATTAAAAACATGGTGTTTCCCGGATGGTTTTGGCCTGGGGATCAATACATTGTATTAAAAAAAGAAAAATATTTAAATTGTATTTGTAAAAATCACATTACACTGCACCCTTTTTCATCAATAATCCGATATGACCTTACAGTTGTAAAGGATTTGTTCACTTAGGATCCCTAGGGCAAATCGGAATGATTATTACAACAATTATTGTTTGATTTAGCTACAGTTTACTGATCTAAACTGTAGGTGCCAACTATGTATGGCGGCACATTCATCCAGTAAAATACCTCAAGTTATGTTACTGGTAAGTTAAAAGTGGAAACTTTTGCAATACTTGCATGTAGTATACCTTTTATGTTATTTTGCCCACAAATTTTTCATTTTCCTTTCAGAATTCGGAAAGACCATAAAACAATATTTGATTGGTAAAGAATTGATCCGTAGAATGGAAATTATTTTATGATAATTAAAAATATATTTTGTATATACAGGTATATATTTACAAGATGCATTCATATTGTTAAGTCTTTCATTCAAACCTTTTTAACTTACACCAAGTACAATGGTTATTGCAGTTCTATGTCAGTAAAGATTATTGGACTGGAAATACACTCCACATATACATTACATCACTAATACAAAAATGTATATCCCCTTATTGAAACAAGCACCCAAATACACACAACTTGTGCATATACATATATGATGAGACACGCTTTAATGAGCCTATAGTCCTAAAATAGCTACGTTGTAGAACAAAGATGTTGATGAACTGCTGCATGACCCCCCTTAATGGTGAAGGTGACAGCAACTTGGGTCTGTGGGTGGGTATATAAACGAGGGATGAGAGGGACACTCTAACCTGTGAGAACTATCTTCTGTTTACTATTCACATACACTCTCACTTTTAGGATGGGGGTTTCTCCAGGTCTATTTCTGAGTCCTTGGCTAGGTCTGGCATTGATTAATTTGGCCTTTGTTACTAGTGGGAAGGAGGTCATATGTGGTCACAGGTTGATGGAGACTGGAGCTGGAGATGGGTCTGGAACAGGAACAGTAGCTGGGTCTGGGGATGAATTAGAGTCCTTAACATGTAAGCTCCAGGGCACCCCAAGTCTCCCTGAGTTTTCCATGGATGGAGACTATGTTATAGGGGGAGTCTTTTCGATGCATAACTACATGAACACTGTGGTGCCCAGCTATAACAACATACCCGATGCCCTGCAGTGCAGGGGAAGGTCGGTGAAATCTTCTTTTAATTTTTTTGCGTGTTATTTCATGTCAACCTAGTTTTTCTTGTCTGACCTTTACGTAGATATTTAAATTGTATGAATGTTAATTTCAAGACTGTTTAATTAGAATTCTGACTTTGATTGTTTCTTTTGTTTCAAATGATATAATAATGGCAGCTTGGACTCCCGCGAGCTGCGGTTCTCGCGCGCAATGGTTTTCGCCATCGAGGAAATCAACAGCAGTTCGGAGCTGCTACCAGGCATCAAGCTCGGTTACCGAATCTATGACTCATGCGGCTCAGTTCCTGTGGCGGTGAAAGTAGCATTTCAGTTTGCAAATGGTCTGGAACCTATGTTTGACACAGCAAAACCGTGTTCGCGGTCTGGAATCGTAAATGCTATTATTGGCGAGTCTGGATCATCGCCATCAATAAGTATGGCGCGCATCTTAGGTCCATTCAACATTCCACAGGTGCTCGTATACCATAGTTAATATATAAACTGAAAACCAGAACTACATTTCAGTTTGTAATCAAAATTATTTTCGAACAGGTCCGTGTTCAAATAACTTTCATTCCTCTCCATGTAGGTGAGTCATTATGCTACCTGTGCCTGTTTGAGTAATAAAAAGCAGTACCCAAACTTCTTCCGAACTATCCCGAGTGATCAGATTCAGGCTGATGCACTGGCCAAGCTCATGAAATACTTTGGCTGGACTTGGATTGGTGCTGTCCGCTCTGACTCAGACTATGGTAATAGCGGCATGGCATCCTTCCTGCGTGCTGCTCAGAAAGAGGGAATCTGCATTGAGTATTCCGAGTCTTTTTATCGGACACATCCACACAGCAGGATTCAACGGGTTGCGGACGTTATTCGCAGGTTCTCATATTAGCTTTTTAAATAACTTAAGCATCTTTACATATTAGATTGCTCATGCATCTTATTTAGAGTGCAGCCAGTAAATGGCTTATTAAAAACTAAAAAACAACCGAAATTACTATTCAAAATGTAGTTTTATCACATTCAAGGAACAGTTATTTTTCATAGATGAATCTATGCACAAATTTGGCAAATAACAATTTGCAATTCTGCAAGTCTCTAGATTAAATTTATTTTTGTCAATGTGCCTATAATTCAGTTCCACAGCCATGGTGGTGGTGGCATTTGTCGCTCCAGGAGACATGAGGCTCCTGTTGGAGGAGTTGGCCCGCCAGCCCTCTCCACCACGACAGTGGATAGGCAGTGAGGCATGGGTTACTGACCCAGACATGCTGAAGTTCAATCTGTGTGAAGGTGCTATTGGCTTCGGCATCCAGCGCTCTGTTATCCCAGGACTGAGGGACTTTCTCCTGGACATTTCCCCCGCCAAAGTGACCGGCTCCCCGCTGCTCACAGAGTTTTGGGAAGGTGCCTTCAACTGCCGACTGTCAGGACGTGGTAAAAAAAAAAAACTTGCTGTATGTGGTAGTCTAGTAGTTTGGAGAAGTAGGTGCTGTTTATGTGCTTTCTATTCAGTCCTGTATCATTTGTATCTTTGAGTATTTGTTTTCCTGTCTTGTTAAAGGAGAAGGGGAGAGGGAGTGTAATGGCATGGAAGACATCCAGACGCTTCAAAGCCCATACACAGACACCTCGCAGCTGCGCATCACCAACATGGTGTACAAGGCTGTCTATGCCATAGCCCATGCCCTCCACAGTCTGGTGTGTGAAGACAGTAACTTTGCTACTCACTGTGAAAGACTGACCAGAGTAGAGCCCAAACAAGTCAGTAATATTTGTGTCTTAATGTCATTATGGGGTGTTAAAACATTGTATTGAATTTTTTTTGGACTCAAGCTATTTCACTTGTTTGCCTTCTTTGATCTGTTACATATTCCTTCCCTCATGGTTAATTTCCTTTCCCTTCCTATCAGGTGCTGGACCAGCTAAAGAGAGTGAATTTCTCTCGTAATGGGTACCAGGTTTCATTTGATGCCAATGGTGACCCTGTGGCGACTTACGAGCTTGTAAACTGGCAGACACGGCTGAGTGGTGGCATGGAGTTTGTGTCAGTTGGCTACTATGATGCCTCTCAGCCCTTAGGCCAGGAGTTTCGCATGGACCGGAACATTACCTGGATGAATGGCCTTACCCAGGTAAGTGTGCTTTGTTAGCTATACCAGGGTATTTGTCACAAAAATAGGTAAATAAGGATATTGTCTAAATACACCGTTTATTTGTGTGTATGGTTGTCTCAGGTGCCTGTGTCTGTGTGCAGTGAGAGTTGCCCTCCAGGCACACGTAAGATACTGCAGAAAGGAAAGCCTACTTGCTGTCATGACTGCATACCATGTGCAGAGGGAGAGATCAGCAACACCACAAGTACTACAGATATAATTGTGTTGAAAATATTTAACACCAAAACATATTGCAGCTCTTTAAATCAGCATTAATCACATTTTTCTCCCATCTCAGATTCTCCAAACTGTTTCTCATGTCCAGGGGAGTTCTGGCCCAACAGTCGGAGAGACCTGTGTCTGCCCAAACAAGTTGAGTTCCTCTCCTTCCATGAAGTCCTGGGAATTATCCTGGCCACATGCTCCGTATGTGGAGCTTGTCTGGCCATTTTCACAGCAACAGTGTTTTATCGCCACAGGAAGACAGCCATAGTGAGGGCTAACAACTCAGAGCTGAGCTTCCTGCTGCTCTTCTCCTTGACTCTGTGTTTCCTGTGTTCTCTGACCTTCATTGGGCGGCCCTCTCAGTGGTCCTGTATGCTGCGTCACACAGCCTTTGGAATCACCTTTGTCCTCTGTATGTCTTGTGTTCTGGGGAAAACTATAGTGGTGTTGATGGCCTTCAGGGCTACACGTCCTGGAAGCTCAGCTATGAAGTGGTTTGGGCCCCCACAGCAGAGACTAACAGTGTTGTCCTTTACCTTTGTACAGGCTTTAATATGCACCATTTGGTTAGTTTTGACGCCCCCTTTCCCCGCTAAGAATTTAACCACATACAAAGGGAGAATCATTTTAGAATGTGCTTTAGGTTCCCCTATAGGGTTCTGGGCTGTGTTGGGGTACATAGGACTCTTAGCTCTTCTGTGCTTTTTTCTTGCTGTTTTGGCTCGGAAACTTCCTGATAACTTTAATGAAGCCAAATTCATCACCTTCAGCATGCTAATATTCTGTGCTGTTTGGATCACCTTTATCCCAGCTTATGTTAGCTCTCCTGGGAAGTTCACTGTAGCTGTGGAGATATTTGCTATTCTGGCATCTAGTTTTTCTATGATTTTGTGTATATTTGCTCCCAAATGTTATATCATATTATTTAGACCAGAGCAGAACACCAAAAAACATCTAATGGGAAAAGTACCCTCAAAGGCTCTCTAAGACACTCAACAAGTGGTCATTGTTAATATGTTGATCAGATAAAATGTAAAAAAAAATAAAGGCAAATGTGGAAAAGAAAATACAGTCTTTTACTTATATGTTCTGTATTGTTGAGGCTGTTATAAGTCTTCACTAGGTTACTATAATTTTTAGTTTTTGTACAATACGTTTACAAACTGGAGATATTGTCAGGCACTATACATTTAAAACAAAACATGTAGTCTTTGAGTTACATTTTCTGTATCGTTCAGACATGTTCTGTCATTGTAAGTTTTAGTGTATGTAGAAACTTGAGCTATCAATTCCTAAAATTGTTTTATTGCATGAGTGTTGTGGCGGATTTTTATGTCTCCACACTCCAGTGAGATCGAAATAATGAAATACTTTGAGAAAATAATGTCCGCTTGCTTTCAGTGGTTTGAATGGAGAAGAGAAAAAAAGATACATATACAATATATCAATCACAAAGTAACAAAATAAAACTGATCAGATAAAAAGAAAATCCTGGCAGTCTAAAGTTATACAAAAATGAGGACGTATAACTGGTACGCACAAAATCACAACACCCCCTGACGTCCCTTATATACACGCTTCCTTGGGAATGTTGATTAGTTTAACTGCAGTCAGCATCTCCTATATTTCGGACCTTCCTGGGTCCAAGTATTTATTGCACTGCACAGGGCAACAAATAATGCCACCTGGCTGACTGGTCCTAAAGTCTAACATCTTATCTTACCTAAACAGGAAATGGCTAAGCCCTTTACAATGGAAAAGGCAACTGTTTGGTGAAGAGGAAAAACACAGAATAACATTTCATAGTTAAGACTAAATTAAAATTTTCCTATCACAGTGTCCATAGTTAATCGCAGATTAATCGCACATGTTTTTATCCATTCAAATTTTACCGTAAAGGGACATTTTGCAAAATTGTAAAAATCTTTTTAACGTGGGATTGGACAAAATATAGTTGCTTTATGCAAATGTATTTATTATTGGAAATCAATTAAAAACACACACAAAAAAAATTGCTCAAATCACAACATGACAAACTCAAGTCTGATCAATTTGACATAGTAATATGACTATGTAAGTATCTCGCACAATGTTGTGTGTTCAACCTTTTTTGAGAATTATCACAAAGCAACAGATTAAAAGGGGACCCACAAAGGTAATTTACCAATATGCTCAAATCAATAGCAAACTCAAGCTCAAGAAACGATACATCTCAAAAAACAAACTCATTGTGCAACATGTGCCTTGGTCAGCAAAACTTTCCATTATGCTACTTCAGTATAGAATCTATGTGATTTACAAACCAAGAGAGGCTAGACTCGTTCAGATCAAAGAGATAATTTGGGTGCAGATCTGCCCCAAGTGGTTTGCCGTGGCATAGGTGGTTGTGGCGACATAACTGTAACAAAAAAAGTTTTCATAACAAAATGAAATATCAGCATTCAGTATAACAAATAAATTAATCTTTTAACATCTCGATAATAACTAGAAATGCTTTTCCTCGAGAAAATGCAAATGCTATTTCTTTGTGGACAAGGTTGTCAGGCCAAATCGACAATTTCCAGCCCAACCACAGTCTAAAAAACGCCAAATCCATCAAAAGCCAGGACAAATTGTGTATTGCCAGAAAACCCCAATATTTTTTATACCCGCCCAACGCTACTTGTAGTCATCTATTTGGGCGGGAGAATTGCCCAATCTGGCATCACTGCCTTTGAGGAGAAGGTTTGGGATAGGGTTACGGTTAGGGTTGGGTTTCGTTTGGTGAGGCTGCGCAATGCTAGTCTCGTGTAGCCAACTCAACTGGAGGTCTGGAATCTTTTATATACAAAAGTGCTCTTCTCTTAGCCTTCCAATCTGGAACGCACACATTTCATTGGCACTTAAAAGTGACACTCACTCTTTGGCAAAAAATGTTTTGGCTGATCAGTGTAAATATATATATATATATATATATATATATATATATATATATATATATATATATATATATATATATATATATATATATATATATATATATATATATATATATATATATATATATATATATATATATATATATATATATATATATATATATATATATATATATATATATATATATATATATATATATATATATATATATATATATATATATATATATATATATATATATATATATATATGTGTGTGTGTGTGTGTGACGGGTCACTATCAGGACACCACACTACTGTCGCTTCTACACAGTGCTAGGACAACCAGGTGGATTGCAGCGTTCTTTATTGCTGGAACAAAGTATGACACAGCGAATCGATGGTTATGGCACAGGTTCGGGATTGTATAGTCCAATATCAATCAAATCAGTCTGGGTTAATACATACAAACACTAGAATGTAAAATAGTGCATTACAAATTTGAATTAATGTCAAGCTCAATTCAGTAACAGAAATGCGTAACGTGTGTGTGTGTGTGTGTGTTAAAACAAAACGATAGGAAATACTTTTTACAACTTGTGTGATCGTATAGTGTTTAGGCTGCATTATAATGATATCAACATGCTAGTAGAACTGCGTAATCCATTTCACAGTATCAATATTATACAAATTAGGAATACATGTGTTATAACAACTCGCTGCAAACGCAGCACTCGTGCACAATGTATAGCTAGTCTACAGGCTATCACGCTTGACCGCAAGCCAGCTAAGCTAACACAAACAACTGTCTTGAATAGATATTAAGATATCTCTTACAATATAAACAATTATCTTCGAGAGAACCATGAAAAACAGATACAAAGGAATTCTACAAATATTACCTGGAACAAAGTATGACACAGCGAATCGATGGTTATGGCACAGGTTCGGGATTGTATAGTCTGGATAACACGTGGAACATAACTGTTAGCATGCTAGTGCCATATTAAAACGTTCTCTTCACAATGTTCTAAAACAAATTTAAGGGTGGCATAAGTCATCAAATGAGCTCAAAATAGTTAACTTAAATCACCATAAGTACATTGCATGACAAAATGTGGCATATCTGTACTTTAATCAAAATAAATCATAAATTTTCCCGAACCCCTCCAAAGTGCATGACTTACCCAATATCAATCAAATCAGTCTGGGTAAATGCAACGCAGATCCCGCTATGTCACACCGTACAATCTACCACTAGATGGCGTAGTTTAGAACCATTTTAGCTATAATTTAACTAAACAAATATTCTACTCCGTTACATATCTAACTAAAGCCAACTTGTCCACTATGTTTAGCCTACAATATATATATATATATATATATATATATATATATATATATATATATATATATATATATATATATATATATATATATATATTGTAGGCTAAACATAGTGGACAAGTTGGCTTTAGTTATCATAGATGAATCAACACATCAATAAACACATAATTATTAGCTGCGTGCTGAGGTTAGTTGGCTACTTCCCTTTTCTAGTGAGGAAGCCGTTGGTGCTGGTTCAAACTAAGTGCTTAGTTGGCGGGACGGGTGTATTTGTGCGGAGTTCATTCAAGAACCAACCTAATACAGGTGTTACAGTTCATCTGGTGATTGTGTTGACTGGTGGCTTTTCGCGTGCGTGTACAGCTGTTTTACCGGAATGGATTGTGTTTGTTTCGTATTGAATCAGGAAATGGATTGCCTACTCATCTGACATCGTGAACATATAATTGCCTCTTCACATGACTTTGGTGTTGTTTGTGCGCTCAAATGCAATCCAGAAAATAAATATATTTTCTAATAAAGGAAAAAAGACATAACAAATATCCACACTCACTTGTGGGGTTTGAACCCGCGCCGAAAAATGTCAATTTTTTTTTTATTAAAGAACATTTTTGTTGAAAAAAAAGGTCCATCATTTTCCGTTTTTTAACAACGAAAATCCTTATTTTAATATCCAGACATTTATTTATATATAGATTAGCTTGTAAAAATACAAATTAAACCTGTTTACAAAATTTGCTCAAACAAAACCCTAAAGCATTTTTATTTGTTAATTCGTATTTTATTACTAAATAAACGCAAAACATGACGTTTTAATCACTTTAATGTTCATTGGACTATATATATAACTGCCCCAATATGATGTACTCTTCAAAATAAAGTGGGAGAGGCAATTTCTCACGCTCTGCTCATAACTCCCCCCATCCCCCCATAAGTAATATTAGTTCTAAGAAGCTTTCCCCTCCCCATGTCGTGGGAACCATATGTTCTTACCACTACATGCATGGTCATGTTAGGTTAGGACCATAAAGCATATAGGGAAGTGTTTTGAAAAAAATAGGCAGAGTTAAAGAAGGCCTACTGTATGCGGATCATAACAAGTATCGTGCAGAACACAACACAAGTTATTTTAGCTGAAAAGGCTATATAATTGTTTAGCATCTCTGGAAATCTCAAACTTGACAGACAGATAGGAAGGATATGACGTAGTCCATTCAAGCACAAATATATAAAGCACACGCAAATTCAAACGTAAATAAGTAACGGCTCTTTCCACTGCTGCATCGCACAGGCTCAGAACAATGAGTAGGCAGGTCAAACCCGTTTTCACTTTTTTTTTAATTAAGTGATTAAATAGTCCTATCTTCCAAATTGTTGTTATTTCGTAAACGTTTATGAATAAAAACGAATTCATAAATTGTCAGTTTGCCCAAAAGTGACAATTTTATTGTTAAAAAAAGGATTTAATATTTACCGCGATGTTACTTCCGTTTAGACCAGCGTTTCTCAAAGTGTGGGGCGCGCCCCCTTAGTGGGGCGCGTAGGTATTGCAGGTGGGGCGCAAGGAATCGGAAGAAATTAGCATTTTTATGCCTGTCTTTATCAGGGGTGAAAGTAAGCCGGTACGGCGTACCACTATAAGATTCACTGAGTGTACGCAGTACCAGAAAGAGGTCTGCCAAAACTCACGTTATAAAAGGGGTAGTTCCAGGGTGCGTTCCGATTGCCTAGTAGTGCACTAGGCTACTATACGATCGGAACACACCCCCAGTATTTGATTATGATTGACTGCCGCGTACGAAGCCGGTTTAAAAAACAATACAACCACACAGTTGTGACCGCATTGCAAAGTATCAATGCGCCGATACAATTTTTGGAACTTAGCGTCCTGCGTTGCTAGGTTACTATGCAAGGCCTAAAAATAAAAAAAAAGGGTTGTGGTAGAGTACCGGCAATCAAATCTACTTTCACCCCTGGTATTTATTAATACCTTTCTGTTTTGCCAATAGAGGGGGGTGGGAGACGGACATTGCGGCGGAACATTATAAACAGTACAACAGGGCAGTAGACGTGTGTATAACGTTTAGGGTTACAAAATGGACAAATTTGTTACAAGGACCACAAAAGTTGGCGATTCCGCGCCAACAGATAAAGAGAAGACAGACAGGCCAAATCAATCGAAAAGCCAACCAAAAAGAAAGTATGATGAAGCATATCTTGCTTTTGGATTCACTGTTGCTGGGGTGGGGGATGAGGAGCGACCCATGTGTGTTCTGTGTTGTAGACAACTGGCAGCAGACAGTATGAGACCTAACAAATTGCGCAGACACTTGGAGACCTCACACCCAACTCACGTTGATAAGCCCATCAATTTTTTCCAACGAAAACTTGCAGAATACCGTCTGCAGGAAAAGCGAATGGTGAAAGCTGCGTCAGTGAATAGTAAGGCACAAATGGCATCATACAGAGTCGCATATAGAGTTGCCAAGTGCAAAAAACCACACACAATAGCTGAGCAACTTATTCTACCCGCTGCTGTTTGACATGGTGTCAATTATGCTTGATGAGACAAGCGCTGCGAAATTGAAAACAATCCCCCTGTCAAACGACACAATTGCGAGACGTATTTGCGACATTTCCAATGATATTGAAGCACAACTCACTGAAAAACTGAAAGATAATCGTTTTGCAATACAAGTGGATGAAGCCACAGACAGCACTAAAAACTGTTTGTTCATTTCCTATGTCCGCTTTGTAAATTCAGAGTCACTGTCACTGAGCGAGGATTTGCTCTTTTGCAAATCTGTGCAAACAAGAGCCACGGCTGAGGAGCTCTTCAAGATTATGGACAGCTACTTCACAGAACATGAGCTGAAATGGGGAAATTGTGTGGGGTTTTGCTCTGATGGTGCACAGACCATGGCAGGGAAAAGGAAAGGACTGCAGGCATTAATCAAGAGGGCCGCACCAGACGCGCAGTGGACGCACTGCATCATCCATAGGGAAGCGCTGGCTTCCAGGCAGCTCAGCCCGAACTGAACGAGGTTTTGACAGTGGTTGTGGATGTGGTCAATTTCATCAAAACGCGACCTCTGAAAGTGCGACTATTCTCCGCTCTTTGTGAGGAGATGGGAGCTGATCATACAGCTGTGCTGTTTCACAGCGAAGCAAGGTGGCTCTCCCGAGGCAAAGTGTTGTCGCGCGTCTTTGAGCTCAGAACGGAGATTCGGGTCTTTTTGGAGGAAGAGCGCATGTATGAGGCAGCGGGCAAATTTTGTGATCAACCATTTCTGATTAAACTGGCTTATCTCAGCGATGTATTTGCAAAGCTGAATGAATTAAATCTTCAGCTTCAAGGCAGAGACAAGCACCTACCTCACCTGGCAGACAAGATCACTGCATTCATCCGAAAGCTCAAGGTATGGGGGAGGCGCATCGATCAAGGAAATATTGATGTCTTTGAGAATCTGACTGAAGTTGCTGAAACCATTGATTCTGGAGCCACCACAGTGATCCCATGCATACAACAGCACATCACCGCATTGAGAGGATTGTTTCAAAAATACTTTCCAAATAGTGCTGCTCAGAATGACTGGGTTGTGGACCCATTTAATGCAGCAGGTAGGTGTTTTGATATATTATTTAATTGATTATACTTTTATATTGTAATCTACATATTTATATGCTATACCTACTAATTCTAGTGGACTGTTGTCAAACAGATTTGTGCTTATATGCAATGACAAATTAAGTATTTTATTTATTTCTGCAGCACCAGCTGATTTTAGCTCTGCTGAAGAGGAACAACTGATTGAGATGACCTCTGACTCCACCCTGAGACTAAGATTTACATCTGAGTCACTCAGTCAATTCTGGCTTGAAGTGGAAAGGGAGTATCCACTCATTGGGCAGAGAGCTGTGGGCATTCTTCTTCCCTTTGCCACATCCTATCTCTGTGAGATTGGCTTTTCAGCTGTTGCTTCACTGAAAACAAAGTACAGATCTTAGCTTAACGTTGAGCATGACTTGAGAGTGGCAGTATCAAGCATGCAACCCCGTTTTGAAAAGATGTGTAGTGCAAAACAGGCTCATTGCAGTCACTGATGCTGTGATAAGGCATAGTCATTTGTTCACCTGCCTTTGCTCATTTTTGCACAGTTTGAAAAGTGAGAAACTGAAGCACAATTGAATTAGTAGGCCAATGTTCTGTATTTTTGAATTGTTTAACATTGATGTTAATGTTGTATCTGGTGTTATAATGTTAAGCTACTGATTTAGAGATATAAGTTGATGTTACTTCAATAATTTAGAAGATTGTTAACTTGCATGTGTATTTTATTACCATTTTGTTGGGGCGATAGGGGAGAGGTGGGGCACGAAAATTCCCCTTCTTCTGAGGTGGGGAATGATAGAAAAAGTTTGAGAACCACTGGTTTAGACAGACGCTGGGTCTAGAAGCATGAACATCCTACGGGCCACTTCGTTGTTATTATACTTCTTAATTGTGAAAGTATTAATAGATATTTCACAACAGATACCTTAAGAAACGAGTTACCTATACATTTGATATAATTGTTTACCCAAATAAAGTGTACAATGTTGAAAACTTCTACTCTGAAAACCGCTAACGTGTCAAACAGCTTAGCTTTTTAGGACGCGGGACCAAAGTCTGCCCGCAATAGCATTCGTAACATATCGGTGTCTAAAATAATGCCACTGTAAAAAAATGAATATAGCCTATATCTTTTTATATTATACAATGGCAAGATGATTCGTAAACACTAGCCTAAGTGTTGATTGGATCGAGACTTCACACCTATATCTTAATCATTGGCAGCTCTGATCCATACGGAAACTAAACAATTCAATTATTGAATGGATTTAGAAGTTTTCTTACTGTTACGTTGATAAAAGTGTATTCGTGCAGGCTAGGCCACTATGTTTCTAAAGGTGCAGGCATATCATGTTTCAAAAGTTCAAGGTTAGTAGCCTATGAGACAGGTAGTCTACGGACGCCTGATTTCAAATTCTACTGAAATAATCACGTTATCTTCCCAGACACGCAAAAGTCTACAAGCCAATGGAAACATAAATGTTAACCAAAACATATTGCATTGTTTTCCCGTCACGAGCAAAATCTAATTAATCACACAGTGGACATAGCTCTAATGCAGTTCAGCGACGATGAAGTAGGCTATAAGGAGCATGCCTCACATGAGTGGGGGTATCTCCAAAAGTCCAGCTATCAAGTTCTTAAATGTTTGGATCACAGGTCAATAAGATCTCTTTCTAGGTTCAGTTTAAAGCTCTCATGCGACGGATGCAATTTAGGGTAGTAGCAACGCAATTGAAGTATTTAAAACACAGCATCAAGGGCATCACATGATTTGAGGGGGCGTATCTCTAAAAGTCCAGCTATGGATTTCTTTCTTAATTTGATCACAGCTCAATGAGACCTCCTTCTAAGTCCAGTTTAAAGCTTTTATACGACGGATGTAATTTCGGGTAGTAGCAACACAATTCAAGTATTTGAAACACACGTTAACTAAGTTATTTATGACCGATCGGCGCCGTCGCTCAGTGTCAGTTCCCGAGAGAGGTTATCTTCAAAACAAACCCAAGATTGATCGTTAATTAATATGGAGAGTGCTCTGCATTTTTGCTTCAACACTAGTTGCGCACCAGTTTTCAGGTCCCGTTTTGGCCAGAATAAGAGAGATTCTAACGAAGTCCACTCTGAATGAATGACTTTATTAACGGTTGACATATGGAAAGATTTCATTTCAGTAGTTTAAGAATATGTGCTTAAACCAGTTCATCAATAGTTTGACATTAAACAAAACATACCCATATATTTTTAACTGCTTAAAGTTACGGCTTTTTTCAAGTAAGATCAAAGCCTACGCTTTTTGGAAGCTAACTATGAATTAGCAAGCGCTGTATGCAAATCAACACTAATATATGGTGAAAGTAGGTATTACTTTTGAATTACTTCAAAATTGATTGGTGATTCAGACCAACAAAAACGTTACATTTGTGTCGAATTAAACAGTTTTAAAGCGCTACGCAGTCCAATTTTCGTCAGCGCTGAGCGTAGAAGCTTTCGTGTTGATTACGTCATTGGACAATTGGATGCTCGGAGCATAAAGTGCATCACATGATTTGAGGAGGAATATCTCTAAAGTCCAGCTATGGATTTTTTTGATTTTTGTAACAGAGCTCAGTGAGACCTCCTTCTAGGTCCAGTTAAAAGCTCTCATGCGACGGATGTAATTTAGGGTAGTAGCAACGCAATTGAAGTATTCAAAACACAGCATCAAGGGCACATGATTTGAGGGGGAATAACTCTAAAAGTCCAGCTTTGGATTTTTTTAAATTTTGGATCAGAGCTCAATGAGACCTCCTTCTAAGTCCAGTTAAAAGCTCTTATGCGACGGCGTTAATTTAGGGTAGTAGCAACACAATTGAAGTATTTAAAACACATGTTAACCAAAGTATTTATGACCGATCGGCGCCGTCGCTCAGTGTCAAGTCCCGAGAGGGGTTGTCTGCAAAATGAAACCAAGTTTGATTGTTAAATGTTATGGGAAGTGCCCTGCATTTTTGCTTAAACACTAGGTGCGCACCGTTTTTCAGGTCCCGTTTTGGCCAGAATAAGAGAGATTCTAACTGTCCGCTCTCGACCTCTGCGCTGTGGTGAGTTTTAGAGTGACAAAATGACTTTATTAACGGTAGACATATGGAAAGATTTAATTGTCAGTGGTTTAAGAATATATGTTTAAACCAGATGATCAATCGTTTGATAATAAATAAAACGTATATTTTTTAAATCAACTGCTTAAAGTTAAGGCTTTTTTCAAGTAATAACAAAACCTACGCTCTTTGGAAGCTAACTATGAATTAGCAAGCGATGTATGCATATCAACACTAATATATCGTGAAAGTAGGTATTACTTTTGAATGACTAAAGTGATTCAGACCAACAAAAACGTTATATTTGTGTTCATTTAAACAGTTTTAAAACGCTACGCAGGGCAATTTTCTTCAGCGCTGAGCGTGGTAGCTCTCGTATTGACTACATTGGAATTCGAATGTTCGACCTGCCTACAATGAGCAGCCTTTGACCTCACTACCAACTGCCCCGGTATCTGAGGGAGTTCAGCCTTGCCGCTCGACTGGATATATCTATTCCACTAATAAAGTAAGTAAGAATTATTCTTCATCACAAAGTTTGAGAAAATCTGGCATTTTGGGTGTGGGAAATGTAATTAACGCGGTTTGGTCCATCAACGCGATTAGATGGCTACAGCTAGCTAACTAATCTATTTTCCTGGAATGTAACTCGACATTCAGTTAACATTAACTTGCTCGTGTACAAAGACTAGGAACGATTACATTTTCACTGCTAACGCTTCAGCGTCAGCAAAGGTAATATTTAATTGGACCTCATCTTTAACTTCAGCTACATTTTAACAACTGTTGTTAACTGTCGCTTGCTAACTTGGTCCATCATACCTAAATCGATCTTACAATTTACTTTACGGACTCAAAGTAGTTTTCCTGCTTAATTTTATGAGTGCATGAAAAGCAATATGCATTTGAATTCTCAACGGTGATGTTTTTGAGAGATAAGGACTTAATGTATGACTGCTAGCATATATTTCAGTGGTAACAAGGACTTCTAAACCCCCATATTGGGACAACATGTACTCACATTTTTTTTGTATAAGTTTGTCAATATTATGTATTTCCAAGAGATAAATTGGCCTTATTTAATCATGACAGTTTTCTTACATTGTAAGGGAATTCAACAGATTTAGAATGGGACACTGAAAGCAAATAATTAAGTGGTTAACTTTTATATTCAGGATTTTTCTAGGATGCCGAATGCTTTCTTCACTTTGAATTGTTTGAATTCAGTACCGTACACGGCTCTGCTTGTACTTGTGTCGCACGAGGAGAAGGACGCTGTACCACTAAGTATTTTTCCCATCACAGTATCCATGTAAGTGGCCCATAACTGGTAAATGTAATAAAATGTTTAATAATTATTTATAGTTCAACCTCAAGGTTTGAACTAAATTAAGAAAAAATAAGAATGGGTTTCGACTCAATGTAACTGTGCGCGCACTTTTCTGTTGGTTATATCAGGTCCTACGTGCTCCATCAAGCAAGTGTAAAGATGAAGGATCAACTGTCATATTTTTTCTGCAGAACGAGACTGTGCTGATTGCCTGGAGTGACATTGCATTTTTAAAACGTGTCTGTATCAGAGGTCTATGCCCCAAGTAGTCTAGTTTTAGTCCAACTTGTTTGAGATCATAGCAGAGAAGTCAAAAATATGAGACATGATATTAGAGAAGCTGTGTACGTACACCCTTAAAAGTCCCGGGTTGAAAACAACCCAAATCGGTTTATTTTTAACCCTGCTGCTGGGTAAATATAGGACAGAACACACGCTGTGTTATTGTAACAGCAAAATGGGTTTGGTAAATAACGCAGCCGATTGGGTTATCTGGTAAACCCAAATGCTGGGTAGAAAGTAACCTCATGCTGGGTTGTTTATTTTTCATATAGCACTTTATATATTTACTACTTAAGTTATACATGTATAGCATAAACTCCGTTCCTCATGAGAAATAGTGCAATAGCACTAATAACTTTATTTAGGCCTACTTATATATTAGTATAATTGACAACATCATAAGTATAGCCTAATTCAGTAAACCAATCTTTAATCAAAATGTTTTTTTATTAAAACATTTTATTAAAATGCGTATTACATTTCATCAATAAAATCATTTGACCTCAGCAGCCTATATGAACATGTCAAATTCGTAACCGTTTATATTAAACTAACCAAAAATCAAAAGATTAAAAAGTCTGCATGCTACTAGTGAGTGAGACACTCCAGTTGCCACTCGGTCAGCTTGATTGGAACAAGAATGTCCAAGGGAAAGAAAATGTGCAAACCTGGAACACAAATGTAAAGTTAAGAAACATTATAGGCCTACATGCAAACCTATGCTTCTAAAAATAATGCAAGTTTGTAGTTGCAAAGTTATTAGCACATAGCTAGCTGCTATCCAATGGGCTACAGTACAGTATTTTTTTCTGCAACAACAGGTTACGTTAGCTATTTGGTTAGTAACTGACGTAACGTTAACGGGAGCGTATGTTATGGCAAATTGAGTATTAAAGCAGAGGGAATAAAAACATTGATGTCAGATCCCACATCTTACATACCAATAAACGTTATATAATTATCTGATAAAATCAATAGGCTACACGGATAATGGGGGAAATAGTTGGTTACCGGTTACTGAGTGAGTGACTCCTATGCCGGGGGTGGTGGTGTTTTGTTTTCAGAAGAGTGGAACGGCTCAAAGTGAACTGCTTTTTAGGCGCAATCCATCAATCGACCCACTGGCTGGGTTATCACAACCTAGCAGGTGGGTGGTTGGAAGCGGGAATACTGCTATGACCTAGGGTTGGGTCAGTAACAGCGAGAAAAGGTCTTTGTATAGACCAACCCAGCCTCTGGGTTACACAAAACAACCCATATCAAGATAAATAACCCATAATAATGACCCAACAGGCATAACCCAGCAATTGAGTAAAAAAAAAACAGCACTTTTAAGAGGGTAAGAAAACTCCAATTTATAGGTCATTTATCAAAAAGTGTTTGTTGTAAAACATGTCAATTTCTACAAATAAACAATTCATGTGCTGTGACCTTTATTTCTCATGTTTTATAGCTTTTTTTGCATATAAAGAACATTTAATAACAACGTTTTATTCTAATAAAACATTGAATTACATTAAACAAACTTGTATTCGTGGGTTAAAGTAGCTAATTGAACTGTATTTATACAAATGTACCCTTTATAAACAATTTTTGTCTGTTTTATTACAATAAAAAATATCTTGGTTCAAATACTAATTAAACAAGTTTTAAAATGAAAAATATTTTTTATATACAACCTTTACATAGTGTTATGATGAAGAATAGTCGTATTCTCTCGTGAAATTCCCATATTAAAACTAAGTTACTAACTTAAAAATAAGTAATGTAATGTATAAATGTATAACGCAACAAAGTGTTGCGTTTCAGAAAACGTGTTAGTTTTGTAAATAAACAAACTCTCCTCGGCAACTCTGGTGCCAGTACTTTCTCAGTTTTAAAAAACAATTTTTGTATCAGTGTATAGTGGTCTATGCAACTGTACATTGTTCTTGGAACATCATGTTTGTTGTTTGCATTGCCATACAATTACTTTGTTTCCTAACATAACGTGATGATGTGTGCAACCTAATACCACGATCGGTGCGAGGATTGTTTAAATAGCCTAGACTCAGAATGGAATTGATTCGCCATATTTTCCACTACCGATACCGTAAACATTTATAAATGCCTTTTTACGACTAGTGAAACAGTACACTATACGTGCAAACGTATCCGCATGTACAGAACGATTTTGACACTGTGTAGAGCTAGTGAATTGAACAGTAATGCTATGTGTGAATACAGCCTTCTTCAAGCAAAGTGTTGGATCATTGAATAGAAATACTGGCATGTTCGTCAATAGTTGGGAAATACTAACCACGGGTTAAATGAGCTAGTTCCTCACACAGTCCTACATTTGTCTGTAAGTGTAATATATAAAGTATAATTGCAAGCATTTGCTGGGTTTGAACTTGTGGTGAGAACATCAACTGCATAGGTGATTAGCTCTACGCCACCGATTCCACTATGAAGTTGTTGACCACATGAACAATCTCGTTTTCCTCCACACAATCACCACAAACTACCCGTTTAAAATGGACACGTCAATCCCCTTTGTAGATTAACTTGTGATATAGGCTACATTGAATAGCGTTTGACGCTCATCCCCCTATGAACCTATGACATTTACTTCTGCGAAAAAGGCCTCTCACACCCTCAACAAATTATTTTACTTCATCACAATTGGAAATATATACTGAGTCCATATGCAGTGTTTGGGGAAGCCACTTTACATGAGATATGAAGATAAGATAACAAAAAAGATTACCACAAAAGTCACATGCCAGCAAAAAAATTACTCTCCCACTTTTTCACAGGTCATACATAAAATGAAGTGAAAGACTATTCATGGGAAAGGTCAAGGAATGTCAGCTTTGGTTTTGTATACAATGTTCATCATCAGTCAGACACCTGCCTTCTGGAAACTAGAGTCCAAGGGGGGTATTGCACCAATCAGGATTACACAGAAGCCAGGTAACTTCCAAAATAGCATGCCACAACTCCTCTGAACATTTCCTAATGAATAGCAATAATTTATACAATTGTTTGTAGTTTCAGTAGTTAACTACACAAAAAACTTTTATGCAAATTTGAACGTATATGAACTACCAGCAAGCTACTACATTATGTGGTTCACCACTCCCCAACACTGCATACACAACACGAACATTTAACTCATTGCGACAACGACAGCCTGTAAACACTTGCAGGGGTAGGGCCCCTGGTGGCTCATTTGGTAAGGCCCTAATCATTAAGGCTAGTCCTTAACGCAGTGGCCCAGGTTTGATTCTGACCCTGGCCCAAAGCTACATGTCCTCCTCTCTCTCCCACATTTCCTGTCAACCCACTCAAAAAAAGCAATATAAAAAAATTCTCCCAAAAACACTTTAAAAAGAAAAAAAATAATAGAAACTTATTCCCAGGCAGGGCAAATGTACGTGCCTAAAATTGCTGGTTTCCCCACACAGGGAAAACAAAGGCCACACATACTGCATTCAATCTGAAAGAAAGCAAACGTAGTCAGTGTATGAAAAATTGGATGTCGGTTATAAGGCACCAGCCTGTGTAAAATAGATTCTTACTCACTGAACCACTGCTGCTGCTGTGAACTGCTCTGCCTCACCACATCCAGGACAAAAATATGATAAATCATCTATGGAAAGTACACAATATTTCAACACCTGTCTCTTTTATGAGTTTTACTGTAATGTCCATCCGCATTTGGTATACACCCTCCTCCCCCACAGAAAACTAAATATTGGGGGCAGTTGCATCTTTAAGAATATGTTCTGCCAGCTGGAGATGAAGCAGATAAAATATTGCTCTATTGTAATTTCACTGTGTATTGACACCAGATAAATACAATACCTTGCAAACAAAGACTCCACAGGATGTGGTGTCCCTTTGAATTGGATGACCTAGTCTCAGAGGCCCATCTGGAAACATTTATCCCTTTCCTCCTCATGAAGGCCCTATATTGAGAGTTTTTCTTATATGAATAAGTTGTCTTTCACATTTTCGTCACACAACCAAAGCAGAAATTATTCCAAATTATTTATATCAATAATGTATGTAATATAGGTGTAATTACCTAGTTACGTCTGCAGTTTTGGATTTTGACTTTGGTGGCACCAAGAGAATCCAGATATAAAGCCTATTTCTGTCTGGGGTATATTATCTTAACCAAAAAAAAATAGAGAGAGGGAAAGAGAGAGATAGATAGATTGGTACAGTATATACTTGTGAGGAAAAGTATTAGTTGTATACCTGTATACAAGTGCAGTAGATACTTACTGTGAGTGTCCAGTGATTTCCACTACCGACTGCGCCAATGACAACATCATGATCCATGGGATCCATCTGATATTATGAAAAGTATTCATTCAAGAAACATACTTTGTGTTTATATTGGAATAGAGGTCAGTCTTGGAAATTGTCACCTTCCTTAACCCTTTCATGCTCCCATCCCATATTGCTGTAATTTGGTACAAGTCAATAAGGGATGCCTCTCCCAAACCATGCTCATTGTAGCCTGTTAAAACGCGGTTTAGATATGCATTCACAACCTACAAATCCAGAAAATCCATATACCATAACCAAGACGGAGAGATCTAGAGCCGATTTATATTTATATGTGCTCGCATACTAGGGCCAGACTAAGGCAGCAAGGAAAGGGGAATGTTTACCTCACTCTCCAACTCCTTGCCTGGACCCATATCTTCCAGGTTTTTGGAAAATATTTTATATGGCCCCATCTTGCTCCACAGCACAGCTCTCGTTTGCTTTCCATATCTCAGCAATAGCTAAAAACATAATAGTTTTATAGCAATTTTGTGGAAGAATAATCATTATCATTGTAATCTTACTTACCACTTTCAGGAAGTATATGTGTGGAGAACGATGAGGCCATCACACCAACAACTGAAGGTGGAATGGGCCCAGCAGGGTAGGGAAGAGGGGATGATGGTCCAGCAGGGGGGTGTAGAGGGGATGATGGTCCAGCAGGGGAGGGAAGAGGGGATGAAGGTGCAGCAGGGGAGGGAAGAGGGGATGATGGTCCAGTGGAGTGTGGGGGTGCTTCTTCAAAAGGATTTAGGGACAGGATAGAGGCATCAGGAGAAAATGTCCGTAGGTTACCCGGAATTTTTCTCTGTGGTTCTTGGTAACGAACCAAATGGTCTATATTTATGTTAATGACAGCTTTTCCCTTCTCGGTCACCAGATCAACATTCTTCCCCTCTATATTTGTTATTTTTAAAAGGACCCAGTTTGTGTGGTTCCATCTTTCCTCCTTTTCATTGCTCCTCTCGATGTTTTGTCTGAGGTCCCCAACAACAAAATGGTCTTCATTGCCTTGCTCCAATTTGCATTTTCTGACCTTACTTTGAACTATTGCCACGTTCTGCTTCACTATGGAGAATATCTGGTCTTGTCTCCGGATGCCCTCGTGAATTACCTTCTGATATGCCATCCCCTCTACTGTCTCATGATCAAGCTAAAAGAGAAAGACAAACACTCAAAGCACTTTGGGAAGACTTAAGCCTCCACCCACCCCATTTGCAAATCACACAGAAATGTCTAACCTGATAGGTTTGTGAAACCTCCGATGGGTATCTAGCCTCCCGGCCAAACATAAAGTAGTAGGGACTGAATTGGGTAGTGAGGTGTTTTTTGGTCCTTAGTCCAAACATGGTCGGTGCCAAGTATTTATGCCACTCATTCTTCGCCCCTTTAATCATCTTATTCAGTGATCTGAAATGTTAATGAAACAAAAGGTTATCATCTCTCCATGAGGTTGCTCCTACCAAATATATGTAGGAATGACATCGGTAACAACAGCTAATTTTCTACCGTTGAATGGTGCACTTTAATTTCTCAACCAAACCATTTGTTTCAGGGTGGTAGGGAGACTCCGGGTGATCCCCAATCTCTCACAAATCCCATAGTTAATCTGAAATGGTACAGAATACAATGTAACTAATATTAAGCGATGTATTTATATTTAATTCAAATGTAGATCTTGCAATTATATTATGTTATTATACTTACTTTATTGAGAAATTCTCAACCCTTATCTGTCAGAATCCTCTGGTGCACCAAATTTATAAAACAATTCGACAATACAGCCTGACACTTCTTCAGTCGATTTACTTTTTAGAGGGAAAGCCTGAGATCATTTGGTGAAATAATCAACCCTCACGCAAATATACTGGTGACCATCAGAAGTAGGAATCAGTTTCCCCGCTAGGTCCTTGCCCACTAGTTCCGGAGGCTGTGTTACCTAAAAGGGTAATGTAATTTGGTTATCCTACATTGCTAATTGACTAGAAAAACGTAAGTATGGTGTAACACTTACAACAAGGGGGTTGAACTCCTTTTTTTGCTTTAGTGTGGCCCTTCTGGCCTGGCACTCAGGGCACTGAGCCACCTAAGAGAGATAATTACATGTTTGTTCTGAATAACGTCATACTTGCCAGTGCAGAGAAAATATATTCCACTGTCTGTTCAAGATTAAGGACTGTTAATACACCACAAATCTCATTCAGCTTCTGATAACTCACCCAGTTATGGATATTTTGCTCCATACCAGGCCAATAATACCTGCTTATTATGGCCTGGTGGGTTTTCTCCACCCCACAGTAACCTCCAAATTCACAACCATGCATTTCTGCAAAAACAGAGCAGGCCTCCTCCGCTGTGGAGACGACTTTGGCTAAGTGCTCTTGCAGCCCCTTTCTCCTTCGGCACACGTAATACACATCCCCATCTAATGTGAAATGTCATAAAGTTAAGGACATTAATGTTTACCACAACAGGTCTTTATGAGAAGCTGTGCATGATTTCCTTACCCTTCATCCTGTGTGTATCTGCTCTTCCTTTCAAGACATACTTTTCTTTGCTTGTCAGTGCAGTAGGATAGATGTTATGGATCTTCAGGTTGAGGTTCTCCCTGACTTTTTGTGGATCCGTACTTCTAAGTCAGTATGTATTTTATTCTACTCTCTCTCGCTCTGTCTGAAAGTGGCCATATATTTCCAATAAATACAAAGTGGCTTCCCCAAACAATGTGTATGGACTCAATATATATTTCCAATTGTGATTAAGTAAAATAATTAGTTGAGGGTGTCAGGGACCTTTTTTGCAGAGGTAAATGTCATAGAAGGTTTATAGGGGGGATGAGCGTGAAGCCCTATTCAATGTAGCCTATATCACAAGTTAATCTAGGTATAGTGGACAGTATCTCCGCCTGTCACGCGGAAGACCGGGGTTCGATTCCCCGACGGGGAGCCATTCCGGCCCCTAATTCTTGATTATCAAGCAATTAAATTATACATCAGCAGCCATTACAATACAACACTAGCTTTAGGCAAAATCTAATTCTTAAACAATCAATACATTAAATGCTTTCCTAATTACATAACCACCTGCAAAATAAATAATCGGTTTCATACTTTCATTTCATTTTTTTTTTTAAAGGAGTTAACAGTCAATCATGTCCTTGGGAAAGATCCCCCAAAAAGGAGTGAAAGTTCATAGTTCAAAGGTTTACTAATGTAATATGGCTTGTTTGCTTGTGTTCAAAAAGGTGTATTGCATAATGAGATGTAGAGCGTGTCAGTAAGTGAGTGTACATGCAGAGACAGAGGTTCAAGCACGACTCAGTTTAAGGTCAACATTCACTGCCGCCTTTACATTACCTCCATCAGAAGGCAGATTTTGTTGATTGGCTTTTCCAAGTCATTTGTTTGTGTCTTCACACGAACCCGCCGAACTAACCCTTGTGAGTCTGCCATTGCCTCAGTGATGCGTCCAATGGGCCAAGAATTTCTCGGCGCCGATTCATCAACGATAAGGACTACATCTCCAACGGCAAAGTTCCGGTGAGTCCTATTCCATTTGTGCCGCTCTTGTAGCATGGGCAAGTACTCCTTCACCCACCTTCTCCGAAACAAGTCCGCAATGTATTGGACTTGCCGCCAACGTCTCCGGATGTAGAGGTCCTCTTTCTGGAACAATCCAGGTGGTAAGATGGGTTTGACCTTTAGCTGCAGTAAGTGGTTAGGGGTTAATGCTTCAATATCATTTGGATCATCAGACGAGGGTGTGATTGGACGGTCGTTCAATATCGCTTCTACCTCACAGAAGACTGTTTGCAGAGCCTCGTCATCTAGGGTTTGTTGTTTTACAACTGAGCATAACACCCTCTTTGCCTCCTGCACCAAGCGCTCCCATACACCTCCGTGATGGGGGCCATGCGGGGGGTTAAACATCCATTTTATTCCATCTTGCATTAAATTACTTTGAATTTTGCTTTGATTCAGTTCAGAGATGGCTTGCTTTAACTCACGGTTTGAGCTGACAAAGTTGGTTCCATTGTCGGAGCGGATCTCCTTGACTTGTCCTCTACGGCAGATGAACCTTCTGATGGCATTTATACAGGAATCTGTATCAAGGGAATATGCAACCTCCAGGTGGACTGCTCGACAGGTTAGACATGTAAATAGGACACCATATCTTTTGACAAGGCTTCTGCCCTTCTTTACTTCTAATGGCCCAAAATAGTCTACACCAACATGTGTAAATGGAGGAAGATCAGCTGCAATTCTGTCAACAGGGAGATCAGACATTTTTTGCATACCTGGCTTTTGCCGCTGTCGCTGGCACGTTATGCACTCCCTGATGATTTTTCTAGCAGCTGAGTTGGCTTGAGGGACCCAGTACTGACGACGCAGCGTAGACAGCATGTGGTTTCTTCCTCTGTGGCCAATCTTTTCGTGTATATACTGTAGAATGAGCTTTGAAATGTGACAGTTTTTTGGCAAAATTGCAGGGTGCTTTGTTTCTTCAGGCAAGGCTGCTTTGCTTAGCCTGCCGCCTACTCTCAAAATGCCATCATTCACAACTGGATCGAGCTTGTACAGAGGGCTTGACTTCTTCACAACACTAGAGTGCAAGGCAGCCATTTCATCTCCATAATGCAACTTCTGTACAAAGCCTATTATAGCCTCCTCGGCCAAAGCCAAGTCATCAGCTGATAGCTGTGAGTTCCATTTGTGTTCATGCTTAGCACAAACCTTTCCATTTACTGTGCACTTTTGCTTTTTCTCTTTTACTTTCTGCTGGAGTTTTTCTTTAAGTTTTAAAATCCATGCCACAGCTCTTTTGAGTTTTCTCCAACTGGAGAAATAAGTCAATAGCTTGCTGGTGGGACACATTTCCTGCTCCAATACAGCTGCACAAGACTTACTCTCTTCTCTCACCTCAGGGTCATCTTCTAGGTGAACAGATGTTTCATTCATGGTTGCAGGCCATTGACACTGAGCTTTTGTCAGAAACTCCGGTCCGCTGATCCAGGTTAAGTTGAGGAAAGGGCCTACTTTCATGCCCAGAGAGGCTATATCTGCAGGGTTCAGCTTGGAGCCGATGTATCTCCACTGTGTGACTTCAGACAATTCCCTAATGGTTGACACTCGATTAGATACATAAGTTTTGAACCGTGCAGTTGTGGTTGCGATGTACCTTAGGACAGTTGTGCTGTCGGACCAAAAGACTGACTGGCTTAGGCTGAGCTCTAGTTGAGCTGAGAGCATCTGGTTTATACGCACAGCTAGAACAGCAGCTGCAAGTTCCAAGCGTGGTATGGTTACTTGTTTAAGTGGTGCTACTCTTGCTTTCCCAATAACAAATGCTACACACACTTCTTGCCTGCTGTTAGACAGCCTAAGATATGAGACAGCACCGAATCCAACTTCACTTGCATCACAAAAGTGATGTAACTGAGCTTTTGTTATCCCTCCAAAGTCTTTGGGTGTGAAGCATCTACTTATGCTAAATGTGTCAAGCAGAACCAAGTCATCCATCCATCTTTTCCATTCTTGTGATATCTCCACTGGTACTGCTTCATCCCAGCCAAACTTCTTCTTACACAGACATTGCAGAATTTGCTTTGCAATAAGAATGACTGGAGCCAGAAACCCCAAGGGGTCATAAATGGAACTTACAGCAGACAAAATGCCACGTCTGGTCAGTGGCTTGTGCTTGTTGGTGACGCTGAACGTGAAGATATCACCTTCCACATCCCACTGGACTCCCAGAGCTCTTTCCAAGGGAAGCTGGTCACGGCTGAGGTCCAGGGTTTTTATCCCTTTGGCACGGTTTTCCTTCGGGATCTGGGAGAGGACGGTGCGCTCATTGCAGACCCACTTGTTGAGCCTGAAGCCCCCTCTGGCACACACCTCTGTAAGTTGCTGGTAAAGAGAGATGGCCTGCTGTACCAAACTCACAGATTTAAGACAGTCATCAACATAGAAATTATGCCTGATTGTATTTATGACTTCTTCTGGATACAACCCTTGGTTGTTGTCAGCAGTTTTTAACAAAGCATATGTGGCACAGCTGGGAGAGGATACTGCTCCAAAGATGTGGACCAACATTCTGTGCTCAGCAAGATCTTTGGTGAGGTCGCCATCAGGCCACCAGAGGAACCGCAGGTAGTTCATATGCTTATCAGCCACTCTCACTTGATGGAACATACCCTTAATATCGGTCATCATTACAATGGGCCCTTGGCGAAAGCGGATGAGAACGCCTAACAAGGTGTTGGTCAAGTCTGGCCCCTGCAAAAGTTCTTTATTCAGTGAAGTTCCAGCACAGTTTGAGGCACAATCAAACACAACACGCAATGTTTTCTTTTGTGAGTGGTAGACACCATGATGCGGTACATACCACACTTTTCCTTCCTCATATTCCAGCTGATTATGCGGGATCATTTCCGAATGGTTTTCTGCACTGACATTTCTCATGAATTCTCTGTAATCTTCAAAGAATGATGGGTCTTTGTTGAATCTTTTGCGCAGATATTGCGCCCTTTGCTGGGCCACCTGCTTGTTATTGGGCATACTGACATCAGGATTACGAAATGGCAATTCTAAGTGGTAATGGCCATCTTTTAGCACAGCAGAGTTTGACATTATATCCATAAACTGTTTATCCTCAACAGACTTTCCAGTTTCCTCTCCACAGTTATGCTCCACAAAATCCTGATTATACTGCCTGACAAACATTTCTTCCAACTCACTTATAGAGATGCGGTTTACTGGAACAGACGCAACCCCAAGCCCAGCACCATCTAGGGTATGATTGAGTGGACCATTAATGACCCACCCAAGTCGAGTTTGCACAGCATAAGGCCCATTACCCTTACTGTTAACAATTTCCCACGGTTCCAATGATTTTGGACAATTCACACCAATAAGAAGCCCAATGCCTGCATTAATTGGCGTTAACTCAACATCCTTCAAGTAGGGCCATTTTCTTATATGTTCCTCCTTAGGAATGTTTTCTTTGGTGACTGGGACTGACTTTTGAGTATAAACATCAGGCAGTTTTAAGTAAGTGTTATCATTGATGGCTGCTACTTCTAATCCAGAAATTTTAAAGCAGCTTAAGGCTTTTCTTGACCCATGGTCTTGAGCATGATTTCCACCTTTTTTCCTTTCCCATGTAGCTGGGTCATCAGTGCTTCGGTGCAAAAGGTTGCTGTGCTGCCCTGTTCGAGGAAGGCGTAGGTTTCCACGATTTTGGTTCCTTTGTCCAATTTCACCTTCACAGGAACAACAGACAGCGCACATTCTCTCGCTCCGGCCCCATTGTGACCTCCAGCTTCTTTTCCAGCATCTAAGGAGACTAGAGCATTCTGGAGACATTCAGATGGCTTTGAGGACTCTTGCGGGTTTTCTATGTGAAGAACACTTGGATGGTTCTTTAGACATGTTTGGCATGACAAACGTTTGGGACAGCTCTTACTCATGTGTCCTTTCACTAGGCAACCAAAACACAAACCCTTGTTCTTGATCAAGTCCACCTTTTCTCTGTTGGGTCTCTGTTTGAATGAATCACACAGATCAACAGAATGTTTTTTGCCACAGAATAGACAAACGTTTTGAATTGCATTTCCTTTGTCAGGTCTTGACTGGTTATGACTGAAATTGAGCTTACTATTGGTCTCTTCTGATACAGGAACAACAGCAAAAGCAAAGCTGGCTTTGGGTTTGTAAACTGGTTTAGTGGTTTTAGCAGTCACCCTTTCCTTTGTGCTCTGAGCCTCTCCGTAGACGGGATCCAAAGCGGCTTTGGCTTGCTTCTCCAAAAACTCCAGGAGGTCTTGGAGTGTTGGCCTTCAGTCACGCCTTTCAACGATATTGACGACTGCCACTCGCCATTTATCCCGCACTCTGAAAGGCAGCTTAGACACAAGAACTTTCATATTCGTAGCATTTTCCAGCTCATCAATGAACCCAGCTTCGTTCATGGTGTTCAAACAACTTCTTAAAAACAATGCAGAAGCTCTTAATGCATACGCATCATCTGGTTTAATAATTGACCAATTCAGTGCCTTATCAACAAATGCAGATGTTATTGTCACTCTGTTTCCGAAGTTCAATTCAAGTTGTTTCTTAGCTTCTGTATATGCGGTTTGTGGTTGCATGTGAATGCAGCTTTGCACCAGACTCTTTGGCTGACCTGTGGTGAATTGCTCCAAGTAATACAGTCGATCTTGCATATTGTCCGTTTTGGACTCTATTCCTTGTTCAAATGCTTTAATAAATGATCGGAAATACAAAGGGTTACCACCAAAAACAGGGATGCTCACAGGTGGAAGCGAAGACATTTTCTGTTGCTTTACAAGGATCTCAGTAATTTCATTATGTTTGCCCATAATCTCTGCCAAAGCATTATAACCAAATTCAACAGGGCTTTTCCCTTCTGCTTTCACATTTTTGGCTGGTTTGGTTGAATTATCAATGTGCAACGACATAGCAGATGTTTTAAAGCTTATGGGTGGACCTTTTGTAGCCTTTTCTAACGGTGGTTTTGCAGATTTTTCTTTAGTAGCAGGAGGAAGAAATTCAGTATTGGAACTCACCATGCTACTGGAGGATGAAGCTTGAGACCTGCGTTCACTGGTTTGCTGGTCTTGCATTGCTGCTAAGACGTTTACTTTTGCGTTTGCAACAGCCAAGTCTGTCTTTAAAGCGAGTGCTTCCTTTCTTGCTTTTAACTGAAGCTCTTCTGCTTCCTTCCTTGCTTTTAATTCCAGTTCTTCCGTGTCTTGTCTTGCTTTTAATTGCAACGCCTCAAGTTCGAGCGCATGCTGTTCCTTCATCGCCGATACCTTGGCCAACAATGTAGCGCGCTCCACTTCGGCCTGAACGTGCTCGCCGGAGACCCTAGAAGATGAAGCCGACGAAGAACTTTTTCTGCTGAGGGCTTTCGATATCCTGCTAGGCGCTTTGACTGCGCCCGCAGAGGTCTCGCCATCGGTGCGCTCGTCCGCGAAATGATGGCCTACTTGAGAAACGCTGTCGTGTGGTTGAACAGATGCATTTATTTCCTCTGTATTTTCTTCATCGCTTTTCATCCATGTTTCCATTTGTTCAATAAACTCCTTCATTCGCATCAGTTTTGGCTCATACCAGTCGCTATGATCTGACTCTCGTTCGTCCTCGTTGTCCAATGCACTCTGCACAGCCACTTGCAGTTCCATGAATTGTTCAAGATATTTATAAAAAGTGTCCATATGTTCCCTGATCAATTGCTTGGGCTTTTGGGCCTCTTTTAAGCTTTCAATTTCATTGCGCTTCCTGGTGAGAAAGCCCAATTTGCCTCTTCTTGATTTAATTAACCTAAAAAGTTCTCGTTCTTTCTCAACAGCTTCGTCTGGATCTGACATTTTTACAACTCAACTTAAATCCAAAAATAACGGCTTCAGAAAGCTTACACTGTCCAATTCAAAATATGCTTTATCTGCGTATTATTTCTTCATAAATCATAATCCAAAAGTCCAGTCTTCAGCGTTTTCCCGACATGTCGGGTCGCCAGTAACAAACCGTTCTTGTACTTACAAGCTTGCGGGTTTCCAAAATCCAATCTAAAAAGGTTATATGATCCACGTATTTACAAAACGAAATCCAAAAGTATGCGTCCTATAAATCCGTTCAACTTTTTCGACTTTATGTCACGGCCTTTCCAAGATTTTCTGTTTTATCTAAGTCCAATTTACTTATGAAGGCCGTCGGCCTTCATAAGTATACGGCCTTCATAAGTAAATTGGACTTAGATAAAACAGAAAATCTTGGAAAGGCCGTGACAGAGATTGATGTGTCCAATTTAAACGGGTGGTTTGCGATGATGGTGTGGAAGAAAACGAGAGAAGATTGTTCATGTGGTCAACAACTTCATAGTGGAATCGGTGGCATAGAGAGCTAATCACCTATGCAGCTGATGTTCTCGCCACAAGTTCAAACCCAGCGAACACTTGCAATCATACTTTATATATTACACTTACAGACAAATGTAGGACTGTGTGAGGAACTAGCTAATTTAACCCGTGGTTAGTATTTCCCAACTATTGACGAACATGCCAGTATTTCTATTCAATGATCCAACACTTTGCCTGAAGAAGGCTGTATTCACGCATAGCCTAACGGTTCAATTCACTAGCCTAGTGTCAAAATCATTCTGAACATGTAGATACGTTTAGACGTAGGGCCTATAGTCTACCGTTTAACTAAAAGGCGTTTATAAATGTTTATGGTATCGGTGGTGGAAAATATGGCGAATCAATTCCATTCTGAGTCTAGGCTATTTAAACAATCCTCCCATCAATTGTGGAATTAGGTTGCACACATCATCACGGTATGTAAGGAATCAAAGTAATTGTATGGCAATGCAAACAACAAACATGATGTTCCAAGAATGAGGTCCAGTTGTATCAAAAACGATGCATGCATAGACCACTATAGGTTATCAAAAAGCTCCAGGGTGGGGGTACGTTTGCGAAACGCTATACAAAGTATATCACCAGATAATCTAGACAAAGTAGGGGTGCTCATTTTAAACAGGGATGATTTGCTGTGATGGGAGATGAGTATCTTCAAGTGGTCAGGTGAAGCATATCGGAATTGGTGGCGCAGTGAGATAAGCAGCGGAGCGGTTGATGTGCAATGTTGACATTCTTCGGTGCGGGTTCAAACCCCGTGAGTGTGGATATTTGTTATGTAATTCTTCTTTATTTGAACAAATATTTGTTTTCTGGATTGCATTTGGGCGAACAAACAACACCAAAGTCATGTGGAGAGGCAATTATATGTTCACAATGTCAGATGAGTAGGCAATCCAATTCCTGATTCAATACGAAACAAACACAATCCATTATGGTAAAACAGCTGCACACACACGTGTCAACACAATCACCAGATTAACTGTAACACCGGCTGCCACGACTCGCTGGCCATGTCCACCAAAAGCGGTGTCGCGTGGCAAATCATCGCTCACCATTCATTTTCAATGGAGGGGCATTCTGGGAAGGCGAGTGAAATCGCGAGACCGTTGGCGAAGCGAGCCGGAGCGAGGGAGGCTGTGGAGAGGTCACCCAAAGTTCAAATGTTCTAAACTTTATGCAAATTTCAAGCAAACATCGTTAGGCGGTAACCAATCAGGTACGTACTTTGTTTTCGCTCATATCCTACATCACTACAAACATGATGGAGAGAAGTATGAAGCAATACCTTGTTGCAGTGTCCCAATTCCCTGCACTTTATGATTTGACATTAGATGGTAATCGTGACCAAAACCATAAAAATGCTACTTTGTAGGAAGGTCGCAGAGAATGTTGGATTTCATGGTGGTTAACGTAGATAACTAGTTAACGATACGTTAGCCAACCTGTTGAAAATCTAGGTGTGTAAGATCACAGCAAATCGCCCCTAAATTGAATTACCTTCATTTCGATATACAGTGGGGCCAAAAAGTATTTAGTCAGCCACTGATTGTGCAAGTTCTCCTACTTAGAAAGATGAGAGAGGTCTGTCATTTTCATCATAGGTACACTTCAACTATGAGAGACAAAAATGAGAAAAAAAAATCCAGGAAATCACATTGTAGGATTTTTAAAGAATTTATTTGTAAATGATGGTGGAAAATATGTATTTGGTCACCCACAAACAAGCAAGATTTCTGTCTCTCACAGACCTGTAACTTCTTCTTTAAGAAGCTCTTCTGTCCTCCACTCGTTACCTGTATTAATGGAACCTGTTTGACCTCGTCATCTGTATAAAAGACACCTGTCCAAAGCCTCAAACAGTCAGACTCCAAAGTCAACCATGGCCAAGACCAAAGAGCTGTCGAAGGACACCAGGAAGAAAATTGTAGACCTGCACCAGGCTGGGAAGAGTGAATCTGCAATAGGCAAGCAGGTTGGTGTGAATAGATCAACTGTGGGAGCAATTGTAAGAAAATGGAAGACATACAAGACCATTGATAATCTCCCTCGATCTGGGGCCCCACGCAAGATCTCATCCCGTGGGGTCAAAATGATCATGAGAACGGTGAGCAAAAATCCCAGAACTACACGGAGGGACCTGATGAATGACCTGCAGAGAGCTGGGACCAAAGTAACAAAGGCTACCATCAGTAACACACTACGCCAAGAGGGACTCAAATCCTGCAGTGCCAGGCGTGTCCCCCTGCTTAAGCCAGTACATGTCCAGGCCCATCTGAAGTTTGCCAGAGAGCATATGGATGATCCAGAAGAGGATTGGGAGAATATCATGTGGTCAGATGAAACCAAAATAGAACTTTTTGGTAAAAACTCAACTCGTCGTGTTTGGAGGAAGAAGAATGCTTAGTTGCATCCCAAGAACACCATACCTACTGTGAAGCATGGGGGTGGAAACATCATGCTTTGGGGCTGTTTTACTGCAAAGGGGACAGGACGACTGATCCGTGTTAAGGGAAGAATGAACGGGGCCATGTATCGTGAGATTTTAAGCCAAAACCTCCTTCCATCAGTGAGAGCATTGAAGATGGAACGTGGCTGGGTCTTCCAGCATGACAATGATCCCAAACACATCGCTCGGGCAATGAAGGAGTGGCTCCGTAAAAAGCATTTCAAGGTCCTGGAGTGGCCTAGCCAGTCTCCAGACCTCAACCCCATAGACAATTTGTGGAGGGAGTTGAAAGTCCGTGTTGCCCAGCGACAGCCCCAAAACATGACTGCTCTAGAGGAGATCTGCATGGAGGAATGGGCCAAAATACCAGCTACAGTGTGTGCAAACCTGGTGAAGACTTACAGGAAACGTTTGACCTCTGTCATTGCCAACAAAGGTTATGTTACAAAGTATTGAGTTGAACTTTTGTTATTGACCAAATACTTATTTTCCACCATCATTTACAAATAAATTCTTTAAAAATCCTACAATGTGATTTCCTGGATTTTTTTTTCTCATTTTTGTCTCATAGTTGAGTGTACCTATGATGAAAATTACAGACCTCTCTCATCTTTCTAATTAGGAGAAGTTGCACAATCAGTGGCTGACTAAATACTTTTTGGCCCCACTGTATGTCACTCAGAGAACCAGGAAAGGCCCTCCCTCGGTTAGTTTTTTTTAAATTCAGGATATGACTCTATGATGCAATAGAGAGTCATTTTCTGAACTCATTTTAAACTCTGCTGTTTGATTGCGAAACAATAAATGATGATGCCATATGTTAAGTACATCACTTATGAATAGGTATATGATGTAAAACATATCAAAAGATCAAAAATTGGGGGAGCATCACTTTAAGTTTAGCTTATATCTGTATTTGGGTCGGTTTCTCCTGCTTCACCCTGACAGTGCTTCTCTGATTCTGGTCTCATTTTTGCGCAGAATAACCAATAGTCCAGATAATTGTGTATTCTTATACTTTGTGCTCTCAGAGGCCCCAATGCTGCGTCCGCACATTTGGTAAAGATGCGAGGAGCTAGGGAGAGCCCGAAGGGGAGGATCTGGAACTCGTACGCCTGCCCCTGAAAATCATACCTCACATATTTCTTGTAAGCAGAGAGAGTCTGGATGAGAATATATGCATCTTTCAGGTCAATGGTCATAAACCAATCGCATTCCTGCATATTCACTATGAGCTTTTTGATTGTCAGCATGCTTAACTTTAAAAATGTCAGATAACTGTTCAACTGCCTCAGATCCAAAACAAGGCGCACACAGTCGCTTGTCTGGCCATTCGTGAGCCATTCCTAGTTCCTTTGTGACAAGAAAATAATGGGAGTAAAACCCGCTCTGAGTCATGTCCAATGCTACTTACTCTATCGCACCTTTCTGCAGGAGCAAATGTATTTCCTCCTGCAGAACTGGCTTGAGCTCCTCAGACACAGAAGACTCTATGATGCCTCTGAAAAGCAGGAGTGGTCCCGAAAATTGAAGCCTTTACCCGCGCTCCAGAGTCGACATTGCCCATCTCCCTGGCGCACACGTGAACCAACTTGGGAACGCTCTTTAGAGGGAAGCTCTACAGCAGCTCCACTCTATGAGAGTGTTATTGGGTTCATTATTATTTTAGGAAAATGTTTTGTGACCCACTCTTGCAAACAAGCCTGAGTGTGGGCACGGTACAATTGTATTTCCTTTTGAATGTACACTGAACTTGGGGGCAATATGAACGCCCCATTAAGGTGTGTGTGTGTGTGTTTGAACAGTGCAAGTGCTTGGTGTAACACCCTGCACACTGTGGCCCAGGTGAAACTTTGAAGCAGGTGAAGCACGGCC
Organism: Aplochiton taeniatus; assembly: GCA_017639675.1. Classification (NCBI taxonomy): domain Eukaryota; kingdom Metazoa; phylum Chordata; class Actinopteri; order Galaxiiformes; family Galaxiidae; genus Aplochiton; species Aplochiton taeniatus. The sequence goes on along the minus strand of CM030181.1, from coordinate 10,884,465 downwards.
CTGGGTTAGGACCTGTGCTTCGGTCTGGGATCCTTCGCTGATGAAGAGCAGTCCGTCTTCTTCTTAGCGAAGTGGTGGGCCTACCAAGTGGGCCCCCTCACACTCTGACCCACTCCATGGGACAGGGGAGGCTCAGATTTAGGAGGGGGGAGTTATTGCAGTTATGTGCTGGACAGTAGCAGGCCCTTTGGCACCAGGGGGTAGGAGGACACTGAGGGCTTCCTTAGTCGACTTGCTCTGCTCCATTTGTTCACCCAAGCAGTCCACAGCCTTCCCAAAAAGGCCGGCAGGATCGACGAGCTCATTAAGGATGGGACCTCTGTCTCTCACGGGCATGCATGCAATGTCTAGCCATATCGGACGTTGCGCCACGTCCGTGGCGGCCATTGACCTACTGACCTACTCCAACACGCCTCTAAGGCTGTGCAGGGCCAGGTCAGCAAGCATCCTCACCTGTCTGCACAGGTGATTGATGTCGGCATCTTTCGTAGTGTGATCGATGTCCTTCTGCAGCTGGGCCTGGTGGGCCAGCAGGAGAGACACTGTGTTCAGTGCCTGTGGCTGCAGCTCTATAGCTCACCTCCAGGGTGCCATAGAGCTCACGCAGCTGAGGCTCAGGCAGGCATGCCCTTGACAAGAAGGAAGTAGAAGAGGGGTCAGGTCTTCTGCAACATGGTTCTCCATCGGAGTAGTCGTTGTCCGGTATGCGCATGCCGCCTCACATGCCTCCAGCGTAGTCATGGACCTAGTAGGTGATGCAGCATGCACCTCAGGGCCGCTTGATCCTTCTGCCAGGTCCTCTGATCCCTCAGACTCCTAATCCTCTATGTGTGTGGCCGGGGTGATGAAAAGTGAGTCCAGTGGGTGACCTCGCCTCTCCCTTCTTCCATGGGGGAAAGTGCCAATGAGGCCTCAACGCTCCTGGAGGGAGAAACAGTCAGGCTCAATGGTCCTTCATTGAACAGTCGTCAGTTGCCTGCAATGAAGACAGCGCCTTCCAACTCCTTCTTCTTCCTTTTAGAGTATGGCATGTTGACAAATAGTTGGCAGCAGCTCACAAACTATTACTGTGGGGAATAAACCTTCCTGTCCGAGATGAAAGGAGGATCCTGCATGTGGAGAGTAAACACAAGGTAAATAGGTAAAAAAGAAGCTAGGTTAATCCAGTATCTTACTGCTAGCTCCACTCAGGAGGGGTTTAGCTATCTACCAGAGGTGGACAAATGAAGCCAAAACACTTACCACACAACCCAGTGCTTACCCACAGATTGAAGGCGGTACTAACTCCCCCCAAAAATCACCCAATTTAACTTTTTTCCAGTTTGTTAACGGCGGAGAATTAGCCTCACGCTAGCGTAAATTTAAGTGCCGCAAGGCGTTAAGCGCCTTACTGGCCTTGGTACAAGGCGCTGTGTTATTGGTTTTCAGGAGAAGGTGCCCAATAGGGGTTTCCTATAGGAGTTGACCATATTAAACGTAAAAGAACATAGTGTTTCTCTGGTGGTTTTTGCCTGGGGATCCGTACCTTCTATTAGAAATAGAAAACAATCATAATTGCATTGGTACAATCGTTTTCGTCAATAATCCGATGTGACCTTAACGACGTAAAGGATTGGTTCACTTAGGCAAATCGTGATGATTATTGCAACAATTATTGTTTCATTTAGCTACAGTTTACTGATTAAAACTGTAGGTGCCAACTATGTGGTAGCACGTTCATCCAGTAAAATCCCTGAAGTAAGTTTCATTTTCCTTTCAGAATTCAGAAAAGACCATGAAACAATATTTGACTGGTAAAGAATAGATCTGTAGAATCGAAAATTATTTGATGATATTAATTTTTTTTTTTATATACAGGTATATATTTACAAGATGCATTCATATTGTTAAGTCTTTCATTCAAACATTTTTAACTCACACGAAGTATAATGGCATTTGCAGCTCTATGTCAGTAAAGATTAATGAACTGCAAATATACTCCACATATAAATTATATCAACAATACAAATATGTGTACCCCTTAATGAAACAAGCACTCAAATACACACAACTTGTGCACACATATACACACACAGAGACACGCTTTAATGAGCCTATAGTCCTAAAATAGCGACGATGTAGAACGAAGATGTTGGTGAACTGCTGCATGACCCCCCTCTCACTGGTGCAAGGTGAAAGTAACTTGGGTCTGTGTGGCTGGATATATAACCCAGGGATAAGAGGACACTAACCTGTGAGAGCTATCTTCTGTTACTATTCACATACACTCTCACTTTGAAGATGGGGGTTTCTCCAGGTCTCTCTCTGAGTCCTTGGCTAGGTATTGCACTGATTAATCTGGCCTTTGTTATTAGTGGGAAGGAGGTCAAATCTGGTTACAAGTTGACTGGAGCTGTAGATGGGTCTGGGGATCAATTGGGGTCCTTTACATGTAAGCTCCAGGGCACCCCCAGTCTCCCTGAGTTTTCCAAGGATGGAGACTATGTTATTGGGGGAGTCTTTTCGATACATAACTACATGCAAACTGTGGCGCCCAGCCATAACAACATACCCGATTCCCCGCAGTGCAGAGGAAGGTCAGTGAAATTGAGACTTTTGACTGTTTTTCGATTTCAACGTATTGTCTCAGAATTTAATCAAAACGTTTAGACATTATTAAGTAAGACTATTTTAAGACTGTTTTATTGGAATTATCAATAAATGTTTAAATTACCATTAGTCTAAACATGTATTCATTAACCGTTAGAATATTATCTTCAAGATTGTTTTACTGCAATAATCAGTTTGATTGTTTTCTTTAACTTAATGCATTGTAATTGTTGAAATTGATATGGTTTGTATGGCAGCTTTAACTCCCGAGAGCTGCGGTTCGCGCGCGCAATGGTTTTCGCTGTCGAGGAAATCAACAACAGTTCGGACCTGCTACCGGGCATCGGGCTTGGTTACCGGATTTATGACTCATGCGACTCAGTTCCTGTGGCTGTGAAGACAGCATTTCAGTTAGCAAATAGCCTGGACCCCATGTTTGACACAGCTAAACCGTGTTCGAGGTCCGGAATGGTTAATGCTATTATCGGCAATTCTGATTCAACGCTGTCCATCAGTATGGCGCGCATCATAGGGCCATTCAACATTCCACAGGTACTTCTTGTTGGTAGTTTGTCAACTGAAATGCTAAACCAAGATCGTTTTTAACAACTGTTATATTCAAATAGCTTGCATTTCTCTCTGTTTAGGTAAGTCATTTTGCTACCTGTGCCTGTTTGAGTAATAAAAACCAGTTCCCGAACTTCCTCCGAACTATCCCAAGTGACCAGATTCAGGCTGATGCACTCGCCAAGCTCGTCAAATACTTTGGCTGGACTTGGATTGGGGCCGTCCACTCAGACTCGGACTATGGTATTAGTGGCATGACATCCTTCCTGCGTGCTGCCCAGAAAGAGGGAATCTGCGTGGAGTATACCGAGTCTTTTTATCGGACACATCCACATAGCAGGATTCAACGGATTGCTGATGTTATTCGCAGGTTCATGAATTCGTTTTTTAATAACTTAGCAATAGTAGATCTGCGTATTCATATAGTGCTGTCCACATATTACTAGAAAGTAATGAAACAACATAACTGATATACATTTTTTTATTCAAACGCATTAAATGGACAGACATTTCTACAGACAAATTTATGCACAAGTTATCGTAAATATAATGTCCACATCAAAGTCTCAAGAATATTCTATGATTAAAATGTCGTTCTGCCTTTAATCCAGATCTACAGCCATGGTGGTGGTTGCATTTGTTGCTTTGGGAGAAATGAGGCTCCTGTTGGAGGAGTTGGCCCGCCAGCCCTCTCCACCACGACAGTGGATAGGCAGTGAGTCATGGGTCACTGACCCTGATATGCTGAGGTTCAACCTGTGTGCTGGTGCTATTGGCTTCGGCATCCAGCGCTCTGTTATCCCAGGACTGAGGGACTTTCTCCTGGACATCTCCCCCTCCAAAGTGACCGGCTCCCCGCTGCTCACCGAGTTTTGGGAAGGTGCCTTCAACTGCCGACTGTCAGGACGAGGTAAAAAAAAACTTTCTTTACGTGGTAGTCTAGTGGTTTGGAGAAGGATGTGCTGATGTGTTTTTCTATTAATTCCTGTATCATTTGTGTGACTATTTTCCTGTCTAGTTAAAGGAGAAGGGGAGAGAGAGTGTAATGGCATGGAAGACATCCAGATGCTTCAAAGCCCATACACAGACACCTCGCAGCTGCGCATCACCAACATGGTGTACAAGGCTGTCTATGCCATAGCCCATGCCCTCCACAGTCTGGTGTGTGAAGACAGTAACTTTACCACTCACTGTGACAGACTGACCAGAGTAGAGCCCAAACAGGTAAGTCATATTTGTGTCTCAATGTCATTATGGGGTGTTAAAACATTGTATTGATTTTATTTAGATTTCAACTATTTCACTTGTTTTCCTTCTTTGATCTTTTACATATTCCTTCCCTCATGGTTAATTTCCTTTCCCTTCCTATCAGGTGCTGGACCAGCTAAAGAGAGTGAATTTCTCTCGTAATGGGTACCAGGTTTCATTTGATGCCAATGGTGACCCTGTGGCGACTTACGAGCTGGTAAACTGGCAGACACGGCAGAGTGGTGGCATGGAGTTTGTGTCAGTTGGCTACTATGATGCCTCTCAGCCCTTAGGCCAGGAGTTTCGCATGGACAGGAACATTACCTGGATGGATGGCCTTACACAGGTAAGTGTGCTTTGTTAGCTATACCAGGGTAAATGTCACAAAAATAGGTAAATAAGAATATTATCTAAATACACCGTTTATTTATGTGTATGATTGTCTCAGGTGCCTGTGTCTGTGTGCAGTGAGAGTTGCCCTCCAGGCACACGTAAGATACTGCAGAAAGGAAAGCCTACTTGCTGTCATGACTGCATACCATGTGCAGAGGGAGAGATAAGCAACACCACAAGTAATACAGATGTATTTGTGTGGAAAATATTGAACACAAAAACTTATTACAGTTTTTCAAATCAGTATCAATCACATTTTTCTTCCCTCTCAGATTCTCCAAACTGTTTCTCATGTCCAGGGGAGTTCTGGCCCAATAGTCAGAGAGACCTGTGTCTGCCCAAACAAGTTGAGTTCCTCTCCTTCCATGAAGTCCTGGGAATTATCCTGGCCACATGCTCCGTATGTGGAGCTTGTCTGGCCATTTTCACAGCAACAGTGTTTTATCGCCACAGGAGGACAGCCATAGTGAGGGCTAACAACTCAGAGCTGAGCTTCCTGCTGCTCTTCTCCTTGACTCTGTGTTTCCTGTGTTCTCTGACCTTCATTGGGCGGCCCTCTCAGTGGTCCTGTATGCTGCGTCACACAGCCTTTGGAATCACCTTTGTCCTCTGTATGTCTTGTGTTTTGGCGAAAACTATAGTGGTGTTGATTGCCTTCAGGGCTGCACGCCCTGGAAGCTCAGCTATGAAGTGGTTTGGGCCCCCACAGCAGAGACTAACAGTGTTGTCCTTTACCTTTATACAGGCTTTAATATGCACCATTTGGTTAGTTTTGACGCCCCCTTTCCCCACTAAGAATTTAACCGCATACAAAGAGAGAATCATTTTAGAATGTGCTTTAGGTTCCTCTATAGGGTTCTGGGCTGTATTAGGGTACATAGGACTCTTAGCTCTTCTGTGCTTTTTTCTTGCTGTTTTGGCTCGGAAACTTCCTGATAACTTTAATGAAGCCAAATTCATCAACTTCAGCATGCTAATATTCTGTGCTGTTTGGATCACCTTTATCCCAGCTTATGTTAGCTCTCCTGGGAAGTTCACTGTAGCTGTGGAGATATTTGCTATTCTGGCATCTAGTTTTGCTATGATTTTGTGTATATTTGCTCCCAAATGTTATATCATATTATTTAGACCAGAGCAGAACACCAAAAAACATCTAATGGGAAAAGTACCCTCAAAGGCTCTCTAAGACACTCAACAAGTGGTCATTGTTAAGTTCTTTGTTTCTATGTTTGTTATGTTATTATAAAATTAAGTATGTACACAAACGCTTTGCAATTTTTTTTTTTTTTAAGGAAAGGTGAAGATGCAAAAATATATTTTATTTAGTTTCGTTTATAAATATCTTCCATGGATCTTATCAGACGGTCAAGAGTTTTACTGAAATATATTTATATTTGGTTCATTCATCCACCATACTTGATATTTTGCGCAGCATTTACTTACGCAAATAAATTGAAATATAGTAAGAGAACTATGTTTTCTAATTCATATCTCAATACTATAAAGGATTCATAGGGAAATGTATTGTGATTTTGTCAACAAATAACGTTAATAAATATCTTGTCAATCATCTTATGAGAGTATGTGTTTCTGGTTTCAAGTACTGGATAACTCATTTTGAAATGATTATTGGCCATTATCTTTCAAAATTCAGTAAAAATATGAAAAAGATGTATTAAAATCAGTTCAATTAGTTCTGAATAGCACCTCAAGTGCAATGTCCTGAAGTGAACCCTATAAACTTGATACTGTCTGAATGTCTTTGATATCGTATAGTCTTATTATCTTTTAAGTTCAATACGTCATATGTTTTCTGACTAAATATGTGTTAATATAGGCCCATGCGTATAGAGTTCTGTAGCCAAAGGCAATATTCTATGTTCATGGAAATCCAAATTATCCAGCACACCATATTTTTATTCAATGATGAACAATATTTTATTTTCAGTACAATTCATTTGTTCCCATCCTTTTAAAACATAAAGTATTTTGATAACTTTAGATAACAAATAATAAGACTTTGAAAAATAGTTATGTTATGATTTACTATCCACATGATAATTCCCATTTTGTATAATTAACACCAAATAGTCATTTTTTAAACTAACGTATTGATACACATGTTTTTAAACAATCACTTAGATAATATTCTACTCGCTTCCCTGGCAGCTAAGGTTTATTATATTTCTTGCTCACAAATCGAGCCAGGACAATAGCAGTGTCGAAAAACATTGAATAGTTTGCACTTATTCAACTTTCCATATTTCCTTGAAATAGAAATAGAAACAATTTAAATTGTATTTATACAATCCATAAGGTCATAAATAAACTGATCTGATCTTAAGCTGTAAACGACTGGTTCACTTAGGACCCCCCAAGAAAATTAGGCTGAGTATAGCAATATTTATTGTTCATTTTAGCTACAGTATGTGGCTTTAAACTGTAAGATCCAACTATATATTGTGTTATGCTCGTCCAATAAATCACATCCAGTTCATTTGGAAGTTTTTCCTGTCATTCTTTTCTTAGTGTTCCTTTCCGGCCTTAGCAAGATGATGTAACATTTGGGCACAAAGATAAACAGCAATAGTCCAAAACTGGAGGCTAGTATAGCAAATATCTCAACCGCTACTGTTAACTTCCCAGGAGAGCTCACATAAGCTGGGATAAAGGAAAGCCAAACGGCACAGAAGATCAACATGCTGAAGGTGATCAGCTTGGCTTCGTTAAAGGTGTCTGGAAGCTTGCGTCCCAGAAAGGCCAGGAGTAGGCAGATGACGGCTAGCAGGCCAATGTAGCCTAGGACCAGGTAAAAACCTGGAGGCCAAGACTCTTTACATTCCAGCAAAATCTATTAAAGAAATCAAATTACACTGACTTGGAACAGGCCCCTTGAATAATGATCAAGTCTATAATGGACACACAAAAAAAGGATCCAAAGGTGTTAATATATGTGCAAATAATATATACATTTAATGGTTATATGTCATAAAGAATAATGCCAGTATTACCTTTCCAGTTGTACCTTGGTTAAAAGGGTTCCGGAAGGGAAAGGGAGGGGCAGTGGATAGCCAGCCAGCACAGAGGCAAACCTAGGTGTACGTTACACAGATGTCATATCCAGACAACTGATTTTTAGAATAATCCTTATTTTAAACTAAAGGTTTCACCCTAAATGTCTCAATTTATTCTAAAATATAGCAGGCGGCTATTGACCAAAATGAGGGAGCTGATTTTAAAGTGACTTGTACCTGCGGGGCTGTAGTGCAGAAGATGAGGCTCCTCTGTTGAGATTTCCCAAAGAGTTTCAGTACACTTGAACCAGGTATGGTTGCTCGGAAGGCTGAGAGAACCACAATGGTCTTGACCAGGAGGCAAGAGAGGCATAAAACAAAGCTGATCCCAAACGCTGCCTGGCGGAATTTACAAGACCATACTGATGGTTGACCAATGAACACCAGGGCGCACAGGAAACAGAGCTTGAGTGACAGCAGAAGCAGGAAGCTCAGCTCAGAGTTGTTGGCCCTGACGATAGGGGTGGTGCGAAAACGGTGGAAGACAGCCGTGATGATGGCGGTCGTGACAACGCCAATGAGGGTCAGCGTGACGAGGATGACGCCCATCGTATCGTAATAGGACAGGAAATCATCCACACCTGCCACACACCGCACTCTGTTTCTGTCTGACCAATAGTAATCAGGACACTTGGTGCACTCCATTGAATCTGGGGGGACATGATGGAAACAATTACGTTCACATTCAAAAGTTTGTTTAAAATTATCATTTTATTCTGAACAATGTTTAATTAGACCAGGTGCACATCGTATCTATTGTATGTACAGTATGAATGGTACCGGTCTTGTTGCTTATTCCTCCATCAGCACATTGCACACAGTCAAAGCAGCAGGGGGGTTCTCCTTTACGAGCAGCCTGCCGTGTGCCAGGAGGGCATGGAACACTGCACAAGGACACGGGCACCTAGGCACATCCATCAATACTTACATGGTCATACTGTACCACAGGAGACCACAAGTCAACAGCTCTGTATGTTTTGTCTTATTGCTATGTATGACCGTCCATCTGAAATCTGATTTACAAAACTACTGGCTATGGTTATTACTTGTGTCACCTGTGATTGGCCTTTTGTCCATTCAACAAGGCTTTCTTTTATTTGCAGTTGGTGGCCCAAGGGAGCGGAACCATCATAGCTTCCAACTTTAATGAATCTTCATTGAAGATAATAAGAAGTCCTTTTAATTAGCCACACATTGAAAAAAACATTCAACAATACATAATTATAATAATAACCATAATCCATTAAATAACTATAATCCATCATCTTACTTCATTTTATAAAATATTATCGCCTTTAGAACCTGATTTTTCCACTGAAGTCCTTCTGCCAATTTATAATATCGTATAGAGGAACCGGCTCTCCATTCATGTCAAAATGGACCTTTTCACCAAACTGATTGGTGAAATTCACCTTCTTGAGGTTGTATAGTAACTAAAAAAACACATAGAAAATTACAAAGTGGTTGACTTTGGTCATAGATACATGGTCAACAAATTGTAAATTGGGCAGTAATTTGCATCATTTTACCACACGCACTAGTCCTACCTCTCCAGGAGTAAATGACGTATTGGTTTTACACCTTCCCATGCCAGAGCGGTCTTCCCCAGAGTCACATTGCATCAGCTGATGGAGCGCGTGGGCAATGGCATGCACAGCCTTATAAACGTTATAGGAGATCCTAACCTGAGCCACGTCCGTGTAACTGCTCAGAGTTTCCCTCAGATCCTCCGCACCAGTGCAAACTCCATTCAGGTTTGTCGGCCTAGTCACTGTAGTATTACCACTACCTTCTTGCCCAAACTCTAGCCTGCATCCAAACAGCTCCTCCCAGAACATGTTGACAAACTCAGACCCAGGGTGCGGAGAGGGACGGACTGCCAGAAGAAACTCAGCCAGTCCAGGAAGGTAGGTGCCGGGGAAGGCGAAACCCAGGGTACCCCCCAAGAGAGGCTGGAACTGAGGCGAGGTGAGCAGCCTGGCCGTCACCCAGGCTTCACTAGCCACCCACTGGATCCCAGTCACATTTCTCTGGGAAAGCTGCGTTAGGGAGATAGTGAATACCACAAGTCACATGCTATGCAGTATGCAAAAAACACTATAAAAATCCTACTCAGTCTCGTGGAGGATTATCATACATAATTTTGTGACTTTTAATATATACAGCGAACGTTTGTGAGTTTTCACACACTTAGAGCAGGACATTCAAGAAACTGACCGTGGAAAGCAGCTCAAACAGCTCTCCCTCTGTGGCAAAGGCTACAACCACACGTGCCTTGGAACTCTGGAGAATGTCTGCCAGAGCTCCAAGCTCAGCTGCAGAGGGGGAATTGGGAATAGTGAGATGGAATGCAATGCATCCATTCTGTTCTTTTAACTGTTGGGAGAAGGCTTGAATCCCATACCGACTATAGTCATCCTGACAAGCGAGAAGAGAAGAACATACAGACAAGTGTTTCATTGATAAGGTAGCACTTTATGACTAATATCATGGGAAATAAACAAATTGTAAATTATTTTAGAATGGTTCTAGTGTACTCATTATTTTACCATTTGCCATAATACACGATAAACAAAAATTATTACAAGAAAACCAAACAAATCTGAAGTACTTCATTTTTAAAAAGCAACCGTTAGCCCACCTCGGTACCCAATGTGCCCACCCAACGCCAGCCAAAGTGTGTGACCAGCTGGACCAGCCCTCTGACTTGGAACAGATCACTGGGTACCGTCCGCAGGAAGGACGGGTAGACACGTTTATCAGTAAGACAGGCACAGGTGGCAAAATAACTGACCTTGGGGACACAATGACAAAGAAAAAGCCCCTGTACATTAAGAGAGAAATGTGCAAATCCATTCATTAACCATGCAGTCATAGCATAATCAGAGAGAGGGACAATATCAAATAGCAGGCGGCAAGTCAGAGAAAGTGGAATATTATTAAAAAGTAGTCAAAAGCAAAATGTATGTATAACGAATTATACAGGATGGGCCAAATATCCCCTCATTACCAAAGGGATGCGGAAGGGGCCCAGTGTGTGAGCCACAGCCCTGGTAGGTGATGAGGAGGCCAGGCCAATCACTGCAGGGATAGAGGCTCCAGCCAGGCACAGGGGCTCTGTCTCAGGCCCAGTCTCTACATTTGCCCTCCCCGCTGCACCTCTGTGGTTTGGATTGACCAGGGAGTGGGCAGCCCTCAGACTGGTGTGGACATGGTCACAGCTGTCCAGTATACGGTAGCCCAGTCTCACACCAGGCAGTAGCCCAGAGTCACGGTTGATCTCCCCCACGGCAAACACCATGGTCATCATCCAGCGGAAGGCTCGGTGGTCAAAGCTAGGTAAGAGGTAAGCACAGGAAGATGAGAAACAGGGGGCAAGGCACAAGACCCTGACCGACGTAAAAGAGACTCCCTGAAAGACAAAATAATTTTTTTAATAAACGAATACTCAAATATTATCTTAACAATAGTTCTGTGCTGTTAAGAAAAAGAAGAATTTGATGGCGATGTATAAATCCAAAGAAAGGGCATCAATTAAATTAAATAACATTATTTTACAGTAGTATTACAGTAATAGGTTTTAAAAAAATAAACTTTAGGAAAAAAAATGATTCTGGTCAAAAATGGTTATACTGCTATGAAACACCACATACGTACCCACTGCATTGTGTGTTCTGAGGCTGGCTGCTGTAGAAGTTCTCCGGCTGTGTGGCTAAGTAGTGAATGGGGAACAAGCCCCCAATCACCACATCCCCCTCAGCCTGCAGGACCAGGGGCACCGAGTCCTCCAGGCTCACACAGTCTGACTGAATTGGGTCTGATATGCTGGGGCTGAGTTTGTTAACGTTTACCACTGGTCCCCCCACACCAGACAATCCATCCATCATAATCTCCTCTGTGATTCTCAGGGTGCCGCCCTCCATTGAAGACAGGTGATAGGACATCAGGATCTGGAGCCTCAGCAGGATCTGTAGAAGTGGCCATTTAGATGGCTTGTGCAGTGACATGGGTTGAGGACTCCCAACAGCAGCCAAATAGTGCCTCCATGTTGATATCTTAGAAGGCATTAGGAAGACCTACCTGGAAGACTTTTTAGTTTTGGAGTGTGAGCCTGATGTGCAATGAGAGAGTAGATACTTGTGAATTTAAATCTGTTAAAGAAAGAATGTGTGCAAGTGTGTGTGTGTGTGTGTGTGTGTGTGTGTGCTGGAGTGGATAATTCTGAAAATAAACTGATGACAACCCATTTTATAAAAAATGATCACTGTTGCGTCATTCAAAAAGTCATGTGATGGATTCTGGGAGGACCAATCGGTGGGATATGTCTGGAAGTAAGCATGCAACATAATGGAAGAACATGAAACAGTTTTGATGAAACCTTCCTTTTGTCTTCATTCATTTATATTGTCAGTCTGCTGAAATGTTTATTTCAATGTAATGTTATCATATTACATTCATTGTATTTATAAATTATTGTGTGTTGTATATTTATTTTTGGGACATGTCAAGTACCTTGGTTAAGAAAAACGCTATCCAATGAGAGATTTGTTGTTATATGTATTTATATATTGTTATAATATTAAAATTAAATGAACCTGGAGGGATGTTGTAGGCCATATCGACTTCACAAAAGGGAGCTAAAATAATTGGCCTAACTTTTTTTAGGTGAACCTTTCTTGCACGAGCTAGGATTTTGATGTGTTCTGTCCATGACCAAGTTGTGACCAAACTTGGTGATTATCTGAGCAACATGCAGCAATCAAAGGAGTTTCCCTATGACCCCCCCCCCCCCCCCCCCTCTAAAAAGTGATACTTTCCTTTAGGAAAAAGATGAGTGGATGCATACTACTGCCACCTCATGGACATTGGAGAGTACAAAGCTCAAATGCCGGCCTTTTAACACAGTCGTCTTAATTATTCCACATCCACACAATATGGTACATGATAATACAACTAAATGTCTCGAGTTGTTGTTTTTTACCTGTGCCCTGGTTGAGCATGCACCAAGATCCTCCCCTAGCAGAGGACTAAACAAGATCTGACGTGGGACATTGCCACCATGTTGTCTATAAATAAGATGGACAAAGGGGGCCAGTCAGAGAGACAGGGAGAGACTGAAGGTAGTCATGAGAGTCATTTTGTGCACACACCTGTGTCTATTATGTTTCAATGGTTTTATTTTGCACTCTGCTTCCTTCTATTTCAAAAACTCCTCTTCTTCTTTGTCTTCTTCCCCAATCACCTGTCGTCCAATGAAGCGGTTTCAGCTGCATGGAATGTACAAGCCAGGGGACATGATCCTTGGTGGGCTGTTTGAGGTCAGCCTCTTCTCTGTGATTCCTGAGTTTTCTTATACCTCTGAGCCGCAGCAGCCCACCTGCTATGGGTGAGTATCTTACAGGTGAAACATGATTGAAAATGGTTGTTGCGTGTGTCCGTATCCACCTGTTTTATGTAACCCCAGTAGGAGTACGGTTACTTTCTTCTGGAAATTTTAGACTTGTAAGTCCAATGTTATACAGATGGGACATTTTATGTGTATAATTAACAAAAGACTTTTAAACAATGTTTCCAACCAAAATGACAACCCTTTAAGACAAACATCCCCGAATAATTAATCTACAGTGAGGTTGTAATGCATCTGAATTACAGGATACATGTATGTATAAACATGGAAATCAAAAGTTCTACATTTAAAAAAAAATAATTATTATATTTTAATCTGAAATTGATAATATTGTGTGTGTGTGTTTGGAAGCTTTAATATGCCAGCGTTCCGGCAGGCCCGAACCATGGCCTTTGCCATAGAGGAGATTAACAACAAAACAGACTTGTTACCCAATATTACTCTCGGATACAATCTCTATGACAACTGTCTAATTTTGGGAGTTGCATTCCGTGCAGCCTTTGCATTGGCAAGTGGGATAGATGAGGAGTTTCTAATGGATGAAAACTGTTTGGGGCCATCACCACTGCTTGGCATTGTGGGTGATTCTTTTTCGTCACATTCTATTGCCATATCAAATGTTTTGAGTCTGTACAGAGTTCCCATGGTAGGTTTGTTTTTACCGTGTGACATTTGAGTTACAATATGATATTGTATGTGATACATATGATGAGTGAAGTGATACCAGAATGTTGATTTCATAACATGGAGAAATGACTGTGATGATAAAATGGAGTAAACCACTTTTGTTTGATCATTTTTATATTCTGTGTCAGGTAAGTTACTTTGCAACAAGTTCATGTCTAAGCGACCGCAACAAATATCCCTCCTTCTTCAGAACCATTCCAAGCGATGCCTTTCAGGTGCAAACCCCTCAACAGACCAACATTTATTAAATATGTGTACACTAGTGTCAGAATACTCCGAAAAAATATCTGTAAATACTTTCAGAAAATGTGAAACAGGATTTGCCTATTTGTTTTCTCTCCTTTCAGGTACGTGCTATTCTCCAGATCTTGAAACGCTTTGGCTGGACATGGGTGGGTCTGCTTGTCACCAATGATGACTACGGCCTCAATGCTGCCCGCTCTATCATAACAGACCTAGCCCAATCTGGTGGAGGATGTGTTGCCTATGTGGAAACTCTGAACAATTACCATGACCCAGTGGACTACCGGAGGATAGTGGAGTTGATGAAGAGGTCAACAGCTCGTGTGGTCATTGGTTTCACCCACGTTGACCACATGCTTTATATAATAGAACAGGTTGAAATTTCTTCAAGATTTTCTGTTTATTGTTTAGGTTAATGAGTAAAGTTGAAAGGTAAAACGCCCAAAAATATTTTGTTAAATACTGCTTAACAAATTTTTGTTTAACATTTACATACTAATATCTAAAGCAGGTGAAGACACTATACAGGAGACAAGATTATATTTGTATACACAATTGATTTTACTTTACTGATTGTTATAAGAATATATTTGTATACACAATTAACTTTACTTTATTGATTGTTGTAAGATAGATATATAGATATAAAATATAATTGCCTTATGATTCCTTACACAACAAAAAGGAACATACAAAATAGTGATGTGCAGATGCTGCCCTCCACAGGTGATAGAGCAGAATGTAACAGGTCTCCAGTGGATTGCTAGTGAAGCCTGGACCTCAGCCCTGGCGCTCCAAAGTCCCCGCTTTATGCCCTACCTGGGGGGCACGCTGGGGTTTACCAACCGCCGCGGTGAGATTGCCGGTCTCAGGAAATTTCTGTTGAAACTCCGCCCTGACCATGACCCAAGTTACAACCAAGGAAAGAGCATGGTAAAAAACTTTTAGTTGGTGTCATATTTTTTATTAAATATTCAAGTAAAGGCTCTCCCTCATCGAGAACCTTCAAATAAACAAACTATAATTGCTTACATACGATGTATTGTGTAAAAAAAGTATTCTTTTTTTTGCATAAAATGATCTCCCCTGTTTGAAGGTGAGGCAGTTCTGGGAAAACATATTTCATTGCAAGTTTTTACACTCTCCACAAGATGAGTTGAATGCAGGGGAAATAATGTGTACTGGCAAAGAGGACCTGGAAAGTATTGCATCACATTACTCAGATGTGGCTGACCTTAGGGCAGAGTATAATATCTATAAGGCTGTGTATGCCCTGGCCCATGCCTTAAATGACATGCTGCAATGTGTGCCAGGGAAAGGTCCTTTTACTGGGCAAAGCTGTGCCAGCCTGGATAAAATGGCACCATGGCAGGTATGGATAAAATATTCATCACCATGACACAATTATTTGCTAAGAGTACTCCATATACACTCCACTGATAAGAAAAACACATAAATCCAATGTATTATTATTAGTTATTCTAACTGGCTAGACTTTCTTTCTTCCTCAGGTGGTCCATTATTTGAAAACGGTCAATTTTACTACAGGATTTGGCGACAGTGTTTCATTTGATGAAAATGGTGACGCGACACCCATCTATGATATCATGAACTGGGTTCAGCTCCCAAACAGAACAGCAAAGGTTCAGACTGTGGGGGACATCAAGAAGTCAGCCTCAGCAGGGGAAGAATTAATACTGAATGAAGAAAGAATCTACTGGAATTTTCCATCTAAAAAGGTCACTCTAACCTTCTAATGAACTCCCGTTTCTAATAGTCTAAAGTGAATCAATTCAGTAACGATAATACTAAGGCTGAAATGATCAACAGTGTTAATCTGACACCTGCATCTTGTAGCCTCCACGGTCAGTGTGCAGTGAGAGCTGCCCTCCAGGCACTCGTGTGTCCAGGAAGAAAGGTGAACCCGTTTGCTGTTTTGACTGCATCCCTTGCACTGAGGGGGAGATCAGCAATGAGACAGGTGAGTACATTATTCTCATGGATGTTGTGTAAAAACATTGCGGGCTTATTTTAGGAGTAATTGTTGTAACTTGTAATGTTTCTATGTCTCTCAATCTCCCTCTCTTTCTTGCCTCAGACTCCATGGAGTGCTCCAGGTGTCCAGAGGACTTCTGGTCCAACCCCCAGCGGGTCCGTTGTGTACCTAAAGGAGTGGAGTTTCTATCCTACCAGGAACCCCTGGGAATCTCCTTGACAACTGCCTCATTGCTAGGTGTACTGGCCTGCTCCTTAGTCCTGGGAATTTTTACCCATCACAGGAGCACACCTGTGGTGCGCGCTAACAACTCAGAGCTCAGCTTCCTGCTCTTGCTGTCTTTGAAATGTTGCTTCCTGTGCTCGCTACTATTCATTGGCCGGCCGAGGCTGTGAACCTGCCAGCTGAGGCATGCTGCGTTTGGGATAAGTTTTGTTTTGTGTATCTCTTGCATACTGGTGAAAACCATGGTGGTCCTGGCTGTATTTGGGGCCTCCAAGCCTGGGGCTGAAGGAAGTCTGAAGTGGTTTGGTTCAGGGCAGCAGAGAGGGACAGTCCTGGCCCTCACCTCTATCCAGGGTGCCATTTGCACTGTCTGGCTGTTGTCTGCCTCACCAGCTCCTAACAAAAAAAACATCTACCAGAGCGACAGAATAATATATGAGTGCATAGTTGGATCTGTGTTTGGTTTTGCCGCCTTGCTAGGCTACATTGGCGCTCTCGCCCTCCTCAGCTTCCTCCTTGCTTTCATGGCACGAAATCTACCAGACAACTTCAATGAAGCCAAGTTTATTACTTTCAGCATGCTGATCTTCTGCGCTGTATGGGTGGCCTTTGTCCCTGCTTATATCAGTTCTCTCGGGAAGTATGCAGATGCTGTAGAAATTTTTGCCATCCTGGCCTCTAGTTTTGGACTCTTGGGGGCGCTGTTTGGTCCAAAATGTTACATTATCCTTCTGAGACCAGAGCGAAACACCAAACAGGCTATAATGGGCCGTGTCAAAACAAACACATAACAAGCAATGAATGTAGCCTATATGTCTGTCTTTCTTTGTCCTGTTCAACATTATCATCGAGGGACTGTATTTACACAATCTTTTCTTGTTTTTTTGCCAAGACACAAATATATCTAATGTTTTGTATGTAGGTGATTTTAAGATTATTCTACCAACATTAGGACATGTTACAACCATGTGACATTAGATTTAACTTTTATTGAAAGATAAAACTGGTGAATTTTGTAGGGTCAAATGAATAAGTAAGATGATTAATACATCATGTTCTTTAAAAAGTAGTACTAACATCTAATTTATTCTAACAGGATTTTTCAGCAGTCACTCACATATAAATTAGTTCTTAGTTCTTAACTAAATTAGTTAATCCATTCTTTAAAATTCCTTTAATAAAAAACATTGACAGTAAAACATATGCTTGATTGAGTGTTTATTGAACTCTAACAAATGGTTGTAAGTAAAATGAATGTATAGATTAATTCAGAGACAAATGAACACATTGTGAGGACATGCATTGTCTTACCCATTTATAAAGGACTGGGGACAAACAATGTTTTGTCTGTGTATCCGGTGGGGGGTGGTCTGCATTGTGTTTTTCTCATTCATTTGAGACCCTCTTTCTGTAATTTTTTTCCCTGTCCACCATGAACCAGGATCATGCCCGGTTCCTCTGCTTGCCAGCACTAGAGGCAGAGGGCTTACCCCTCGGACGTGGGGAAGAATGACCCATTTCCACTATCCGAGTGATTGCAGTTATTGTGGAACTAGCGAATTTGTACTGGTCAAATACCTTACACTTATTTTTTCTCCTGCATTTCGCTGCATAGTAGAACACATTCATATGAGGAAGACAGCAAGATACAACAACCAGTCCGAGAGAACTTATCATCCTGTGTGGCAAAGTAGTCACTAGCAGTTCTAAGTTTATATTGTGACATCCTAACAAAGCTTATTGTCTCCTGATTTGAAAAAGAAAACTGTCTAAGATCAAAGAGTGCCCCCTATCTTTCATCTGTCTCTCTCTCTCTCTCTCTCTCTCTCTCTCTCTCTCTCTCTCTCTCTCTCTCTCTCTCTCTTCCAAGTGACAGATATGCTGTAAATGTAAAAGATGAGTGGGAGTGATTGAACAGTATAATACTACCCCTAACGGACACTGCAGAGTACAGCTTGACTGAAATATTAGCCATTAAATACAAACAGTTAGTAGAGTTATGCCACACCAAAACCTTTTCATCCCTTTGTATGGCTTATAATCACAAACATGTAAAAATACAGATAAATGCTCAAGCAACCTATCTTATATTTGCCAATATCACAGAGTTGCACATGTTGACAAACACATATATCATATTTTGGGGGGGTTGTTTTTTCACCTCTGCCCCGGTCAGGCATGCACCAAGATCCTCCCCTAGCAGAGGACTAAACAAGATCTGACGTGGGACATTGCCACCACGTTGTCTATAAATAACATGGACAAAGGGAGCCAGTCAGAGAGACAGGGAGAGACTGAAGGCAGTCATGAAAGTCATTTTGTGTACGTACATGTGTCTGTTATGTTTCAGTTATTTTATTTTGCACTCTGCTTCCTTCTATTTAGAAAACTCCTCGTCTTCTTTGTCTTCTTCCCCAATCACCTGTCGTCCAATGAAGCGGTTTCATCTGCATGGAATGTACAAGCCAGGGGACATGATCCTTGGTGGGCTGTTTGAGGTCAGCCTCTTCTCTGTGATTCCTGAGTTGTCTTACACCTCAGAGCCGCAGCAGCCCACCTGCTATGGGTGAGTATCTTACAGGTGACACAGACCCATCAATCTTTAATGTTACAGGTGACTTGAAAGAGCTATTGTTTCTTACTGGTGGTACTGTAAAGTTGTTGCATGTCCGTATCCACCTGTTTTATGTAACCCTAGAAGGAGCACAGTTACTTTCTTCCGGTGATTTTAGACTTGTAAGTCCAATGTTATACAGACGGGATAATTTATGTGTATAAATAACAAAAGACTTTTAAACAATGTTTCCAACCAAAATGGCAACCCTTTAAGATAAACTTCCAAGAAAAATTAATCTTCACTGAGGTTGTAATACATCTGAATTACAGGATACATGTATGTATAAACATGGAAATCAAAACTTCTACATAAAAAAAAGGTTGCATGAATTATTATAATTTAATCTGAAATTGATCATTTTTGTATGTGTTTTTGGAAGCTTTGATATACCAGCGTTCAGGCAAGCCCGGACTATGGCCTTTGCCATAGAGGAGATTAACAACAAAACAGACTTGCTACCCAATATTACTCTCGGATACAATCTCTATGACAACTGTCTAATTTTGGGGGTTGCATTCCGTGCAGCCTTTGCATTGGCAAGTGGGATAGAAGAAGACTTTCTAATGGATGAAAACTGTTTGGGGCCATCACCACTGCTTGGCATTGTGGGTGATTCTTTTTCGTCACATTCTATTGCCATATCAAATGTTCTGAGTCTGTTCAGAGTTCCCATGGTAGGTTTGTTTTTACCATGTGACATTTGAGCTACAATATAATATTGTATGTGATACATCTGATGAGTGAAGTGATACCAGAATGTTGATTTCATAACATAGAGAAATGACTGTGATGATAAAATGGAGTAAACCACTTTTGTTTGATCATTTTTATATTCTGCGTCAGGTAAGTTACTTTGCAACATGTTCATGTCTAAGCGACCGCAACAAATATCCCTCCTTCTTCAGAACCATTCCAAGCGATTCCTTTCAGGTGCAAACCCCTCAACAGACAAACATTTATTAAATATGTGTACACTAGTGTCAGAATACTCCGAAAAAATATCTGTAAATACTTTTAGAAAATGTGAAACAGGATTTGCCTATTTGTTTTCTCTCCTTTCAGGTACGTGCTATTCTCCAGATCTTGAAACGCTTTGGCTGGACATGGGTGGGTCTGCTTGTCACCGATGATGACTACGGCCTCAATGCTGCCCGCTCTATCATAACAGACCTAGCCCGATCTGGTGGAGGATGTGTTGCCTATGTGGAAACTCTGAACAAGTTCCATGACCCAGTGGACTACCGGAGGATAGTGGAGTTGATGAAGAGGTCAACAGCTCGTGTGGTCATTGGTTTCACCCACGTTGACCACATGCTTTATATAATGGAACAGGTTGATTTTTCTTGAAAACTTTTTTTTATGTTTAGGTTAATGAGTAAAGTTGAAATGTATGATTGCCTTTTGGTTCACAACAAAAAGGAACATGCAAACTATTGATGTGCAGACGCTGCCCTCTACAGGTGATAGAGCAGAATGTAACAGGTCTCCAGTGGATTGCTAGTGAAGCCTGGACCTCAGCCCCGGTGCTCCAAAGTCCCCGCTTTATGCCCTACCTGGGGGGCACGCTGGGGTTTACCATCCGCCGCGGTGAGATTGCCGGTCTCAGGAAATTTCTGTTGAAACTCCGCCCTGACCATGACCCAAGTTACAACCAAGGAAAGAGCATGGTAAAAAACGTTTAGTTGGTGTTATCTTTTCTATTAATTGCACTGGTAAAGGCTCTCTCTCATTGAGAACCTTTGAATAAACAAAATATAACTGCTTTGGTAAGATGTATCGTGTAACATAAAATGATCTCTCCTGTTTAAAGGTGAGGCAGTTTTGGGAAAATGTATTTCATTGCAAGTTTTTACGCTCTCCACAAGACAAGTTGAATGCAGGGGAAAGAGTGTGTACTGGCAAAGAGGACCTGGAAAGTATTGCATCAAATTACTTAGATGTGGCTGACCTTAGGGCAGAGTATAATATCTATAAGGCTGTGTATGCCCTGGCCCATGCCTTAAATGACATGCTGCAATGTGTGCCAGGGAAAGGTCCTTTTACTGGGCAAAGCTGTGCCAGCCTGGATAAAATGGCACCATGGCAGGTATGGTTGAAATATTCACCACCATGACACTTTTTTTTTTAAGATTACTCCATATACACTCCACTGATGAGAAAAACCTATAAATCCAATTCATTATTATTAGTTATTCTAATTGATTAAACTCCTTTCTTTCTTCCTCAGGTGGTCCATTATTTGACCAAGGTGAATTTTACTACAGGATTTGGCGACAGTGTTTCATTTGATGAAAATGGTGATGCGACACCCATCTATGACATCATGAACTGGGTTCAGCTCCCAAACAGAACAGCAAAGGTTCAGACTGTGGGGGACATCAAGAAGTCAGCCTCAGCAGGGGAAGAATTAATACTGAATGAAGAAAGAATCTACTGGAATTTTCCATCTAAAAAGGTCACTCTAACCTGCTAATGAACTCCCGTTTCTAATAAAGTTAATCATGTTTGTACTGACAATTCAATAACGATAATACCAAGGCTGAAATGATCAACAGTGTTAATCTGACACCTGCATCTTGTAGCCTCCACGGTCAGTGTGCAGTGAGAGCTGCCCTCCAGGCACTCGTGTGTCCAGGAAGAAAGGTGAACCTGTTTGCTGTTTCGACTGCATCCCTTGCGCTGAGGGGGAGATCAGCAATGAGACAGGTGAGTACATTATTCTCATGGATGTTGTGTAAAAACATTACAGGCTTATTTTAGGAGTAATTGTTGTAACTTGTAATGTTTCTATGTCTCTCAATCTCCCTCTCTTTCTGGCCTCAGACTCCATGGAGTGCTCCAGGTGTCCAGGGGACTTCTGGTCCAACCCCCAGCGGGTCCGTTGTGTACCTAAAGGAGTGGAGTTTCTATCCTACCAGGAACCCTTGGGAATCTCCTTGACAACTGCCTCATTTCTAGGTGTACTGGCCTGCTCCTTAGTCCTGGGAATTTTTACCCATCACAGGAGCACACCTGTGGTGCGCGCTAACAACTCAGAGCTCAGCTTCCTGCTCTTGCTGTCTTTGAAATGTTGCTTCCTGTGCTCGCTACTATTCATTGGCCGGCCGAGGCTGTGGACCTGCCAGCTGAGGCATGCTGCGTTTGGGATAAGTTTTGTTTTGTGTATCTCTTGCATACTGGTGAAAACCATGGTGGTCCTGGCTGTATTTGGGGCCTCCAAGCCTGGGGCTGAAGGAAGTCTGAAGTGGTTTGGTTCAGGGCAGCAGAGAGGGACAGTCCTGGCCCTCACCTCTATTCAAGGTGCCATTTGCACTGCCTGGCTGTTGTCTGCCTCACCGGCTCCTCATAAAAACACTGTATACCAGAGCGACAGAATAATATATGAGTGCGTAGTTGGGTCTGTGTTTGGTTTTGCCGCCTTGCTAGGCTACATTGGCGCTCTCGCCCTCCTCAGCTTCCTCCTTGCTTTCATGGCACGAAATCTACCAGACAACTTCAATGAAGCCAAGTTTATTACTTTCAGCATGCTGATCTTCTGCGCTGTATGGGTGGCATTTGTCCCTGCTTATATCAGCTCTCCAGGGAAGTATGCAGATGCTGTAGAGATTTTTGCCATCCTGGCCTCTAGTTTTGGACTCTTGGGGGCGCTGTTTGGTCCAAAATGTTACATTATCCTTCTGAGACCAGAGCAAAACACCAAAAAGGCTATAATGGGCCGTGTCAAAACCAACACATAACAAGCAATGAATGTAGCCCATATGTCTATCTCTCTTTGTCCTGTTCAACATTATCATTGAGGGACTTCATTTACGCAATCTTTTCTTGTTTTTTTGCCAAGACACAAATATATGTCTAATGTTATGTTTGTAGGTAATCTTAAGATTATTCTCCAAATGTGAGTCGTGACATTAGGATTGAACTTTTATTTAAAGATAAAACTAG
>CM030181.1:10793977-10856477 GCA_017639675.1 Aplochiton taeniatus | reverse complement strand
ACAGGATTTGGCGACAGTGTTTCATTTGATGAAAATGGTGATGCGACACCCATCTATGACATCATGAACTGGGTTCAGCTCCCAAACAGAACAGCAAAGGTTCAGACTGTGGGGGACATCAAGAAGTCAGCCTCAGCAGGGGAAGAATTAAAACTGGATGAAGAAAGAATCTACTGGAATTTTCCATCTAAAAAGGTCACTCTAACCTTCTAATGAACTCCCGTTTCTAATAGTCTAAAGTGA
This sequence comes from Aplochiton taeniatus, assembly GCA_017639675.1. NCBI lineage: Eukaryota > Metazoa > Chordata > Actinopteri > Galaxiiformes > Galaxiidae > Aplochiton > Aplochiton taeniatus. The sequence goes on along the minus strand of CM030181.1, from coordinate 10,856,234 downwards.
ATCAATTCAGTAACGATAATACTAAGGCTGAAATGATCAACAGTGTTAATCTGACACCTGCATCTTGTAGCCTCCACGGTCAGTGTGCAGTGAGAGCTGCCCTCCAGGCACTCGTGTGTCCAGGAAGAAAGGTGAACCCGTTTGCTGTTTTGACTGCATCCCTTGCACTGAGGGGGAGATCAGCAATGAGACAGGTGAGTACATTATTCTCATGGATGTTGTGTAAAAACATTACAGGCTTATTTTAGGAATATTTGTTGTAACTTGTAATGTTTCTATGTCTCTCAATCTCCCTCTCTTTCTTGCCTCAGACTCCATGGAGTGCTCCAGGTGTCCAGAGGACTTATGGTCCAACCCCCAGCGGGTCCGTTGTGTACCTAAAGGAGTGGAGTTTCTATCCTACCAGGAACCCCTGGGAATCTCCTTGACAACTGCCTCATTGCTAGGTGTACTGGCCTGCTCCTTAGTCCTGGGAATTTTTACCCATCACAGGAGCACACCTGTGGTGCGCGCTAACAACTCAGAGCTTAGCTTCCTGCTCTTGCTGTCTTTGAAATGTTGCTTCCTGTGCTCGCTACTATTCATTGGCCGGCCGAGGCTGTGGACCTGCCAGCTGAGGCATGCTGCGTTTGGGATAAGTTTTGTTTTGTGTATCTCTTGCATACTGGTGAAAACCATGGTGGTCCTGGCTGTATTTGGGGCCTCCAAGCCTGGGGCTGAAGGAAGTCTGAAGTGGTTTGGTTCAGGGCAGCAGAGAGGGACAGTCCTGGCCCTCACCTCTATCCAAGGTGCCATTTGCACTGCCTGGCTGTTGTCTGCCTCACCGGCTCCTCATAAAAACACTGTATACCAGAGCGACAGAATAATATATGAGTGCGTAGTTGGGTCTGTGTTTGGTTTTGCCGCCTTGCTAGGCTACATTGGCGCTCTCGCCCTCCTCAGCTTCCTCCTTGCTTTCATGGCACGAAATCTACCAGACAACTTCAACGAAGCCAAGTTTATTACTTTCAGCATGCTGATCTTCTGCGCTGTATGGGTGGCCTTTGTCCCTGCTTATATCAGCTCTCCAGGGAAGTATGCAGATGCTGTAGAGATTTTTGCCATCCTGGCCTCTAGTTTTGGACTCTTGGGGGCGCTGTTTGGTCCAAAATGTTACATTATCCTTCTGAGACCAGAGCGAAACACCAAAAAGGCTATAATGGGCCGTGTCAAAACCAACACATAACAAGCAATGAATGTAGCCCATTTGTCTGTTTCTCTTGAGCTGAACAGCCTCAAGTGAATCTGTTTTCATTATTCATATTTTGTTATTAGAGAAAGAGATATTTTGTTTCTTGTTATATGCACAGGTTGTTTCGTTTTTATTTAAAGATAAACTAGTGAATTGAGTGAATTGAATAAGTCAGAAAATAAATGCATTTATTAAATGTTTCTCACATCTCATTTATTGTGACAAGATTTTGCTCCAGTCACTCACATGAATGAATAATAATCCCATAATTGTATTTTATTTAATAAAACAACAAATTTAAACAAGCTGATGGCTGAGTTTTTATTAAATTATAACATTAGGAATTATATTTAATTGGAAAAAGCCAACAACAGTGTCACAGGACCAGAGATAATTGCACTTTTCATAAATGCAAATCTATCTTTCCATTAAAGATATCACATTGAATTGCATGTTCACACACACTTTATATTAATATAGACTGATATAAACATAGAAATGTATTTCATGACAGTCTATTAGTGCTAAATGTGTATAGTAAACTAGAGATTCATTCATAGGTAAAGATGAAGACATTATAAAACCTGAATCATTTATCGTCAAACCCAGGTTTTATCGGCTTCTGTCCAATATCTACCATAGATTGAGTAGGACATAGAATTAATGTCGAGGACAGAAAAATGCAAAACTCATATTTATAAATGTTTCTTTGCATCTGATTTATTTTGACATCATATATTTCTTAGTGTTCTTAGCTGGTCTCAGCAGAATAATAAAGCACTTAGGCGCAAAGATACAAATCAACAGCCCATAACTAGAGGCCAGAATAGCAAAGATCTCCACGGCAACTGTGTACTTTCCAGGAGAGCTGATGTAGGCAGGGACAAAGGTCACCCACACAGCACAGAAGATCAGCATGCTGAAGGTGATGAGTTTAGCCTCGTTGAAGTTGTCCGGGAGTTTCCTGGCTAGGAAGGCCAGGAGGAGGCAGAGAAAAGCCAGTAAACCTATGTAGCCCAGGACCAGGAAGAATCCTGCTAAAGATCCCACTGCACATTCCAAGATCAGTGTCGCCCCCTTAAAGCCCAGGTCACGGTGAGGCACAGGAGGATTCAGAGCCAGCCAAACAACACAGATGATAACCTGAAGGAAAATGTATGTATCAAACAAATTACACATTTTCAACTTAAGGTATGGATAAGCAAAGTCTTTGAGTTTTTAAATAAATAAGACCACTGCCCTCACCTGTATGCAAGTGATCAGGCAGACACACCCTCTCTGTTGAACTGGACCAAACCACCTCATCTGGGCTGCAGCCCCCGGCCGGGCTGAGCGGAATGCAGCCAGAACTACTATGGTCTTGACCAGCACACATGACAGGCACAGAGCAAAGCTTACCCCGAACGCTGCCTGTTGGATCTTACAAGACCATACTGATGGTTGACCAATGAATACGAGGGAGCACAGGAAACAAAGCTTGAGTGACAGCAGAAGCAGGAAGCTCAACTCAGAATTATTTGCCCGCACCTGTAATGAGAAGGAGAAAGACAGAGAGAAATTAATGTTATGAAAAGACCATACATTTAAGGACATTAGTGAGCCTTTCATTTGTAACGTTGAGATACATAAAAGGGTTAATGGGGGCACAACATATCATCAATAGTAGGCTGATTGACCAACTGACCATCCAAATTTCCTTAATGAAGTTACAGACCCTTACCAGTGGGGTATGACGGTAGTATAAAAAGACGGCAAACACCGCTCCCGTCACCATGGCGCCGCATATAGCAGCGGTTGTCAAGGTGACACCCATGGTGTCATTAAAGGACAGAAACTCAATCTGACGAGGTATGCAAGAGGTTCTCTGTACGTTGGACCAAGACTCTGCAGGACAGTGGTCACATCCCAAAGACCCTATCAGGAAGATATAATAGAGAAGGGTTTGGGGGACATAATAACATACTGCATTTTGAGATGCAGAATATCACAAAAAGTAAGTTTGAAAGGTAAGGTATGGTTCTTACCCGTCTCATTGCTGATCTGCCCCTCTGCACAGGGGATGCAGTCAAAGCAGCAGACCGGCTCACCTTTCCTCTGAGACACACGGCTGCCTGGGGGGCAGCTCTCACTGCACACTGACACAGGCACCTGCCAACACCAGAGCCATCCCACAGAGCACAGCATCAACTTAATTTCAATGAAATCAAATATATGGAAATCATATCAAACAAAACATATCATAATTCAATTCTACCTGATTGAACCCTGTGTTCCATTGGATAGCTGATTGGTTTAGGATGAGTATCGAGTCTTCTACGCGTCCGATTAAAACAAGGTTCAGTGAGCCCTGGGGTGTGACCTGCCAGTTTACAAGGTCATACACAGCTGGGATGTCAGCCCCTCGAAAGAAGAATTCCTCTCCCAGTTGCGTGGTGAAGTTCACAGAGCTCAATTGTTGCAGGAGCTATGGAAGAAGAAGCAACACACATTTCAGTCACCTACAGTTGAAAGAGGGCAGAATTTACTTTGCTAAAATTGCAAAGTAGCTTAAAATATTCAAAGTTCAACAAATAAAATATCAAAGAAATATTCATTTAAGTGACGTAGCCTACCTCCAAGGGGGAAATGTTTTCGGGAGTGGAGCAGGTGGAGTTTTCATCCCACCGTGAGCTGTCTCTGTGGGGGCAGGACAGCAGGCTGTGCAGGGCATGGGCGGCAGCGTACACAGCCAGGTAGACATTATAGGTCACCCTCAAATGGGAGGTGTCAGTAAAGAGAGTGTGCAGCCCATTGAGGGTCTCTTCTCCACTGCAGTGGGGGAGGGCAGGGGTGCCTGGAGTCCTGGGTGTAAAAGGTGGGGTGAAGGTTGAAGAGTTCAGGGCTAAATAGCGTGGAGTGGGGGAAGGGACATCAGAGTGTGTTGCCTTTGGACTACACCCAAACTGTCTTTCCCAGAGTTCTCTCAAAAGCCCATCATCAGGGCGAAGAGATGGATGAAGGCTCTGTAAGTGTTTATCAAACCCAGGCATAGGTGCACTCCGGATGGCCACACCCAAAACGCCACGGGCGACTTCAAAGAGGGCTGGATTGCTTAACAGATCACCACTGGTACTCCACGCTTCACTGGCCAAGAATTGCCGGTCTGTTACCTGTAAAACACAGTTATTAATTACAAAAACAAAATGTATATGGTGGCATCCCCACATTGAATGCTTTGTCCTTTTATCTATCACCTAAAGTTTGGGCCAGGGTTTTTCATTTTACGACAGTGAAATATATAATTAACTGTATTAAGTCTATCTATTTTATAATTCTACCTAAAAAAGTTATCCCTCACATTTCTCCTGGCCAGCTCCAGAAGCAGCTGTCCTGCATCAGTGTACCAGGCAAAGATCAGGATCACATTAGCAGTGGAGCCTTGGATCTTTGTAGCAACAAGCTGCATGTCTCTTTCAACGGTGCTCCGGGAGAAAGTAGCAAGGAACGCCACACACACATTAGTGCCCCTAACTTCCTCCTCAAACACCTGCAATATAGCAATAATATTGAATATAAAGGGCAATAGGCCAACAAAAAATACACTAAATTCTAAGTAGAATTATGAAGCCTTTACTAATCTGTCCCCCACAAAGTAATCCCGCTCTATTATCTTACATGGACTTCCAGTGCACAATTTATTATGCCAGTAAAACGTCAAAAATAAAAACACCTTTAATGCCACACGACCATAGTCATTGTCGACGACTACAGCTCCGACCCAGGACCAGTGAAAACGCTTTGCGAGCTCGGCCATGGTCTTGGCTTGGAACACGTCGCTGGGGATGGTTCTGAAGAAGTTATGGTAAAGATGCTTGTCACTCAGACAGGGACAGCTAGACTGGTAGCTGATCTGAAAGATATCAAAGGAGAAATTATAAAGAAAATATCACTCCTATGAGACCCAGATATTATCTGACTAGAAAAACATAGCAGGACCTTTCAAACCAAAACACTTGTAATGTTTCCCTAATGTGCACAATTTAATTAGATAGCTTAACCTACACAAACCAAAGGACCTATAACGTGTAATCACATAGAGGGAGTAAGTAGAATGTGACATCACTTACGGGGGGGGGGGGGGGGGGTTATGTAAGACTCACCACAGGGACAGAGAGAGGCCCGAGGGTATGGGAAAGGATTATGCTGCCTGTGGATGATGCATCACCAATGACAAGCGGCACTGGTTGACTGCTGGACGAATATACTCGAGAGGAAAAAAAATGTCATTGAAACTGTTGAGCTTCAAGATGTATTGTATACAGGAAATTCCACCGCCTGACGACCAACACAAACTAGAAAATCTGAAGTATTTTTGATTTTCATTTGTTGCAAAATGTGTACACTGTTTTTCTATGCAGACATTTGACAGTCACAAGCCATAGGTAAGGACATCCAGGTACCTCCTTGCTTAGCAGCATAGTATGATGTAGATGGCTGTGGGAGAGGGTCTGCTGGGTTACAGCTGTGGGTCCCCCCTCCCACCAGAGACAATGCCCCCAGGAGAGTCCAGGGGTAACGGGCGCAGCTATCCAGGATCCGATAGCCCAGCTTCACCCCTGGCAGCAGGAAGGGATTTCGGTTAATCTCCTCCACAGCAAACACCATGGCATGAGCCCATCTCAACTGCTCCACCTCCAAACTGACTCCATCGCAAAAGAAAGAATAGAAGGGTGGAAAAGGGGAAAGAGAGAATTAGGGAGAGAAAGCACAGGGAAAAAGAAAAACTGAAAAATCAAGATGTGCCATGTCGATTGTGATGTGTAAACTAGTGACAGTGTGAACCTTGTCAAATATACAAGGGCAAAACAAATAATAAGGCGATACAAAATATCCCTAATTAATATTAGTTACATTAACAGTTACACACCAGCAAATAAATAATATTGTGCACCTTTGGCAAGCAGATTTTACAATTCAGTCGTTGTAATAGCCATCGTTATTATAAATGCAAAAATTATTCAGTTCAAATACAGTGCTATCATTCAGAATACAGCATGGAGTGAATTACATAATCTGATACTTGTAATAATAGCACAAGGCTGTTCATACAGTATAAGCCACAGTGAGTAAACTCCATGCCATGAAATTAATTGTAACCCTGTTTCATGAACACACTGTTTCATGAATAGAGGGGGGGAAGCTAATATATTTGGTATTTTACAATTGAATAATGTACATTCACTTTGTAAATAAAGAGTTTTAACATGACCGTCTCACCTGGTGCAGGGTTTGAGCCGGGGAGGATTAGTGAAGCTCAGATCTGGATCAGGTGGCTTGTAGTGGAGGGGGATCAGCCCACCAATCACCACATCTCCGTCCTGGGAGAGACCTTGGTCCTCTCCCAGTCCCCCGGTGTCCCACTGGGAACACATGTTGCTCCCGGCAACCCACGCCAGCCCTAACCTGGCTCCCCCGTCATTGCCAGCCAGCCACACCAGGAGCAGAAATAGGCCTGACGAGTGGTACTCAAAGAGGAGCCAAGCCAACCAGGGGCAAGCACCACTCATTTAGCACGTGCACTATGGAGCTTTGATACCTGATATTTCTAACAGCTCCAGTATAGGAAGCTTTTCAAGGATAGAAAAAATGCACAGAACGGTACAAAGTACATATAGAATGCATTCAGAAAAAATATAATTTAAATATGGTTAAAGTGTGATATCAAAACCAATTATTAGAATTCGACCAAAAACCACCTAAAAAAGCATTTTTCTTTTTGCAATTTCACACAGATGACACAGTACAAATAGACAATATATAAGACTGTTAGAAAATTGTGCCATCAAATGACCCTTAACGGTTGGGTCTTAAACTCCCCCTCTCTCAGGTTGCACCTGGAGGGAAAGTGCACCTGTGAAATGTAATGTTCAGCCAGCCTGTACATACAGCCTGTAAATATGTGTCCTTTGAGGAACAAGTCAAGATCAATTCACAGTTAAGGTACTACCAGAATCAACCTTTCAATTGTCACAACCTTATGCATTTCAAATAAAAGAAAACACAGACGGAGAACAGGGGATTGTAATACCGCATCTGTTCTGCATAAGGGGAGAGAATGGGTGAGCATTTATACTGTCTAGAAAGCCAATGTAAGGTAAGAGGTAAACAAAATGACAAACTCAAAGCCCCAAATCACTGCTCTCAGGAGTAAAGGGATGGGCAATGGTGTGGCAGTGAGTTGGAGAAAACAGTTGTGACAGTTTATTTGTGTGAGCATCAGTGCGTATTTTTGAGTTGTAGGTCAGGAGAGGTAAGGTCAATAATTTGTTTTACAAAGCTATGAGGTTTAGGGGGTTATCACAAGGGTAGCATATGCATTGGGTGGTACCTCTTCATGAATAGACATTTCAGATTAGAGTTTAGTGTATCTTGTTTACTGCTGTGGTAGTAATAGAAAGAGGCTTGGGCATGCATACACACACACAAACACTCAGACAAAATACCATCTCTCTCTCACACACACACATACATACACACTCCAAGGTAGCAGGTGTGCCATCTCACATCTATTACTGCTAATTTCACAAGCAATTACATCCCATTATCTACACTGCAAAAGCAACCTAAAAGGGTCTGAGGGGAAACTATGTGTGTCCAAAGTAGTTCTGTAGCCTAGGGTCATTATCGTCAGTAACCATCAAAGACACAATCAGGCAGATCGAAATGGAGAGGCAGAGACGGTGACATAACAAGCAACAAAAGATTATTACAAACAGATGAAGGGCCAGCAGCAAAAAAAAATATGTTGAGTTGATGTCCCTGCAAATTTCAAGCATTCACTTTTTGATGGATCCTATTCACTGGCACATTTTCCTTTACAACCCATAGCCTCCTCGGGGCTATCATTATCACGTAATCACCACTATCCAACGGAAAACGAACTAATCATCAAAAAATAAGGAAATGCTAAACTGACTTAGTAGCTTTAAAAACATTTTGATAACTCATGGCAGTGAGCCTCATGGTTTGAGTTAGACCAATAGCCCAAATGTGCTCCACAAAGGGAATCTTTACCATGCATTTCAAAAAGACTTACCCAGAGCCGTTTCTTGCTATATGCGGATTATGCGGTTGCATATGGCTCCCAAAGCCATATTTTATGTTATGGTTAAAGTGTGATATCAAAACCAATTATTAGAATTCGACCAAAAACCACCTAAAAAAGCATTTTTCTTTTTGCAATTTCACACAGATGACACAGTACAGATAGACAATATATAAGACTGTTAGAAAATTGTGCCATCAAGTGACTCTTAACGGGGCGCTGTCACTGCCTTCGGCCATGTTTTCATTGAAAACCTAAAAACAAACCCACGTTGCATGCTGAGCCTGCGCGCCTCCGTCTGAGACTTGTCAAAGTTGGTTGATGCTGGGCAGTATTCACGTGAGTTTTGTAAAACCGGGGTAATCAAACCGTGACGGTTTTAATGATCATACAAATTTTCACGGTAATACTAACCGTCGGGGATTTGTTACCGCGGTTCACCATTAAACAGGTAACCGTTACATCCCAACCCCTGGCCCACCTTAGAGGGTTTGGAATTCCCCTACAATAGTTTCACAAAATGAGGGCGCCCTAAAGAACATTTCGCATAGGGCCCCCCAAAAATTAGAAACCGCCTTGGATTTACCAGTCCTGTTTCTTCAGGTTTAATCTGAATTGAAACACTTCTATCACTAATCTTAATTTAGGTGTACACCAATAACGGGTTCACACCACACCACACAACTTGTAAAACATTCTTTCATTTCCACACTAGAGGAAGTTCAGACCAACTCATTTAAAAAAAAAAAAACATCATAAAAAAGAGGGACAGAGAGACACAAACCATAGATGCAGTAAGACACTGTTAAAATTAAATGGTTCATCATTTTATTGCATTGATAGGAAACAATCTAAAAATCTTGATGAGTAACCATAAAAATAAGAGATGGGTTTAACACTGAAAGTAATTAAAGTTGAATCATCTGTCTTAATTGACTATTCCAGTATATGTTATTCTAATTGTATCTGTTCTGGAATACTAAATTAAATAACCAGTCTCTCCAAGAGGCCATTTTGCATTCTGTATCAAAGCAATTACAAAAATAAAAGCATTTGAACTCGAAAAAGTTTGAAAATGCAATAAAGATTGAAATCTTAGAACAAATGGAAGAGAGCAAGCAAGTCCGAGTAAGCAAATATGTGTAATGTATTGCATTCATCACAAGCAGGCCTATGTCCCCCTATTTCATCCAAATGCAACTATTACTTGTTCTGTGCAAAGATAGTAGGGCACTGTAACGTCAAAGGATTGGTGCATAGTCATGCTTGACGTGTCCACGATTAACATGCAGAGAATCTACACATACAGTAACATTTTGGTTCCCAACTTAATACAACCTGCGAATAAATGCAGATGTCAGAGTATTTACAACAACACATTTGTAAAATCAACACTGAAACGATAAGGAAGACAATGGAAGAGGATCTTTGATAGTCTAGATCCCATCTTTTTTGAGAGGCCAACTGTCTACTACAACACATTTAGAAGTTATCGAGACTGAGACAACATTTTCCCCTTCAGATCAAAATACATTTCCTTTCCATAGATGCTTTGGACAGGCAGTACATTACGTTAACAAATGGACCAGAAACTTGTACAATCGATGTGCATTGATAGGAAACGTTCCTATTTGCTTGTACAGACACTGATAAGAACACAGATAATAGACAATATTTACACTTCACTCAGGCAGAACATTTAGGTTTAGGGGGTGGGATTGAAAGTAAAGTAATTCAATCTTCACAATTAATAAGTGATGCCAAGCTTAATCAGCCAACCATCAATATTAGCTAATAATGTCACTGGGAGCACTACCAGCAATCAGTCTGAAATTGCTTGTTTTGGTCGATTCTGTCAGTGTTTTCTGCTAAATGTCTAATGCAAATATTAACAACAGGTGCTTAGTTTAAGGTTGAATTCATTAGTAGGATTACAATTATTAGAAGGCATCCTCAGAAGCAAAATACTGGTTCCTTTCACATCAAGGTACAATCAGTAGATACAAATTTGCCAATATCAATATCGGCTAATTATATTCATAAAATGCTCATACGGGTGAACTACAGATGCACGATGGAAATCAAAAAAGTGCACATTTTACTTTTAAACAAGTTATTTTGCTCACTTAACTTCACCTGCTTCTCTAATACTCAGCACTGACTTGATGTCATTGCAGATCATACCCAGGAGGGAGTCTTAGAGCCTGAGCAGGAAGTAGACCTCAGGCTCAGAGGAAAGATGGGAAGAAGTTGTCTGCAGCAGTGAATCGTCCGTGTGGTAGTGATCACTGTAGTGATCCCCATATCCACACTGCAACGAAGCGCAAGAGCCCTCCGGCAGTCCCCGGTCCTCAAAGTGATCTAGGTACCCTGCTATGTAAGAGCCTGTGGAATGTCTGTTCACTGGCGGGTTCTGGGAGGCCGGTTTACCCCGTAGAACGACCCCACCAACACTGGACGAGCTGCTGGGCTTCAGAGCCTCCTGCTGCCTCTCCCGTGCACGGCTGTTGATGTGACGTACCCGGCTCTGGCTACGGGAGGACAGGCGGCGGGTGAGAGGTGGAGGGGAGTCCTCCGGGTCTCTGGGAGCACAGGGTGGTTTGTGTGAAGGCTGGGGCTGAAAAGGAAGGGGTGTGGGGGCTACCTGGGACATATGTGGCGGGATAGGTCTCTCTCTTTCATCGTAGTCCCCCTCCAGGCTGACCAGCTTGCGTAGTTGCTCAGTGAGTGGGTCGGCAGAATATGGCAGCGGCGTCAGACCCCCCACCTTCCTCCTCTCCCTCATAGACGGTGTTATGAAGCTGCGGCTGATGATGTTGTACTTACTCTGGAAGTTACAGGAGATGTCCTCTGACGTCAGGTCCCCCAAGGACTTGGACTTACAGGGACTGGTAACTTTGGAGGCCCCAGTCGGGCCAAGCTGTGGAGGCGCCAGGGAGGGGCCTGAGCAGGTCTTTGCTGGAGCAGCAGGAGGCAGCTGGTGATGGGGCTGGGAGAGGACACGAGACAGGGACAGCTCCAAAGCGGTTTGTAGACTTTTGGGTTGAGGCTGTGGATAGTGGGAGGTAGAAGATGCAGCAGAGGGGTTGAAACAGTCATATCCCTGCTCAGAGGAGGGGGAACACAGATCTCTGCCTGCCCTTCCAGACAAACCAGGAAGACACTTGGGGGACAAAGAGGAGCCATTCCGGAAGGGGCCCTGGCTCTCCACCGGTTTGTCCTTTAAAGCCCCCTGCAGGTAACTTCTGTCTGGAGCGGGGCTGTGATTGTAGCTCCTCTGCTGGACCAAGGACCTGCTGAAGTCTCTGTTGCTATCGTAGGACTCGGGTCTGCTCTGAGGTGAGGGGTAGCTGTTCAAACGAAGGGGGCTGCGGTTGGAGAGTTTGGGGTTGAACGGTCTGTGGAAGGGAGAAGGCTGGACTAGTGCCCCATTGGAAACGGCATGACAAGGGGATTGCTGATAGGAGGGCTGGTTAAGGGGGGAGGAGTGTGTGTGCTGTAAATGGGAAGGGTTTGATGCGTTCTGAATGTGTGCTTTGTAGGAACTGGCAGGCTGACTTTGAAGCGAAAAGTCTGACGTGGAATTGTCCTTTTGGTTCAAAGCTTGGCGCTTGGTAAGGCTTGTGCGAGCCCCCCGAGCGTGTTCTCGACCTGGTGAGGTCAGCGACCCCTCTAATCGATCCTCGTCCACAGAAAGCTCCACCTCCATCAAACTGCTTCCTGCCGAGTCATGGCACAACAAGAAGCGCTCACCATTTACAGCTGGGCACACGTAACTCCTTGACGCCCCCGACTCAGGTTCTGGAATTGGCCCTATGAAGTCATACACATTCTCATACACGTTCTCATAGATATTCTCCCCTCCCTTCTCACCAACACCCCCAATACACCCCCAGCCATCAGCGGCATCTGTGCCCAAGCGGAAAGCTGCCTTAAGTGGAGAGGGCCCAATACTTAGTCTTTGATGGCTCTGCATTGATTCATCCTGGATACTGTGGATGGTCTTCTCCTTTAGATTATACACAGAGACTGAGGACAAGACCTCCTCATCCAGAATGGTGTAGACCTCATGTTCTGCGGTCTCTGGGCTGGAGAAGAGCAGGGGTTCAGGGGGGTCTTGCTGGGACAAGGGGGATAGGAGTTCATGATTGGTGGGGTTACACTTTTGAGTTGCTTTGTGGGAACTGACAGAGGTCACGGGGTGAGGTGTTCTAGTTACTTTGAGGGGAGAGATAAAGCTGGAGGAGATGGAGCTCCTGGGCTCATGGAATCGTCTGGAATGGTCCATATTTGCATTGTTGGGGGTGCTGGACTTTTGGTTGGAGAGATGAGAGAGGGGTAGTGTGGATGTGTTATTAGATACCATTGTGTGGCCATTCTGGTCAGCTGTGAGGTCAAATTGGCCAATTAAGGCAGAGACCGAGCCACATGTGTCATTAGTGTTGCTAAGGGAGACGTTATCAATGAGCCTAGAGATGGTACTCTCCTGTAAGGACACAGGTCTCTTAAGTCTGGAATGGCTCATGCTCACAGACGAGAGGGGGTGAACAGAGGGGACAGAAGAGGAGGAGGTAGAGGAGGGGGCGAAAGGTCCTGCAGTATAGGTCGTAGTGTGTGCGGATATATCTGGCTTAATAGGTTTTCTCTGGGGGTTCTCAGAAGGTGAGCCGAGACAGTAGGTTGGTATCTCTACAGAGTTGACCTCTGCTTTGGCTGATCTTTTAGCTCTGCCCTGCTGTGTGGCTTTGTGGTAACTGTCCTCCTCTTCTTTATCTCCTCGGCCAATGACAAAGTAGGAGGCCTCCTCTGACGGGTCAGGGTTGTGGTGGCCATTTGTGTAATTGGTGGATGGGGTTGACATCCTGGGCTCATGGGCGGCCGATGATTCTATGATGAGGTCCACAGATGTAGACCTGGGGAAAGGACACGCTCCTGTAGAACAGAAAATACAACAAAGAGTCACGGAATGCACCAGAAATCTTAGTATTTGGACATTGAACACCAAGCCAACCAACAACCAACTGACATATTCTGTCCAGCCAACACGAGTAGATGCCAACACACAGACAAATGGAATGTACCACCATGTACAACTGTGAGAGGGGGATTGGATAATGAGGCTGTGCACGTCACATCCATATTTTTAACATCCATTTAGGAGATAGACGGCCAAATGGGATCAATTCGTTCAAACGGGGTCAAATCACACACCAATATTGTTTTTGTAGGTCTTGCTTTTCAGGAAGAAAATACATCAAGCAAATGTAACACTAGGATGTTTTGGAATGAGGCGACCTTGGTAAATGTACTGGATTACCTGCAAGGATATCCTAGTCAGTGCTCTACTATAGAGAAGCATAACAAAGTGAAGAGGGAACAGAGAGGGCAAGTTAAAGTATTCAGGAAGAAGAAGAAGAAGAAGAAGATCGTGCAGAACGGCGGTATAGAGTGGCAGTGATTAGACTGCATTTTGGAAAAAGGGCAGTACTTCAGACAAACTAGATATATACATTTTAAGCTAAAATACAATTCTGTACTTCAATATTAGGCTTCGTCATGTGAGCAGTGGCAATGGAGACAAATAATTTGTTTAATAAAAAACGGATTCTGCACATAAAAACATTGTTCGTTGGTTTGTTGTGCTGTGTGAGATTATTTAACAGCAATCAAGATTTAGTTAGCAATGAGTTACATCACTATAATATTAGTGGCTAAGCCTTTACGTATTTATTTAATATTGTTTATGTTGACCTTGGGGGATAATAAATAATAATACACTCACACATTGTGCCTTGGACATTCCCTATGTGTACCACAATACCACCAGAGGACCAAATGAGAGTACCCACCAATGACTGTGTCTGCTGCCAGTTCTGTCTGATTCTGTTGTGGGGAGCAAAGGGTTAGCTGCCCCTGCATCAGCCTCTCCAGAGGCATGGAGATGGGTCTGTGTGTGAGGGGGGCTCGGGCTGGGGGGCGCCTCTCCACGGCCTCCCCCGATGGCCCCGCCCCGGTGCTGTCCTTCCTGTCAGCAATGGAGGCGAGAGACTCAGCCGTGGCGATCTTGGTCTTCTTCCGTCCTTTGGCTGGGGCGCTGGCTGTGCGGCGGAGGAGGTGGTCGCTGACAGAGCGTTTCCTCAGGACAGGCCCGGACTGGGTGTCCACGGATGTCTTGGAGGAACGGTTAAACAAGCCCCTGAAGCCTCGCAGCTGACGGCCCTGAGAGGGTAGGAAAGAAGCCAGGGTGAAGAGAAGTTATTGTTTGAATTTATGAGGAAAAACACCATAGGAAGCATGGAGACAGGAAAAAGAAAAATGCCATTTTCCTTCCCCCAATGCAGATTTATATCGAATGGGCATTTTACAGTAGAAATACAACCTTGGAATCACTTGTACCACAACGAAACGATCAAAAGACACGCTTTTCTTCATGCAAACAGAGCCTCTACTATACATAGGAGTTAGGTATTTTGACTTGCCCAGAGATGGCGCCATTTCCTCAAAGTTTTTTAAATTGCCTAGCCCAGTCTCCAAAAAACACCAATAACCACACACGTGCACACAACCACAAACATTTCAACTACAATTAAATGTAGTATTGGACTGTTTCCCTTGCAGAGAATAACAGCAATTATAACATAATTTACAAGCAAGTTAGATCACATAAATATAGCGATAGAGCCAAAAATCAAAACACACTAGCAAAATGCTACATGGGCCAGACCAGACATGTCTGAGCAAATAATTTACAACAAACCCACAAACTCAGAAAATCACACATTAACAAACATTTCATCCTGATGATGATCATCCTGCAGCACCAACACACAACACATACGAAGCACACCTGTGCCCATGCATTGTGTCATGCAGCACACTGACGCTATACCCAGATATACCTTGTTGGATCCTAGAAAGTGCATTATGGTAAAGCTGGGGTTCAGGACTAAGGGACTCCACTGGAAAGATAGAGGAATGACAGAGCTGAGCTCGGAGAGTGAAACTGAATAATGGACAATGAAATGAAAAAGATGCCATGACCGCATTTGTACTCAGCTTAGGTTAAGAGAGCAGGAGAACACGGGGTAGACTTTACGTACCTTCCCATAGATTTCCTGTACCGATACGTGCACAAAGATGGACGCCTCGGTCAAGCCATCCAAGTATACGTGTCTGTAACCTGTTGTGAGAAAAGGAAGGTGAAGTGAGAGACAGAGGAGAGTGAAAGGGCTGGCTGCTACTAAGCTGCTGGTGTGTTTCATTGCCCAGGGACAAGGCATCAAGAGTTCAGTGACAGCATTGCTACATGGTCATGGACAATAATATCCTGTCATGCTGCAGGTCTAATACATCATGGATGATGGGTTCACAAGATAAAGAATACAACATTGGCAGTGGGACTGCCCTATGTAATACAGTGGCAATGTGTTTTCCACGTATTGCTGACTGCTACCTGAAGACTGATATGATACTATGTGTGTCATTTTAGCTTAATGATCCAAATAAAAGTTAAATAATGCTTGTGAGCAGATACATACGCATTTTAAACATGTCCTCACATATGCGCCCACATGTGTGTTCACACAAACAGGGAAACTCCATAAATAGAAAACACACACAGACACACGTTGACAAACCTGGCATGAGGCTGGTGAAGGCAACCGTTCTCTGGCCCACGAAATCTCGACCGATGGGATCATGGTCCCAGACCAGGAAGCGCACCAGGGCCACCTCCGCCATGTGAAGCGTAAAGGACAACGTCTCCTCCCACACAGGGTTAAAGCCTAAGGGACAGACGTACATAAACATATTAGCAACAACACATATGATAGCATAAGCATGCCATAATGGGATGCTTACATTTTTAAATAGCACATTGCTCAAGCATGTGCATTCAAAAATACATGCAGATTAAACAGGCGTACAGCAATAAGCAATAGTGAGTCAAATGGTGTATTTCATGGATCAGAGCCCTTGCACAGTAATCTAATAAAATAATTAGGCTGAAGAGCTCCATAACCTTTCCCAGCTGAGCGAGCTCCCTTCTCACAGTTGCATCCCCTCTCCCCTGGGGACAAGCCAGGGGCCCTCCCTCCTATCTACCGGCTCCCTGGTGCGTTATGCACTGACTGGTACAATGACGTGACCCCTACCTCCCAAGAGAACCACAGAAAACAACTCAAAATGAAAAGAAGCCTGTTGGTTCATGCTACGGTCTGAACATGTAATAGGCCATCACAAAGATGATTCCTTGAGGTCAAGTTGTTTTACGACCTGGGACACTCATATATCTGACAGGACTGCTGCTTGACCCTCACATTTCCAAGAGCAGAGGTCAATGACCCCATCATTCAGCCTGCGCGCGGTCCCCATGGCCTGACCCGACTGCTCAACACGCCCCTAGAGCCAGTCATCTGGTCTAAACAGCAGTGGCAGCACTACGGCAAAGGGAAGGACACAAGCAGACCTAATATGAACCCCAAACAACCAGCCCCCATCCTGCACTCTAGACTGGATTATAACCAAACTGACATGTAGTGCCTTCTGACCCTAATAGGATAAAGATGCTGGCGGTTTGGTATGTGTGGCGCTCACGGTTAATATCAGCTCTCGAAACAACTTTATCTTCCATGTGTACAGTTCACCTCATCTGCATGCAGAGGTGTGCGTGTGTCTGTGAGTGTGTGTTTCTGTCTCTAACCATTGTCGTCCACTACTCGTGTCTGCTCCTTGCAGCAGTCCGCAGGCAGACCGATAATCTCCACCTCAACAAATGGGTCTATAATCTGCCAGAGAGTGGGAGGGGTGGAGGTGATTTAAATCAAATTAAGAAATGACAATGCAATTCAGGTTAATGCTATTCCAACCACAGTGAATGTCGATGTTGTCATTTTTCTTTTCAACTGGAACGTCTGTGTGTGCGCGCACACGCGCACATGCATTTACCTCGCCACGGTCACCGAGCATAGAGTCTGGTGGTTTAGGCAGTTGTTGTCCACTTATGATCTTGAGAATGAGCTGCTTTTTGGGACACGCAGGGAGGGGCTCGTCACAGAAAGGGTTGAAGGAGCCTAGGTGAGACACACACAGTCACAGGGGTTTAATACGAAGGAGGTAGCTACACCGCGTGTCACAGTGGTGCACTACTGCTGTATTCCATTGCCCTGTTAAAGGCCCAGAGATGTGTCAAATATAGCACACGTATGAGTGAATATGTGACGGTGTTGCCGTGTACCATTGCACATTGCTGGGGGTTTGAGGACGTAGCCACTGCCTCCGTTCACCATGAACTTGGCTCTGTTCAGCTGCATCATCCGGCCCTCTGTCTGGTAGTTCAGGGCAACTGTGGACCACAAGTAAATGGAGGGGCACAATCATCATCACTACCAGTCTTCATTAAGTAAATTAATCATTCACAAAAAATAATGGCAAGGGACGAAAACGCACGCAAATAAAAATGCATTCTAGTCCAAATTCTGAATAACTACCAGTTAGAACAGTAATAATAGTCATTACTCTGTCACTGAAAAATATGCTGCAGCTCTTGTCTAAGGTCAGAGGGTTAGTGGAAAATAAAAAACTTTTTTCTTTGATGCTACCCCAACTCCATTTTCCAATAGAGTTACCACAAAATTAACAGGTGGGAAAGTTTGGTGAATCTCAGCTGTTTCAAGGACAATCTAATTCTGTAATATTGGGTTGTTAGAGAGAGCCAGGGGTAAAGACAGAGAATCAGAGGCAATGAAGGAGAATAAATACAGTGGCAGTGGGATATAGGGAAAGATAGAGAGATCAAGGACTGAATTATTTCCACTTTTCTATCCCTAACCACATAAACACATAGCCCTTTTTTAATTCCCCTGTTTTCCTGCCCCAATATTAATTCCGTCTCTATAGCTTTCATAGAGAGCGCTATCCATATTGTTAATGAGGGGGGGCATACGGTCTTACAGTGGGGACCAGACATGGGCACTGACAGACTGGGTCAGTGGCTCTGCGGGCGGGTAATGAGATAGACGGACAGCTGTCCTACCCAGTTGGCAGCCAACATTCCAGTAGAGTTGTGGATTGAAATTGGAGGAGTCAATCCGATAGGCCGAAGGGTTAGATCCTGGATAACTGCCTCTGGTTGAAAGTCAGGAACTGTTCTCCCCGGTGGTTGACAAGGGACTGGGCTCTGGTTTCACTGAAAGACAGCACGTCCACTGGCGTCCCTGCACACACCATCAATGGGAGGAAAGTCTCAGGGAGAGATGCAAAGCGTGTGCATGTGTTTTTATGTTGGTGTGTGTGTGTGTGTGTGTGCGTGTGAGTTTGTGCACTCTCACCCTCGTCCAGACACTCCTGCGAGGCCACCGAGTTGGTGAACACCACCAGCTCTGACAGGTCTCTACTCAGCTTCATCGTCTTCCTCTTCCTCCCAACCCTGCAGGAACCACAGATCAAGAAGAACACAGAGGGCAGAAAGAGTCAAAGACGGGGAGAGAAGTGATAGCGCAAAGCAAGAAAGGTGTCTGAGAAACACTTAGAAAGCCAAAACTGCAAGCAGGCAGGAGGGAATGTCCATCAAAGTGGCAGCTCGGGAACCACAACAAACAGCCACACAAAGAAATACCGAATAAAGACAAAGCGTGCAGTGTAGGAAGAATACCCACTGGCACAAAGGCACGTGCTCCCACACTCGGACACACTCACACACACCCCAAGGTGCACACTCAGAGACCTTTGTGCAATAAGCTTGATGGTTCCTGAGGACATTCATACATGAATATGTTATCAGAATATCAACCAAGTGTGAAGCACAGAACACGAACTGACCACACCTACAGTCTGACCTGCAAGAGGAGCCCATTCAGCACACAAACAGAGAAATATGCTAATGTCTAATCAATGCAGCATTTTCCTCTGCAATTATCAAAAGGATAGTTGAACTCTTATCTTAGAAGAATTCAAGGGGCTTGGGGATATTTAAAAACAGTTAAGTGGATTTGAAGGACATTAGAGGAGAAATAGAAAGGCAGAAAGCTTTTTCAAACAAAGATTGGGATCAAAAGATGTGCTTCTACTTAGACCGTGTGATTTAGAAGACTGTGAATGGATGTTTAAGATGACACATTACAGCAGCACAAAACAACACTGCTGGTCATTTTGCAACTATTTCTAGGTTACCTATTAATAAATGCTCCAGCGTACATGTGCCTGTGATTTCATTGAGAACAGTTTAGAGAATGTGTTATCGAAAGATCAATGGAGAGCCCATCTAATCACACACACACACACACACACACACACACACACACACACACACACACACACGGACCAATCACACAGCAGAATGACCAGAAGGAAGAAGCTGACCTGACCTTTCCCTCCCGGAACTCTCCTGGCCGTCTTCCTCTTCTTCTCCACTCTGACACTTGAGCCTGGACTTGGAGTGCCTCTGCAGAGGAAACACACATATCAGCACACAAAGAGACATGCACGACACAAGGCAAGCAGACAGAATTTAATCTGACTCAAAGGGGAGCTTTACACACTCACCGCCAGAAATTACCCAATACCATTGTGTCTTATCTATATCTTATGTTATCACATAGAGCATGCGTTATTGTGCTGCCAGATGACACTACAGATACTATAACATACAGGAATACTATATTTATGCCCACACATGGGCGTACAGCGAGTGTGTGTGTGTGTGTGTGTGTGTGTGTGTGTGTGTGTGTGTGTGTGTTTCTGCCAAATATAGAGTAATGTATCTAATGGAACTAAAGTGGAGGAGTTGAGGGGAGGATGAGGGTCTTTCATAATTATAGGCATTGGACAGCTCGCCAAGAGAATACACACACACACACACACACACACACACACACACACACACACACACACACACACACACACACACACACACACACGTTCACAGACACATTCTAGCGAGTGGGAGGATCTCTAGATGGGGAGAGGAGGGGGATGAAAGGATGAAGGGAGTAAAGAAGTAGCGCAGGAGGTTTACAGGACCATGAGGAGGAGCAGAGGGGGAGGACATGAGTTACAGAGGATATAAGAGGAGGGGGAGGTGGAGAGGGGGAGGGGGAGACTGACTAATCTGCAGGTTTTACGAGGGGAAGCCAAGACGGTGAGGTTAGGATCAAATCTAAACATGTCAATAAAACCTTTATCCCTTTCATCTTAAATCAATATGATAACGTGAACACATTCAGACACAGAGTAAAGGGCCAGACACCCACACACAGGGAATTAGCTAGCTATTTAAATGGCAATACACAAGCTATAAGCAATACAGGCAAACAAATAAATGTTTATTTTTCTCTGAGAGAGGTTAAAAACAACAATGAATGGAGAGATGAGAGTGGCTGAATGGAGGGCAGAGTCCGCATAATTTATTACAGGGCTCCAAGGTTTAAGACAAGGAGAGATTCTAGGGAGATGATCTACAAGCAAGTCTCTGCACTTCTAATACATCAAAACCCTCACAATTGAGAAATACTACCACGGTACATATCAGACAAGTTTAGGGAAGATTTAAAATATTGGACATGAGACTCCTTGATGTATTATAATTGTGTGATATATTATTAAGAACATAAACTCAAACTGGAAGTCCAAAAATAATTTATGATCACCCAACAAGGGTTTCAAGCTTTTCATTCCTTATGTGAGTGAGTTTGAAAAAGCTCAAAATGACTGTGAAAAACAATGAGAGCACGGTTTCCCCCAGCCCCCACCATTTTGATGGGGTGATACTGAATTAGGTTTAGAGAGTCATCACACCAAGGTATAGAGCCCTGACCTTGACCAATATCCTTGCCACATCACTGCTTCTGATGAATGTTCATCTGTGGCCTACCACGCTTTGCCCAATAACCGTGACTGACAGGTCATTACAGACAATTCCATGCTCCATGATAAGAATCGCAATGAAAACTATATCCAATGAAACATGCCCTCAGGGGATTCAAGTAATATTCCGAGACAGATTTGAGGTTATGGCTACAAAAATGGTTGATCTAGTTTACGAGCTAATGAACGTTTTTTTAATATCGCACTTGTTAACTCATAATTTTCTGTGCCTCAGGTAATGTGTCCAAAAAAGGGTCTTGTGCTCCGAGTCTCACCTTCTGTTTTAGCGCACTGATGAATGATCTACTCTGGGATTTCTTCAGAACCCCTCTTGTGCCCTAAATAAAGAATAAAAAACTGTGTTAGAAAGAGTGTATCTGAATGTGTGTGTAGAGCTATCAAAACCACATTAGCACCCAGTGAGTCACTTAAAATGTTCCACGGCTGGAGGCACAACAGACCTCAGCCAATAAACTTGAGTTGTGTCTCAAGATAATGGTGCGGGAGAAATTGAGAAACCAACAGAAGGGAGAGAGACAGACGGATAGAGGGGGATGGAGAGTGTTTGGCGTTAAGGGTATAGGAATCCCCTCCAAACAATACCCAATACATTAAAATGGATGTCGAGGATCTGAGGAGTCTAAGAATAGCAGAGAAAGGAAGCGGAGTTATTAAATATGTAGCAACACTGCAGATTCTCAGATGTTTCCATTGCTAGTGATCCCCATTTCTTCAACTGCGAGTTTCCACTCCAACAGTCTCAGGAAACTGGGGCTACATTACAGGTAAATAAAAGGGGTCAGGGACCATTGGTTGGCTCCTGAGAGCGAGATGAAGGGGGTATTCAGAGGGTAGTTTGGTTTGAGAGAGAGGGGGCACCTGTCGCAGGTTCTTCTGGATGCCCTCGTGGGTGGCCCGGAGCAGGGCCCGGATACTGAAGCTGTCGGTGTCCTCCTTGTCCCCGATCTGAGACTCCTTCAGCAGAGAGTCCAGCTTCTTCCGGATCTGAGTCTCCACCTGCTGATCACCATTGCTCTGGGGGGGGGGAAGAGATGAAGGGAGGGGTAGGGAAGAGAAGGCAGAGAATTTGAAAAGGGGACAGGAGAGGGGAACGGATAGTAGAGGGGTGGATGAGGATAACATAAAACATTAAGTAAAGCATTAAGTAAATGACTGAAATATTAAGTTGAAAGGAGGAGCAAAGAAAATGATTTTAGGCCAACCTGTCCTGATTTCAGATCATTTTTTATCTCTGGTTCACTAAAGAAGACCATTTGCTTGGTGCTGGCAGTTAAGGCTGCTGACACCGGCTGCCCCACACCACCACTCCTAATGTCTGTGTACCTCTCATTGGCTTAATTGTCCCAATACACCTCAGAGGGGAGGGGACTGGACCCCTTAGTTCCAAAGAAACGCTGTCAACCAGCTCAGACAAAAGGGTTTGCTCGTAACAATAACACTAAGACGTTAGACCATCTCTCGCTCTACTTCTTCATGTTGATAAACCATTTTAAAAGCTAAGGCAGATCGTGAATGTTTAACAGCCATTGAATTATATTTTCATGTAAATACTTCGCAGCATTTTTGTGTTCAGTTTATAGATATGGCATAATAAAAGTTTAAAAAGCTTTTCGTTAGCTATCTTCGGTTTGTCTAATTAGGGTAGAAATTGCAAATTACATCATTATCTGTGCAGCCCACTGCTCTGCATTCAAAAATTTAAAAAAATTGTGAAAAGGGAGTTACACGTTTTTAAGTCACATGACTCATTTTCAAATGGCTCACACTTTGCAGCTATTTTAATCTAGCATTGAAATCATTCAATTACTCTATAATTATGGTCATAAACTGCCTACATAGGCTATTTTTATAAGATACTAGTAAGGATACTAGTTCACTAATTTGGCCATCGGTAGAGGACAGAATAAGCAACAACGAAAACAGACCCAATAAAACGTGGAGACATACTGCTGATTTGGAGCGAAACAAATGCAATAAGACTGGAGACAGATGAGTGACATAGAAATGAAGTTGGGAAGAAAATACAGGAATTGAGTTGACATATGGTACCTTGGTTGGGGTGCATGTCTGTGTGCCTCCGCAAACTTACGTTGCTGTTCTTCAGCTTAAAGTCGTCTTCAATTTCATCAGCGCTGTCGTCGTCCGACACTTCTCCCTCCTCTACATCTGCAGATAGGTACGGAGGCAGACGTTTCCCCTAGGGATAGAGGAGTGACAGAGGGAGGAATAGAGAGAGAGATTCAGAAGGAGAGGGAAATAATTAGAGGAGTGGATAGAAACAGCCAGATGAAGATGGCATAACACAGTACATCACGTCAGTGCACACAATTGTATACACTCCATGTATCAGCTCCTAATCACTCTTTCCTACTATGACATCGGCACAAGGCTGCCCCCACACATGCACTTAGACACACGTGCACACAGGGGATCCCCTTCAGGGCCCTTTTACACGGCTTGTTTGCCAGTATTTATAGGCTAGATAGCAGCTATTACAATGGCTCTTTAAAGAAGATGAGGGAGCACAAACGCACACTCAAATCCACACGGGCATGAACACACAAATACGCACACACACACACACACACACACACACACACACACACACACACACACACACACACACACACACACACACACACACACACACACAAAATCACACAGACGAACACACAATAAAAACAAAGTGGTAAATCCTTGAGCAGCAGAGTGGGCACCCATTAGACAGCCACTGTATTGGAGTGGGTGGGAGTCAGACATTCGCAGAGCCCCCCCCCCACCCCCAACTGTTCCTGCAGTCAGCGCGACTAACGATCCAACTTCACTGGCTGGGTGGCATCTCTGTTCGGCTCCTCGCTCCTTCACCTCCATTATTCTGCTCCTCCTTCACCCCTTTGCCGCACTAAGTCTACCGCGCCTCCTCTCAGATGGGTGTCTCTTGCTCTTCCTCTCTTTCCCTCTCCTCAAGCTTTCACCCCCTGTGGGCGGAGAGAGGAGAACGCTCCGGTGGAACAGTGGGGAATACGTGGGATGAGGCTTAGGGAGGGATAAAGGGGTCCTTTTCCCCAGAAAATCAACAGTGTTCTCTCCCCTTGAAAGGCATGGCAGGGTGGAGACAAGGTGAACATCCTGCTTCACAGGAACAATGGAGCCTTTCCCTCACACCCCGAGAAAGGGCCGATTTTATCTGGCCTTTATCACGTCAAAGGAATCCAATAATTGTACTTTGTGTGCCCAACACTTGGTGGTGTGTAAGTGTGTTTGGGTGTATGTGCACGTGTGTTTTCAGTGCTGTGTGGTATCTAATTCTGGAAACACTCACAGTAGAGCAAGAAATAGGTTAACAGGTGTTGCCAGCAGGGCTTAAGGAATCCTTCAGCTGTCTCTTCGTCTCCTTATTTGTCCCTTTATCTTTTTTGCTAACCAGATTTCACACAGATAATTTACACTCCCCACTTAGTGTGTATTTGTGTGTGTGTGTGTGTGTGTGTGTGTGTGTGTGTGTGTGTGTGTGTGTGTGTGTGTGTGTGTGTGTCCATGTGTGTAACTGTTAGTGCAAATAGATTTGCCACTGCGCTGGTGGATAATAATGAGTGGTGAAAATCCTCTGGCTCTGTTCTGGTTATCTCCCCACTCCAGCTGAGTCGCCCCAACTGTGTGTCTGTGTGTGTATCCGTGTGTGTTTGATACAAAGATGGCACATGACCGACATTCCACCACTCCTCCACCGTATACCCAAATCACATCCCTCTCTTTTTCTTCCTCTATGACTAATCCAGTGGCCTACTTTTCCCGGCCGCCCATTACTCCCCACCCCTTACTTCATCTGGTTTCCCGCCTCTTCTCACTTTAATAATCCCCCCCCCCCCTCAACTTCCTCTTTTTGCCCTCGCTGTCTAACAGATAGAACCTCCGCAAAGACAGTGGACAGAAGGAATAAGCTGCTTTTTCTTAATTGAAAAGGAAGAGAATTGAGGAGTTTTAAAATGAATAGCTCTCTTTGTGTCTATCCATTATTACCAGGCTGCTTTGCCATTACCAAAGCCTGAGGGTTGAAAGGCTTCTCTTTTTTCCTTGCTTTTATGAATTCGCTTCTGCCAACCGTTCCCTCCGTCCTACTACAAACCTTTATGAGGATCTTGCCCTGCAGGTAGTGAGGACTGGGCAGGGTTTTGGACTCTTTGTTTAGACCGTCCCCCAAGTGGAGTTTGTCTGCCAGGATCTCTCGCAGGTGCTGGGCAATCTTCTTCTGCTGCTGGATGCTACAGTGGTTCTCTATGGACAGAAGAACCGGATACCTGGGAAGAGCAAAACACAGATTATACAGTAAGACTGAGATAAGATAATTTACAGACACTCAGAGCAAGCTACTGTTAATGCTACTGTCATATAGTTAGAATGGATTTTACTGCATGACAGCTGTATCCCAACAGTTAAGTGTTAGCCTTTTGATGACATAGCTTTTGCTCTTAAGGCCTCCAGACCTTAGAACAGTTTGCCCGTGAAAGTAAGGTTTTTACTTGTTTTAAATGCCTTCCAAATACAAATCTATTTAAAGTTGCCTTTAGTTGTCAATTATTATAATTATATACTGTTATGTATGTGATGAATTGTTTTTACATTATCTTACCTTTTTGATGAACATGGACAAAATATGTAAAAGTGAAGAAGCTTGGTTTCCTTTTCTACTTTATTTTGTCCCAAAGTCTTTTGGTTATAGTTTGTTATTTTACAGTGTTTACTACCTTGCATTGCAAAATCTATTGGAGTCCTATTGGAGTATGAGCTCAGTGACATGAGCATTCAAGGCACATGCATTTAGTATTCGGATGGTTAGCATTAAACACAAATTGCAAACTTTGTAAAAAGAAAAAAATATGAAAAACTGCAGTCAGGAATATTTAATGCTCCCCTCAAGATTCTCCTGGAAATCCTTTATTATAATTTTTTTTGAATAAAATTATTTACTTAAAACAGCGGACAAAGAGAAATTACATAAAAACATCTAATAGTAGAGTGTGTGTGTGTGTGTGTGTGTGTGTGTGTGTGTGTACGTGTCTGCTTCCATGCGTTTATCTATGTTAGTGTGTGAATGTGTCTTTTTAATTTGTATATGTTGAAATGACTTGTGTCCAGACTGCATCATTGCTCAAATGTCAGACCTGTCAGACTCACAGCTCTAGCTTGGGGGAATGGAGCCAAACACTGGCCTCTACCTCTGTAAATCTGCACACACCCACTCACCCACCCATCCCCACCCACCCACCCACCCTTCCACACACACACACACACACACACACACACACACACACACCACCTAGACACACGTTTCAGAGGAGCACAGTGCCACAGTACACCTCTCCCCCATCCATCTCTCTGGTGTAATCGTACTGCTAAATGAGCTGTATTGTTTGAGCATGATGTGTAGCCATGCCAGGGCAGACTATAGGACCATTCATAATAACAGGTGGCACTGATGATAAAACACAGACAGGATACAAGGGTGTGAGTGTGTGTGTGTGTGTGTGTGTATGTGTATGTGTGTGTGTGTGTGTGTGTGTGTGACAGTGTGCCTGCACGCATTAGAGAGACAACTGAGACCGAGGCAGGGAGACAAAAGGCAGAAGACAGATCAATCTCTCAGGCCCGTCCATTACAGCTCCTCAGGAGGGAGAGTACTAATAATGGGCTTATTACATGACAATGAGATCTGCTACTCTCTGCTCTGATCCCTTTTGAAGATAGATAAGCCCATCCTCGCTAGCGTGTCCCAGCTCATTAACAGGTTGTTTACCTCTACAGCTACAGCTATCATGAAGTTGCTAAAAGCCTTGAATGTCTTAAAGTGTAATCACAGTTACAAACGCGAAAAGGAGATTGATGGCGGGGGTAGAGCAATGCTGGAGCAATCTTTTGGGAGCACTATGTGAATTTAACTGTGTGCGTGTGTGTGTGCGTGTGTGTGTGTGCAAGAATGATGGAGAGAAACACAGAGAGAGAGAGAGAGAGAGAGAGAAAGCGAGAGAGCGAGAGAGCGAGACAGCCGAGGTGTATATCCGAATGGTGTGGGCCCACACAAAAATACTCTTTGGTAACCCAGCAGCTGCCATGGCGATGTGACAACCGGCAGCGTGGCTGAATGAAGGATCCTCATTCTCCGCTGTGTTTGGGTGCCTGCAGCAGCCAACAGAGGCCAACCACAGACACAAACAGAGGCTCCTGTGGGAGGCGCAGGGCCTGCCCTTGGGCAGATGGCTCACAAAGAGGTGATCATCCCTACTAGACAGCCGCGCGCCTCGGAGCAACACGAACCCTGATCCACAAGCACGTCGCTGTCTCTTTCCATTAGACGTGCTCGGAAAACCCACTTAATGCCTTCCACGTTTATTGAACAGTGCTTAAAGGTGGGATTTAAATGCTTGCATAGCGGCTGGATTTTTTGTGACAAAACAGTGTGGGAAAATAATTCAAAGTGCCGGAAAGGTTTCTTAATATAGCTTCGAAGACGTCAAATTATATTTTTCCGAGTATGACAGGGTTACAGTAGCTTCTCTAATGGGCTTGTTGACAGTATAGAGACAGTAAGAGCAAGGCTATGAAATATTTTTGTCTTTGAACGAACAGACAGAAGAAAAAGATGAAAAGATGAGTGAAGGAATGTGGATACGTGGATTTTACCCAATTATTCAACCGTGAAAACATATGGGTAAGCCAGACGCAGAATAATGATACAAAAATATGTACAGATAGGAATATGTGTTTATGTGTGGATATGCATGCGATTTCTGGCTGTATTCCAATAATAGCTGACGTATGTTAGCAGAGGAAGACACACGTGTGCTGACACACATTAACACAGGCTGATTCGTTTAAAAAAGAGAGCTGCAGACTCACTGGTTATTGATGAAGGCGTATTTGTTGATGGTCTCTATGACAGACTTGAAAGTGATCTTGGAGGTGAGGGTGTAGCCGTGTTGGACCATCGGCTCCCCATCAGGGCCGTCCCAGCAGTCCACTGGAGAGAGAGGATGAGCGGGAGAGAGTGGACAGAAAATCTATGATCTATAAAGGTAAGGGATTCAATAATTTCACGTGAAAGAAATACAACTATGTATAGGTGATTTATATGCATGCAGGTGTGTGCATAAAAGCATGCTATCGTGTGTGTGTGTGTGTGTGTGTGTGTGTGTGTGTGTGTGTGTGTGTGTGTTGTTTCTCTCTTACCCTCCACGCAGCGGCAGCCGGCCTGCAGCACCCAGGCGTACATGTCCGTCTTGGAGTGAGACAGCAGCTGGTCCCCGGTCAGGTAGGTGTTGTGAGACGAGGCAATGAAGTAGTTGCACAGTGGCTGCTCCATGTCCTGGTTCACGCCGTGGTGCAGAGGGTTGAACACGTCGCATGTGGGGCTCCGCATGAAACTGGTGAAACCTACAGTGATTTGGATCATCAAGGATATTTATGTGGGTCATCAAAAGCCAAACACCAGTCAGCAGAATGGGAGTGTCAGCAAAGGGTTGCTACAAATCCTTTTGAAGATTCATTGAGGATTCATGTCTTTAGTGTGCATGAAAGCACCCCTATATATAACAAATTGAAATTCAAAATGCAGTTAGATCTCGATCTGAGTATTCGCTAAAAGTTATAAATTGGCATGTCAAAGTCCATTTTAATGATATGAGAAAGCAGGTGGGAGCAGTCCACGTTTTGAAAAATGCTAAACAAGAGAAGAGAAGTCCTGCAATGAGAGTTTGGGAGAAAATAGGCTAGGAGGGAGGGAGGGAGGGAGGGAGGGAGAGAGGGAAAGAAGGAGCCCCTCCCTGGAATTGTAGAAAATACAAGCAGCTAAGAATATCAATAGTACTTACAATAACAGAAATGTCAGCTAAACCTATCAATAGTGTTTACAATAACAGAAATGTCAGCTATACATATTAATAGTGTTTAAAATAACAGAAATGCCAGCTAAACATACCAATAGTACTTACAATAACAGAAATGTCAATACAACCTCATAATATCCTTTTACCAAATCTGAGGAGGAGGATTGGAAAACGGAGGATGAGAGGAAAGGATGGAGTGAATAAATGAAGCGAGGAGGCTGCTTTGGAAGATCAAAGCAAAGGCTCCGGCATCACAGCCAGACAGTGTCCCAGTCAGACACAGACACATACGCACAGACACACTTAAACCCACACACTCCATCCAAAATTGGGAGGAAGGAAAGCACATAATGCCCTAAGTTCCAAATCCCAAATTAGTTAGAGACAAGAGCGCAGTAAAACGTTGCCCATAAACACGGTATACAGACTCAAGATGTCTAAGACAGTTGGATAATTTACACACAAACACACACACACACACCATACATACACACACACACACACACACACACACACACACACACACACACACACAGGCACACAGGCACACAGGCACACACACAGGCACACACACACACACACACTCACAGGCACACCCTCAAACACACGCAGCAAGTTTATCTTGGGTGAGCAGAGCAGGCATCAGTCATACTGGGCTGATGGGTCAGACACGCTATTACACGGTTAGTCCAAATGCCTCCCAGGAGAACATTAGACAAACCCCTCCACCCCTCCTCCAACCAACGCTCAGGCATTCTCACTTGTCCCCCCCACTCTCTGTTCCCAGCAATTCTCCCTTCTCTCTACTTCACTGCTCTCCCATATTGCATGCATAGAATGTTAGATGGACACCAATGTGGACAAACATCCATGCACTGGCCCCTTTATCAGTGGTCATCAATTATGTGTAACATGGTAAAGCAATTTAGGCTGACATTTATTAGAAGGAATAAAAGGAAAATGAGGTCAGATGCAGCGATTACAACAATAAGAGAACGAACGATAAGAGAATGTGAGGGCTGCTTCTTGAGATGGACAGCTGGACAGACAAGGTGGAGGTAAGAATAAAAGACTGTGATAGAAGAATGTAGAGGGAGCTCGAGGTGTGAACGGTGTGAGTGACGTGCGTAGGTTCAAATAAATGAAAACGTTCTGGAGCACATGAACTAGTGTTAGGATTCGCTTCTAGCGATCAGCACATGCCA
Organism: Aplochiton taeniatus; assembly: GCA_017639675.1. Lineage (NCBI taxonomy): Eukaryota > Metazoa > Chordata > Actinopteri > Galaxiiformes > Galaxiidae > Aplochiton > Aplochiton taeniatus. The sequence goes on along the minus strand of CM030181.1, from coordinate 10,825,952 downwards.
CTTTGTTTTGTTTTGTCAGGTGTTGGTGTAAGGCTCACCCTCAATTCCCAACACTCCTTTTTGTTTGTTCTCCTCCGACGGCTCAAACTTGTCGATGACGTCAAGACAATACTCTGGAGTCACATTGGCCATCTAGCAGTGGCAGATAGGGAGTAGTCCAACCAAATATACACATCAATTATACAAAATGTACAGTGGGGCAAAAAAGTATTTAGTCAGCCACTGATTGTGCAAGTTCTCCTACTTAGAAAGATGAGAGAGGTCTGTCATTTTCATCATAGGTACACTTCAACTATGAGAGACAAAAATGAGAAAAAAAATCCAGGAAATCACATTGTAGGATTTTTTAAGAATGTATTAGTAAATTATGGTGGAAAATATGTATTTGGTCACCCACAAACAAGCAAGATTTCTGGCTCTCACAGACCTGTAACTTCTTTTTTAAGAAGCTCTTCTGTCCTCCACTCGTTACCTGTATTAATGGAACCTGTTTGACCTCGTTATCTGTATAAAAGACACCTGTCCAAAGCCTCAAACAGTCAGACTCCAAAGTCAACCATGGCCAAGACCAAAGAGCTGTCGAAGGACACCAGGAAGAAAATTGTAGACCTGCACCAGGCTGGGAAGAGTGAATCTGCAATAGGCAAGCAGGTTGGTGTGAATAGATCAACTGTGGGAGCAATTGTAAGAAAATGGAAGACATACAAGACCATTGATAATCTCCCTCGATCTGGGGCCCCACGCAAGATCTCATGCCGTGGGGTCAAAATGATCATGAGAACGGTGAGCAAAAATCCCAGAACTACACGGAGGGACCTGATGAATGACCTGCAGAGAGCTGGGACCAAAGTAACAAAGGCTACCATCAGTAACACACTACGCCGAGTGGGACTCAAATCCTGCAGTGCCAGGCGTGTCCCCCTACTTAAGCCAGTACATGTCCAGGCCCGTCTGAAGTTTGCCAGAGAGCATATGGATGATCCAGAAGAGGATTGGGAGAATATCATGTGGTCAGATGAAACCAAAATAGAACTTTTTGGTAAAAACTCAACTCGTCGTGTTTGGAGGAAGAAGAATGCTGAGTTGCATCCCAAGAAAACCATACCTACTGTGAAGCATGGGGGTGGAAACATCATGCTTTGGGGCTGTTTTGCTGCAAAGGGGACAGGACGACCGATCCGTGTTAAGGGAAGAATGAACGGGGCCATGTATCGTGAGATTTTAAGCCAAAACCTCCTTCCATCAGTGAGAGCATTGAAGATGGAACGTGGCTGGGTCTTCCAGCATGACAATGATCCCAAACACACCGCTCGGGCAACGAAGGAGTGGCTCCGTAAAAAGCATTTCAAGGTCCTGGAGTGGCCTAGCCAGTCTCCAGACCTCAACCCCATAGAAAATTTGTGGAGGGAGTTGATCAGTGGCTGACTAAATACTTTTTTGCCCCACTGTATAATCAAGTAGTTCAGATTATATTGGGCCCTTGTGTATTTCTATTTTGCATTCCATAGGCCTATGAATTGTGGTAACCAGAACTATTACAAAGAGAGGGATAAAAAAGGCTAAGTAAGAAAGATAGGAGGGTGATTTTGTGGGTGATTTTGTATTTAAGCTATAATGACTCCAGGGAAGTGAGACAGTACACAAAAAAAAGACGACAGACAACAAAAGCGATTAAATAGAGCCTCCTGAGACAACTAAATTTTGGCCGTGGGAAAGCGGCTCTGAAGAGCAGCTTCCTGTGGTCTGGCCAGTTGGCTGGAACTAATGGGAGAATTACCTTAGAGTCAAACTACTGAGTGGGAGGAAGGAAGACGAATTGAGCAATTGCCCACAGTAATCCATAGCCTCCCGAAACTACTCCCCAGATATCTAGGAATGGATATAATAGAAAGCTTGGATCAGACCTCAAATGAATCAAGGAATTTATCTGCCATATCTGTTCAGGTGGCATTAACTACACGTCAAAACTCATCGCCTATACACACACTGCCTAAGTGGCTGGGAAAACTGTCTGGTCCCGGAGGCTAACGTGAACTCTGACCTTCTGTTCATTGCGCAGGAAGTTGGCCAGCTCCTCGGCCGTCAGGTGGTCCTTCCTGTCGCTGTACCCCATCAGCAGCAGGAACAGGTCTCGTCTCAGTGACATCATCTTATAGAAGACGGCGAACTCCTCGTATGTCAGTGTGCCCTGCTGATCGTCTGTATCCGCTTCCTGTTTGGAAAGGAAGTGTCAAGACTATTGAGAGCCAGTGACAGGTCTGTATTGGACAGTGGGGGCTGACGTAAATCTAAAAGACAATGACCTCGCTGTGGGTGCAAGGGGGTCAGGCTTAAGCATGGTAGATGTATTTTTATAACGTCTATAAAGCAGCTAAACATAACCCAACATGGGTGCCTTTATCATAACCCCGTTGGAGCGCAGGCTGAGGACAGGCACATGTTTGGGAACAGTCCTCCTCCGAGGGTACAAAACAGCAGCAGCCAGTGACAATAACAACAAAACAAACCTCTGAAGGGCTCCTAAAAATAGCAGACCATAGCAACTCTCCCGGGGAAGTCCTTCAGTGAAGGGATCACTTAGAAAAAGCCCTGAGAGACAGAGGCACTGCTTCCTCCCTACACCACCAAACACCCTCCCTCTCTGTAAGTGGTGCCGTTTGTTTCCTCTAATTAGATAACATGATGCAATAGTAAACATGCATGTAAAACTGTCATGCACGGGTAAGCTTATACCGTATTTGGAGGGTAATATTGGACCCATATAGCTACTGCATCCGTGAAAGTGTACAATATCCTGCCTAATCAGAATATGTGAAGAGACATCGTCTGCGCTGTCATAGTACACAGTAACTGATGTGATGTGACAGTCTTTTGATGCAAGCCTTTTAGCTAGACACCCTTGTGGCCTGAAAGTATGTTATCGCTCTATCTCACGGCTATCCCACTCTCACACACGCTCAAACTCTCTCTCCATCTAGCTTGTACACAATTACTCAGAAAAATCATATTTGTCTGTGTGCGCACACTAAATCTTTCACTCAATATCAAACCACCTATTTCACACATGTTCCCTCTTTAAATCTCTCTGTCTTGTTGTATCCATTTCTAATTCTCCTATGTACATTTAGAGTGTCTGGAAGCAGTGGGCATTTTGACACCATTTTTTGGTTTAGTCATTTTCTTAGTATTTTGATTAACATGCCCTTTCAATTAGTCATTCTGACAAGTTTTAGTCAATGCCACATCAACTAAAATGTTCAACAAATTTAGTCTACAAAAATCATGCCATTTTTGTCATTATTGTTCCTGTCTTTTCATTGAAATTATGTATTAAAATTATTCCAGATTTTTTTTCTTCCTGGGGTTACAGCTGCTAGGGCCATAATAGCCAGCGTATATTGACAACCTGTTGTATACAAGCCCTTTTTTTAACTAGCTAATTCTGAGTGTGTGTCAGCAGATGAAAAAAATCTGTTGCATTTTTATGATTGGATTATTCAAATCAAGACGTTCTTGAAAAAATATATATGTATACATAATCAGCCGCAGCAGCAGCAGATTGAATTAGTCTAGTGTCAAAAAAGTAATAGCTAACGGGAGAGGACTAATAAGGTCTAAGGGACATTTTCATCTGGAGATGAACATTTCTTTTAGTGACGTTTTTGTCAAAACATTTAGAAAATAAAATGATTGTTGTCAATCGTCATTATGCAGATTTTTGGTCACGTTATCATCATCGCTGACTACATTTTTAAAAAACGGAGTATTTTCAATTCAATCCATTTCATTTCATTAATGAAATTAACACTAGAGAGGAGGCACTGACCAGAGAGAGATAGACCTGCGGGCTCTTCCTACACCTTTCCTATGACAAATCTAATAACACCAGCTATAACCTCTGTCACAGGTCTGTAATGGACCTAGGCTAGGCTTCTGGATCGTGATTTATTGCCTGACTCCACATAAATTGGAATGATTGGCACCCTCCATTGATAAGAGCAAAAATAAAAGTGAATACAATTGTGAGGCTGAAAGACATACATTATATTATAACAATATACAATACAATATATACAATATCCAGAAATCTTGGAACTAAAAAAGCCCCAAAACATCCCAGATCCATCACTCCCCATAGTGGGGATAACTGACTTTTCTGCATAGCGTGTTTTAATGCCAAGCCAGAATCATATTTAGCGCCATGATTCTACAGACACTTAGAACACTCTACCTGTGTTTTGATGACAGCAAAGACTTTTCTTGATGGTAAATTAAAAAAAAAGTATTACTACTAAATACCATCAATAACCCGTTTGTCATCCTGCAGATGTTTAGAGAGTAGCAGGGATAGTATATTGACACTCACCTGGAACATCTGCTTGACTTTCCTGCGTGGCAGGTTAACGTTCATCTTATGGAGGAGCTGATAGATTTCCTCTATGTTGAGGAAGCCGTCTCCATTCTTATCAGCTTCCTCAAACGTCTGCTTCATCCACGTAGCACACAGGTTAAGAAGAACAGAACATGTGTGTGTTCACTTGAATGTGTCTCTGCATGTACATGAGATTTTTGCTGTTAAATTGATTAATCCGTTCTATCGCCTCTAATCTTAAATATTTTCATCGTAGGCTAACACATTTACCAATGAAAAAAACAATAGCAAAACAGCACGATGGAGTGTCAGGCTGTTGGCTTCTAAGTAAGGACCCTTATTTTCATGCTCCACTACACATGAGACTGAATCCAATGAGCTCCCTTCAGTATCAACGCATGTAGTCAAAAACGCACACACACACACACACACACACACACACACACACACACACACACACACACACACACACACACACACGGACATCTAAAATAAAAGGATATTGGTCGTGCGTGCGCTGTCGTTTGGCCAGTGAGTCTTCGTCACTGATTCCGGCCATCAGGTAGCGCAGGCCAGTCACCCAGGTCCGAGCTTCCTCTGAGTTGGAGGTCACCAGGTCGAGGGACTCCATGTGGTTGCCATGGTAGACAGTGAAACAGCAGGCGGGGTCAAAGCTCCCCTCTGCATGCCGGTGGAAGATGTCTGATTGACGGCCCTCAGTCACCTTGTACAATGAATCAATGGTGACTGTATTGAGGGAAGATGGAGGGTGGATAAAAAAATGGTACCAGGAGAGAAGACCAGTTACAGTTGTATTCCTAAGACAGGGCAAACATTAGTATATCCCTTAATGACACCGGATGAATACTGTTATTACCATTTCAACATGTATGAAATAAATTGTTGATCCTGTGAATAACATATTGGTTTGTGGCACACAAGGATTTCTAGTGGTGAGGAGGCAAAGTTAAAACCTCCGCTATCTAGGATGTGTTCTTTTGATCCAATGAGCTTCATAGCTTTGGAATGAATACCCACTCCCCAAGCAGGTTCCTAAGTGAAGCACACGCTCGCTCTCTCTCTCTCTCTCTCTCTCTCTCTCTCTCTCTCTCTCTCTCTCTCTCTCTCTCTCTCTCTCTCTCTCTCTCTCTCTCTCTCTCTCTCTCTCTCTCTCTCTCTCTCTCTCTCTCTCTCTCTCTCTCTCTCTCTCTCTCTCTCTCTCTCTCTCTCTCTCTCTCTCTCTCTCTCTCTCTCTCTCACACACACACAAACACATGCACAAACAAACACACACACACACACACACAGAGCCTCAGACTCCATCACGGTCTAATGAGATTGGAGTATATTCTTGGTCCTCTTTGATTCTGGGTCTTTGTTAAGAGAGAAAACCGCCTCAAGCAAACAATGTCCGCTTCTGTCCGGGTACAGCACAAGAATGTCGCTCAAACAAACATGCTAGGTACATGACACATTGACTGTGTGACTGGGGCTTCATTTCCTCTCCTTTTGACCTCATATGCTCCTTCATTCTACCCATGCAATCCATTAGTAGCCTCAACAGCTGCCCTGTGCAATCACTGCATTGTTTTGTCCAAAAACTTGGTCTGTTGTTTCTAAATGGCCAGACTGTATGCATTGTAATCTAACATTGTTTCCTCATTATGCAATGTCATTGGACAACCACTTACCCATTACACGCTCTATTTCCTTTGTATTATCAGACTCTATCGCAGCTAAACTTTATTTATATAGGTCTGCCTTCCTGTTAGATAGAATGCCAACCACACTGACAAACTCAGATGTGCACCAAAATGCACACTCTCACAAAAGGAACTTCACACAAACGTTGAACCAATGGACTTCTACATTCTTTTACGCATGCAAATGGATGCAAACTAAGAGGCTTATCTTCTGCAAACAGTCTGATCTGATGCTGCATCACAGAAACATGCATTTCCAATCCACATGGGAAACTAATCGGATTTTGGACGATATTTGTAACTCTATACGTTATAAGCAGAGGCGTCATGGATGACTCTGGAACTTGAAGAGGTTTGTCAAATGGGTCGCTCACTTAGTGTTGAGAGCACACTGAATGTCTAGAGATGTGCAAAACAAGAAACATATATGGCCATCTCCATGTAAAGCATCTGAACTGTAAAGAAAATATCTATACAAGACATTTTCCTTACAGAGTCATATTGGTAAAAACCTTTGAACAGGCGAGTCAGATGCAAGGTCCAAGAGGTGCATAGCTGATTAAATATGTTTATGATAAAACTATGGAACAATAATGGGTCATTTGACTGAATGATAATCTGCCACAGGAGGGAGAGTTGAGAGGTAAAGGAGGGCAGGAGACAAATAAGTAATGTTACTTATTGTGTAATGTGTGTGTGTGTGTGCGTGTGTGCGTATGTGAACGTGCTCACTCTTGGCCTTCTCGCTCTTCCGCGAGGGCTTCCAGCGGATGCAGGAGCGATGCTCGTCCAGGTAGAACAGTCTCACCAGCCCTTTGGATCCGGCTTTCAATTTCACCATCTGGGTCCCTGACTGCATCACACTCATGCATCTCTCCACTGTGGGGATAAAAAAACACAGACACACTCCAGTCAGACGTGCATAATAAAGGCACTAGCAGAGCAGAGCAGGTGGCAGGTGTCTCTCCCATTCACTGACTGACTCTGGCTAATTAGAGAAGCCCAGTTTTAACAGAGATGGTGGGTGTATATTGTAACAGGGACGGTGGGTGTATATTGTAACAGGGATGGTGGGTGTATATTCTAACAGGGATGGTGGGTGTATATTCTAACAGGGATGGTGGGTTTATATTCTAACAGGGACGGTGGGTGTATATTGTAACAGGGACGGTGGGTGTATATTGTAACAGGGATGGTGGGTGTATATTGTAACAGGGACGGTGGGTGTATATTCTAACAGGGACGGTGGGTGTATATTCTAACAAGGATGGTGGGTGTATGTTGTAACAGAGATGGTGGGTGTATATTCTAACAGGGATGGTGGGTGTATATTCTAACAGGGATGGTGGGTGTATATACCTAACAGGGATGGTGGGTGTATATTGTAACAGGGACGGTGGATGTATATTCTAACAGGGACGGTGGGTGTATATTCTAACAGAGATGGTGGGTTTATATTCTAACAGAGATGGTGGGTTTATATTCTAATAGGGATGGTGGGTTTATATTCTAACAGGGAGGGTGGGTTTATATTCTAACAGGGACGGTGGGTGTATATTCTAACAGGGATGGTGGGTGTATATTCTAACAGGGACGGTGGGTGTATATTCTAACAGGGATGGTGGGTGTATATTGTAACAGGGATGGTGGGTGTATATTCTAACAGAGATGGTGGGTGTATATTGTAACAGAGATGGTGGGTGTATATTGTAACAGAGATGGTGGGTGTATATTCTAACAGAGATGGTGGGTGTATATTGTAACAGAGATGGTGGGTGTATATTCTAACAGAGATGGTGGGTGTATATTGTAACAGAGATGGTGGGTGTATATTCTAACAGGGACGGTGGGTGTATATTCTAACAGGGACGGTGGGTGTACATTCTAACAGGGACGGTGGGTGTATATTCTAACAGGGATGGTGGGTGTATATTGTAACACGGATGGTGGGTGTATATTGTAACAGGGATGGTGGGTGTATATTGTAACAGAGATGGTGGGTGTATATTCTAACAGGGACGGTGGGTGTATATTCTAACAGGGATGGTGGGTGTATATTCTAACAGGGATGGTGGGTGTATATTGTAACAGGGATGGTGGGTGTATATTGTAACAGGGACGGTGGGTGTATATTCTAACAGGGACGGTGGGTGTATAGTCAGCTGATCTGGGCCAGAGTCAGATTATTAACAGAGATGATACTGTGGCGAGACAGAGGGCTAGTGTACTTAGACCCAACCAACCAGGACACAAGAGAGACACAGACAGAGAGGCAGAGAAAAAGGGAGTATGTAGACGGAACGTAATAGAGAAGTGGGCGTAAATGTTTTGCAACATAGAATGACAGGGAGAGTGAGAAGACTGATTTTTCAGCCTAAGTGCTTATTACGAAGCTTGTGCCCGAGAGAGCAAGAGAGATAGAGAGAGAAAGCGAGAGAGAGAGAGAGACAGAGAGAGAGAGAGAGATGGAGAATCGGCAAGCCACAGGGTGTCCTTTAAAGCATCTGTGCAACAAAAACATCTTGATGTTGCACGCAGAGGCAGACAACTTGGGTCTTCCCTAGAAATCCCCACGCAGTCAGACCCAGACCTAGTCTTAGAACTCACGTCTACCGAGTTCAGAGCTTAGGTTCCAGGCACTCGGGAATAGTCAATAAGAAAATAAGAAAAAGACAGAGGACGGTTTTGGAGTTGCGACTGAGATGTGGGTGTATGCTGCATCACGTTGGTTTGGCAACAAACGGTGAAAGCAAACTTTCAAACTTTGTTCATTCTTTGAAAGTGATGAAAGTGGGGTCCAGAGCTGGATAGAGCCTTGAGGGGATTCAGGCAGCGCTGAGAAGGAAGAGTGTCCCATTTCAATATTAAGACTCAACAACATACATTAAAGAATACAGATAGATCAAATAATTCAACTTCAACAAGAAGCTTTTTTCAGGCAATGGCGGCAAGAGTTAGATTATTTAACAACAGAAAAGTTGAAGTGAATTATAACAACAAAGTCCATAACAACGTCCCTTTGCCCTGACGCCTGCTGTCTTTCACACAAACAGAGTATAGGGTACTTTAGTTACATGTATTTAACAGAGTACATATTCTCAACAGATTTTACATAGTTCTGGAAGTTTTTAAAGTTATGGAATCCTTAAACACACACACACACCTGAGGCATACATTATGTGGCACTTTGCATACACTCCTACCTTGAAGCAGACTTAACAATGGGACACACAAACACATTACTGACTCCCATGAGTTCCCTTAGTTCTCAGAAGCTCACCACCCCAGGCTATCAGAGTCATGCACATGCATTACCCATACACACACACACACACACACACACACACACACACACACACACACACACACACACACACACACACACACGCACACACGCACGCACACGCACACGCACACGCACACGCACACGCACACGCACACACACATCCCTCAGCCCAAAGCTCTCCATAATTCCCATCACCAAGCGAAAGGCAAATCAGTTCTGCTCTGATGCTCACCAGGCCCTGCCACATTGAATTTAAAAGAAGGAAACAAAACAGATGGTATAAAACAGCCACCTTAGATCACATAAGATTTGCCCTTAAACTTTTAAAACAAACATTTTCAGTTAGATTTTGTCTCTTGGGTTGTTGACACAGCATTGACGTGTTCTAAAATCTACCTCACTCGATGCATTTCCATTTGGAGGCTACACAGATAAGTTTAGTGAGAAGCTGACAAAAACACAATAATTATCTATGCTTTCTGCTTTAGGGACCAGTAAATGGTGGCAATATTTATCCAGGGGCTGTCAATCTGGTGTTATGCCAGTTTCAGATATGGATTATGTCCAAACAAGCCCACTCCTGTATCTGCCAACCACCTCAAGGATGGGCACCCATCTGTGGCCTTTGAGAAACGTTGACCAACAAACTCACTTACACAATAAGCTGCAGTACAGCTTTATTTAGATGTAGAGTGAGACACCGCTCAAAGCACAACAACAGCCTTTTGGTTCTATATTTGGTGATAACGAAAGGGCAGCACAATATGAGGAGATATCAAGACTACACCCAGGGTCCACACAGTATACACATCATGAAGGAATCAGACAGCATCTAAACCATGGACTTAGCATGCATAGATGAGTAACGATTTGGACAAAAGTATGAAAAGGCAATAAGCCACTCTTTCTGTAACATAAAATTCCTCAATATGTTGCACCCCGACTTTAGCAGGGTGTTGGTCCAATATTATGCATATTTAGCTCACAATCATTTATAGAGAGTACATCTAAACTGATGTTAGACTATATTCAACACGTGGCAAAAGTAATAATTCCTTCAGTCATCTTGCAATTTGTTTTACACAGGCTGAGTAGCAGCAAACACGTCGGCCTGTTCTTTCTCTCTCTGGTGTTATCTCTTTTGCACTGCATGGATGTTGTAACATGTCTGGCAAAGGGTTCATCAAAAGCCTTGTCTGAGGCTCACAGCGAGAAAACACTGTTTGCCATCTCTAAATAATACATACTCGTTCAGACCCTGGCAGTAGGCGATGCCTTCCTCCTCAACAAAAGAGGCAGAGTACCCATACTTACTCCGTCAACACTACTCAGCACCATTGGCCAGAGAAAAAAAGTAAAGAGTAAAATCTAGCCCTCCTTCCTTCCAGCACAGAATTCCCTCTCCTCCCCTGCATCACTCTTCCTGCCTGAGCACTGCTGTTCCCACAGTCCCCTGCCTTCACCACCACATAACCCTACTTAAAACAAGCACGGCACAGAAATAGTTAGCCCTCTCATCTGGTAAATCTGTAGACTGAGGCAGAGGAGGATTGGGGCATGGAGGACATCCACACTGCAGACAGGGCTGAGCTTAGTGGTGCTACAATATCCTCAATAGTCTGGACTTTTGACACAAAACTGTCTTTCTGGGAAGCACTTAATTTTTCGTATTCCACCAACATCACCATTATGTTAATGTCACTGTGATGAATTACATGGGGATTAAGCTACAGCAAAAGGTACCCTGCCCTGGTAGATAATTGTATGACTAACGAAACGCTGCTGGAACCATTTGAACTTACCACGGCAATGGGTTAGATCTAGGCAGACTTGTGACTCTGCTTTACCATGGCTCAGCCCACAACCTTACAGGACACATGGGAGAAAATACAAACCACAATACATGACAGCTCCATCTGAGTGTCAACCGCAGGGGTTCAGGCTTCATCCGGGTGGAAGACAACAAAACACAGAGACAAACAAGCACTGAAATGTAAATAAAACATGAGATGCTTTCCCTTGTCACAACTCTGGAAGGTGAAATGTACGCAGCAGAGTGGGTGGGTGGAGGGGGGTGGGGATCTGTAAGACAAGATAGGCAGTGTGCGTCTATGTGTGTGTGTGTGTGTGTGTGTGTGTGTGTGTGTGTGTGTGTGTCGTCGGCGCACTAATCATTCGTTGGGGCCTAAAGAAGAAGAGAGCGCATCAAAGCATCAAAGCTATATTGTGCCACACGGACCCAGTCAAATCAAACACAGTATAATTGGGCTAATGAAAGACTAGGCTCTGTGATGGCCAAATTAATAATGCTTAGCTTTACCTCAAGAACTGTCTGAGCCGTGCGACACTAATGAACCCAGGGGCAGCAGCTCATCCTCATCGTCCTTATCAGTCTCCTCATACCCTGTCTCTTTGACGTTGACATCACAATTCTCCTCGATAAATTATCCACCCCAGTCTCATTTTGAAAAAAATATGGTGATGGCGATTATGAGTGTTACTGACCTCGGTCCAAAGATTCTACATATTTTATTCATCGCAACGAGAAATTGTACTAAAAAGCATCTGCCTGGTCCGCGATGCATTATTCATGATGTAACATAAGGCACCCCTAACAATCCTGGCCAAATCTACAGCAAACTCAACATGAAAGCAGCAATAACACCAAATAAACCCCACCTGCTTACTCACAGCTGTAAATACTGCCAGGCCTATTTGTGTACAATATTATCTAAATGGATTTGTGATCTAAATAAGAGTGTTTTGTAGTGCAGTGAGGGTAAATCCTAGAGCCTGTGATTTCGGTGTGGGTGGCTGACGTTGTAAATTCAGCTTTCCTCTGCCTAAAGCGGAATATGAAACGTTCTGCTCATTACAAAAAGGACGCAACACTTAAATACCATTTTAGGGTTTTAGGAATAAACAAAATTATACACACCCACACAGGTTCATAAGCCTAGTCCTTCTACATCACTTAAAACGGGACTACTGAACGAAGTAGGAGAAGTGAAGAAAAAAAGTAAATACGCAGCTGTTTAAATGTTAGTCCCGAGCTAGTTGGCTCGCACTCTGTCTTTGGTATTATAAATAACTCCCTGTGATGCTATTTATATGTTTCCGCATTGACAAAAACACTTACCTATTTGTATCACCCTGCATTTCTGAGGCACAGCCACGCTCCCACCAAGATGGTAAACCCCATGGGCTAACAGCGTTGCTACAGTTCCCAACTCAACTCTCCCAGAAGGTCCATGAGGTATCATCGGTTTCTTTTGACCACAGAACATGCTGGTCGGAACGGAGCCACAGAACACCTCCATGTCGGGTGGTACGAGGGGCCCGGAGAGTTCGAAGTGAAGGGAAGGTCCAGGTAAACTACAGTGTAACCTCCATCTGTAGCTTCAGGCAGATCTGAGGCTATTTTTAAGTTGCTCTTCAATCTCAGGACTGATCCATAACTGAGCGATTCAGAACACCAGATGCTGAAACCGCTGAAAACATCAGCCTGTCGCATCACACTCTAATCAGTCCCTTTCCAACTTTCTCTGCTACTACACCACTCTGATCTGAAGCGGTACTTTCATCTGTCTGTCTCAAACAGACACACACACAGACATACATACATCCACAAGTAGTTCCACCTCTATCCTGGTCATCTGTTCTCCACCCCCACCCCAGCTTTCCACTTCTCTCGGATGCTTCTGAAGCCCCTTTGAACCTGTGCCACTGCACTCTTAGAAACAGGGATTTGCACAGAAGGGTGCATTTCATAATGTGTGTACATTGTTTAGGGATAATAAAGTCCTAATGGAGGAGATAGTGTATTGCAGCAGATGTGTGTGCCGGCTGGGGTCAATCTGGTTATTATGGACTAAGATTAGTGTCGACATAACAACTGGGATCATGTAATGCATCAGGCTAACATGCAATCTTTAGGGTTGGCAAGTGTACACATTCATGTGTGTGTGTGTGTGTGTTACCACAACTGTTACCCATAAAACAGGCTCATATTTGTCCCATCTAACTCCCATTGTTAGGAGTCGGAGGGCAGAGAATGATGCTTACCCTAGATGGATAATTTATTCTACAGGGGGAGAACTAAAGAATCTGAAATGACAATATAAATATAATTTTAACAAACAACTGATTGAAACCGAAGACTGTCGCCAGTCCAGGCTTATGTCACCACATAAAGGCAGAGCTATTAAAGACTTCTATGACCACAGAGGATAATTGAAAATCAGGTTGACCTAAAGAATGTTACAGCATATGATTTACTACAACTCCAACAAGACCCAGCTCCAAATCAGAGATGGATTATCCCATGTTATTACTACCTGCTTTATCAAGTGGGGAAACTAACTTTCTTCTGAGCATCAGTAAAGTTTTATTATGAATCTGAACTGAATTAATCCAATGGAGTTTCTTCTGAATATGACCTGTCAGATATGGGTTTAACCGCACTGATACAGACAAGCCATTATCTTATCTATATATTGTGCAGAAGTTACACATTAGTGCTGGAATCACGGCATACCACTAACAATATCCAGTTATCTTTAACAAACGGTTTTATCTGTCTTTTAACTCTTTATGGTGCCGTCCCAGACCTTATCCTCTTACCATGAACCTTTTCTTATAGCCTCTTTACAACAGATTTGTGTCTGTCTGTCTTTCTCTCTCTTTAATATAGGCAGTATACATGCGCACATATTAAAAAAGAGACAGTCAGTCAATCTCTCTCCAACCATCCACCCCATCTTTTCACCCAGCGATTCCCCCTAAGAGAGGATCAAAAACACCATGGCTTGCAAAATCAGGTTAACTCTGCTGCACCACGACCTATAATGGGTCCTGACCTTAGGATACATGTGTGGGGTGGGCGCTGCGGTGGGCAGTGAGTCGGGCAGCATTGACTGTACACCATACACTCAACACTCCAGTTGTGGACTCATGCAGAGAGAACAGGAGAACAGGCAGGACAGCTTAACAGCCGTTAGAATATGACAAGGTAAGAGGTTAGGTGGTGTAGGTGAACCTGGAGAATATTCATACAACAGAAATGTATTAAGCTACACCACAATCTGTACGGCTTGCTACCGTAGCTTACCAAATAAAACAATCTCCTGGGGACCACTCCAAATGACAGCCAGAACTGTGTCACCCACGTTATTCCATCAGGTGTTAATGGACAAACAGCAGTGAGGCCCAAAGTGAAAATGGTAAAGAAAGTGGCATTGTGTTTTTATGAATCAAAAGGCATATTTTCTGTCCTACAGAGGACCATTTAAATCTCATGCTTATAATACTGCATGTCCTAATTGGCAGCATTTATATTACACACCTTCCTTATAAGGATGTTAAAGCTGCCTTTTATAGATAAAATAAATTGCACTCACACTTATCTCACACACACTTGCTTTGCGCTCTAATTAAGTGCACCGACAGCTTCGCCGGAGTCGCCATGATACAAATGGATTCTAAGGTTTCCCTATGGTGGATGCACTGAGTTGAGCTGAGTAAAAATAAACGCAAGACAATTGCAGCATCTTAATGTATTCACAAGAGCTGTTACAAGGGACTCCCCCAAGAGGAATTCAATGTTCACGGACATCAAAGGAGTGAAATGTGTCGGGGTAGGCCTACAGGTGTGTGTGTGTGTGTGTGTGTGTGTGTGTGTGTTTGCAAAAAAGAGAGGGAGAGTAAGAGAGACACAAAAGAGAAGGGTGCTCTGCTACTACTCCAGTATTCCTTCAGTAGCTTTCCAACGTCTCCCTCTCCCTCTTCCTAAAGCCTGGTGGGAAGGATGTGGTTAGGAGTGGATAGGCTAAACTACGGGAGGAGAGCCAGACTGACTGTTTGATCTTCACAGGGAATGCCTGCCTGCCTGAACTCAGATTGAGCTAGCGTTTCTCTCTTGAGTCAGTAGAATTCCGAGGGTTACTCAACATCTGAAACCAATTGGACAAAAGCTTCAGGGTGGCTTATTAAATGCATGCTGGTGTTGTTGATAAATGCCATTCCTTATACAATATGGTTGGAAGCGCACATGCATATATCCACATACATAACCCACCTCAGGTGCATTATTATACATCTGCATATTTACTTTGATGGTGTGTCTAATCTAAAACCCTATCTACAATGTATTTGCGTGTTCGTATCTTCATGGCTTAAGAGAAATTAGCCCCAGCTGAGTCACAAGAATCGATAGTGAGATATGAGAAATGGCTGTGGCCGGGTCAACATCCGGTGTCAACACCAAGGCAGTGAATTCTGGGTTGGTTATTCATTGAAGTGCAATCCAAAAATAAATACAATTTCTCTATAATCTGGTACAAGACCGGTTCACCCAAAAAAGGTTTAGATAAACAAGCAGAAAGCGTAGTGAGAAGATGAGTAAGGATTAAAAATCCCTTTTTCCCCCACCCCTGGACTATCTTTTTTGCCTTGAAGCAGCAGAGCGAAGAGGGCAGGGGCACAGGGAGAAAAGGGCATGCTGAGATTCATCATCATCATCAGGATAGAGGCCGCAAAACCCGTTTACCATTAAAATGCCATTTCCTCCATGTAGCGGGAATTAGCATCGAGTGCACCCCTCCCTTCTGTTACGCTCCTCTTATATTTCTTCATATATCCTTTTTGGCGGTCTCTCTCATACACACCAAGACCAACGTGAAAGGTGAATAACTAACCTTCTATTTAGTCAAAGACTAGTCAGACAGAGTGGGATGCCAAAATATATGCATCCACAGTGAGGAACACACAGACATACAACCACACAAGCACAAAACAAAGCCACACCTTTGTGGAAAAATCTACACAATTTTAAAAGAGCTGAGGTTTGATAAATGTTGTGCTGGTTGCACCAAAATGTTGTGAAATTGAAGAAACCACACAGAAGACCTGCAGCCATTACTATTTTATTACCTGTAGTGAAGCTTTCAGAATCATACAAGAATGGTCTCGATCGAATATTCAAAGACCTGGTGTTACAGCAGAGCTTTGGTTTGCTACTCCTATGAAAGTATAAAGCCTTAAGTACCAAGCCAGTCTGGCATTGTCATGAATTTAATAGATTAAAGGCAACGTTTTTTTAATTCAGCCCATGATCTAAAATGTTTCAAATTGGTGCGAAAGATTCCAACAAAGTCTGCCACATGTGCTGCCTCAGGTGTGCTATGTGTTAATCAAGCACAATGTAATATCGGAGAAGCAGCTTTTCCGAAAGACACATTTGGGGACCTTTCAGCACCGCGGACAGCTCCAAGTCAGCGATCTAAAAACACATACCCGTGCGCTTCTTTCCTTCCATGGCTAGGAGCGCGCAACTTATTTGAGAGAGAATTCCCCTTAAAGTGTCCGTTCAACAAAAGCAATTGATAACCCTCTCTACCCAAGCCTGGGTTGTTGTAGTTGGCAATTGACATTTACATGTTGAAGTTAATAATCCAGTCCAAATAGACTAGGTGCCAAGCATCTGTGCACCCTAATGCAAAGATACAGCTTCCACATTGTAAGAGAATAAAATACACTCAACATAGGGCATCATTCGATTAATTTTACTGACAAACTAAATAAAGGTATTTTGTATAGTTTTTCTCATGCAGCACACACCCCTGCGATGCTTTCTCAATGCAATGTGAGTATTCAAATGTATTACATAGGCTTGCTACATTAATATAGCTTTAAAACACTTACTATTTTCGACACTTAAATTTTTAAACACTTCCACTTCTGCCATTTAGAAGTCTAATTTTCCGTTGGCATAGTTTTAGCCAGTGTATTATTTTCTTCCCGAATCCGAGTTGGAGGTCTGAAAAATCCATTCGTCCACTTTGGGCATTCTTCTTTTGTTATTTCTTTCTAGCTGCAACATAGAGAGCCATTACAAGTAACAGTCCTCCATGTTGCCCAATAGCTTCAATAGAATACTCTCACCAATCCACCCAAACTGATCCACCACAACCGTCAACCTCCATGTGCGCGCTTCTGTATTGCTGTGAGAGAATCACACATTCACACGCACAAACGTACATACAGACACACATACACGCGTATGCTTAATGCTTGCCACCCCTGATTTGCACATTCAAACACACATACACACCCGCACTCAAAATGTTTGCGCGATCTGCTACACTGGCCTGGGTGAGATTAAAGTCACTCCACGCGTTCAAGACGAAACAGCAATAAGCTGATCTACACATGTGTTTAGCTATGGTCTGTCGGGGAGTAATCAAAGGGATTAGAATATTATCGAAATTAGAGTGACTGATAAAAATGAGTCGTAAAACTGATGAAAGTGAGCCTAACTAAACCTTGACATGGTAAAAGATATATCCTGGCAGAAATACGTTGCCCAATACATCTTCAACTGCAGAAGACCAAGCTTTAGGTTTAATTAATTAATTAATGTTTCTTTTGGTAGGTTACATTATTCTGTAATCTTTATCTCATACATTAATCTTCCTTTCTCTTCCCCTTTCTTTTTATTGCTCTCATTCTCTCACACATTGTCTGTAGCTTTGATTTACCTATGGTAGTTCGGTGTAAATGGTGTAACATATGTTAGCTAGCGCAAAACCTCTTAATAGTAAAAGAAGATACCAGGGTAAAATGCAATCTATAAATGAAAAAGTGCATTATCTCTGTGTGTGTGTGTGCTCTGAATGTGAACTTGCCGTTTCATTGAGCTTGTAACTTCCCTAATAAAACCTTGGTAGGCATGAGTTCTCAGCCAACTATCCAGCCCGATTGTTCAGATAAATGCATTTATTTTTGATTGAAGCAGACAATTATTGATGGGAATGCAGACACACACAAACACACACACACACACACACACACACACACACACACACACACACACACACACACACACACACACACACACACACACACACACACACACACAAGCACTTAAAAAACATACCAACAGCAATGGGTCAGAGCTCACCTAATCAATGAGTGCCCTTTAAAAGAGCACAGAACGCACTGGCCTTATACGCTGGTTATCCTCCTTCAATAGGAATGGGTGTATTTCTGTTTCCAAGGGGAGTGTGTGTGGATTTGTGTGCATGTGTTTATACGTGCGTAGGTGAATTTCTGCTCATTGAGCATCTTGAATTAGGTGTCAAACGCTCCACATACCCACAGCAGCAAGATACCAGAAATGTTCCTCTCCTATACCTGATTAATGGCCCACAGCCAAACCAAAGGCGCCAGCCCCTCGTTCATCCACAGAAACGAGAGGATTGGGAGCAGAGA
Source organism: Aplochiton taeniatus (assembly GCA_017639675.1). Taxonomy (NCBI): domain Eukaryota; kingdom Metazoa; phylum Chordata; class Actinopteri; order Galaxiiformes; family Galaxiidae; genus Aplochiton; species Aplochiton taeniatus. The sequence continues at coordinate 10,807,321 of CM030181.1, read as the reverse complement.
AGCAGAGCGGGGGGAAGGAGAACGAAGAGATTAGGTGGAACATAAAAGAGATATTCCAATAGGAGGCATAGGCTGGTGGGAGGTGAAATGAAATTTGGGGTGGGGATGGACGGAGGGGAGAGGAAGAGAACAGCAAAGATCCTCTGTGCATGAAAAAGGATGGGAGACACATTTGTGTTTAATGAGGGAGGAGATGCTTAAAATAAAGGTGAAGAAGGCATGGGATGTAAAAGAGAGTTTCTCATTGCTGTGTCAGTCAGGTCAATCCATGACATACAGCAAGGCAACCGAGCGGTGAGTCTAGGGGTTAAATAACATTGAAGGCATGTTGTAAGTGAAGCGCACTCTCTCTCTCTCTCTCTCTCTCTCTCTCTCTCTCTCTCTCTCTCTCTCTCTCTCTCTCTCTCTCTCTCTCTCTCTCTCTCTCTCTCTCTCTCTCTCTCTCTCTCTCTCTCTCTCTCTCTCTCTCTCTCTCTCTCTCTCTCTCTCTCTCTCTCTCTCTCTCTCTCTCTCTCTCGCCATTGATCAGAGTGCAACATTAATCTAAATCAGTAATTTTCAACTGTTATGGAATTCCAATAAACTGAACATAATTCCATCCAAACAAATCATTCTTTCCCTTTATTTTGTCCCTGACAGTCAGACAATTGGGAGTATGCCCTGATGCTTTTGATTGTGTCTGGCAGATGCACAAAAGGACAGGTACAGCGAAGGGCACACGCACACACATTGACATACACACACGCATTGACATGCACACTCGCACTCACGCCCATATGAGCCCAATATTATTCTAGATTTTTTCAATCAGGATGTCAAATGTGGGAAAAGGAAGAGCTCAGCTAATCACTGCTAATCAGTGACTTTGGTATTTAATGATTACTCAATTGCGTGGCCGTGAGAAAGAGCTTGCAACAGGCTCAACCCTGTAGTCCTGCTTACCCCTCCAGTTGTCTCTGAGGGTGGCACAGACGATGTTGATGGCATGACAATCCTTTGGCATAAGATCCCGAGTCAAGCACAGCCACCAAGACGGAGACATTGCTCCCCCTAGTGACCATTCCCATGCCTACATGTAGACAGCATTAAGCAGCTGCACAGCCTCTCGACCATTTTTAAATGACGTGCGTGTGTTCGGCTCACTCACCCTGAAAGATGCTGTTGTCTGTGAGGAAGTGGTGGCAGTACTGCGGCTCTCCTCTCCTGTTCACCACCCAGGAGCTCATGACGGAGGGATGCCAGGAGAGAGGGATGGGAGGAGACCAGGGATTTCCTGTGAAAAAAGAAAGAGCACATATAATTATGTGTTAGATGGTAGATGCTACCTGCGTTAGTACGTATGTTCTAATCAGCCATCTTGCAATAATCACTCAGCCATCAAGCGTGCAATGGAAGGCAATGGAGAGTTTGGAAAGAACCAAACCAGACACAGAGAAGGGGACAAAAACATGCTTGGAAGTTCTGCTTGGTACTGAAGGCTTTCTTTAGTTCTCTGCATGTCTCCGGCTGTGAGTGAGTTATTTGGAGGTAGTTACACCGGCGTTTGAGCTCTCACCTTTAACCTCCAGCCCTAGATCACTCTTCACCACCAACTACTCCAGAATGTCTGCCTTTAGGAACCTTTTCTCTTTCTCTTGGAAGAAATGGAAATTGACAAAACGCTTCCACTTGTATCTGCATATTATTTTTAGGTGCCATTCCCTCCGAATGACCTCTGCTCTTCCTTCACTTTGTCTAGTATGCGATAATGCACACACACACACACACACACACACACACACACACACACACACACACACACACACACACACACACACACACACACACACACACACACACACACACACACACACACACACACACACACACACACACACAGTTCAGGAAGGGCTCGGAGCCAGTGTGACAGGTCAAGGCGTCTGGTGTCCACTGACCTGAGCAGAGTGGTCTGTCTAGACTAGGGCTCTGGGGTCAGAGTTCCAAATCGGAGTCTCTTTGAGGTGAAAGTGCTTTCCCATAAAAGCCTGCTGCTCCCTCCCATCAACTACGCCACCCTCTGTCTCTGGTGAGTCCTTTAGCGGGTGCACACTCACCCACCTTGCTCCCCATTTCACGCACCGCCAACATCGGAGGAGCATTCCGTGGGGCTGTTCAACAATGGAGACATTATTGAGACACATATATAGTTGTCTGGTCTATGTCATAATCACTATATAATAGCACAATTATATTACTATATATAGTAAACACTGCCCTTTGATGTTGGACGTCTTGGCCTGGGTGAAGCATGAAAATGGCTGTCACTCTAATCAGATCAGACCAGACAGGAGGGTTTCTGTGGTACTAACCGAGTAGGGCCGTTGCCTGAGCACGCTCGCTGACAGCTAGATTAACGCTATGGCCAGACTCTTTATGAGCAGATAATAGGAACCTGTCAAACACACTCAATAGCCAAGAAAAAATAACTAGAATGTAAATACCCATCCCTCTATAGATAATGGGATAATGGAGGCTGTTCACAAACAAAGCAGCCTGTCTCTGTAGGTAAAATGATATTTGAAAATGATGTTCTCTATGTGTGTATTTGTGTTTGTGCGCTGTCTCACAGTCAAGCGGTGTGGGGTAACATGAAGATGCCGCCACTGCTCTGCTTGTAACGTTAGAAGCCAGCTCAGTCTTGGGAGGGCCTCTAAGCCCCAGGGAGCACAAGCAGCTCTTTCCTGTCCAACTGGCTCACTGCACGTCCCAGCAGTGTCCTCATTAATAACCTAATAGCCTTTCTTTGTAGCGGGCCACAGGTCTGCTCCATGCTAGGAGCCCTCTCACATGGAGGAGGGAATGAAGATCCACCGCAAAGATAACTCATGACATTACAGACACCCAGGTGATACTGTTGTAGCCGACATTCGCACATTCCGAGTACCTTCATTACATGTCCATGAAAAGCTAAACACATGTTAATTCAAGGTGTTGTCTTTTATCTCGACATCAATACCCTTCAATAAGTCAGACTGGTCAATCTTTAATATTGCATTGCATTCTTTTCAATGGACATGTTCACATCCACTTTTTTCTCATTCTGCAATATACACAAACACATGCAAATATATAACAAAAAAAGGAAACAAACCGACATGCATACATGTAGACAGATGCTCTCCTTCACTTAATCGAACAAACAGATAAAAACACCAAACGCTGAGTGTTTCTCCTTTCATCCCCCATTAGGCCACCAGCTGCGGTGTTAGAGATAACTCAATAAGTCAGAGGTGATCGAAGCCTTCATCAGCACTCAGGCCAGCTTCATTCAATTAGCCCAGTCTATGTGTGTGTGTGTGTGTGTGTGTGTGGCCGTTACAACAACCACAGGCACAAGGACAGCATCCGCCACCGCTGCCAATCTCTCACGCATACATGTACACACATGCATAACTTCCTATATTTCTTATACTCTAAATGTCTTTTGGTTACTCTGTTTAGTCTCTTTCTTTTACCTTCTCCCAAGGGAACCTACCTATCTGCGTCTCAAAGAAAGGCAACAAATCTGTGCAAATCTTTCAGTTATCGTCTGTCTTTGACTCAGAATTCTGATATTCTGTACAAAGTGTCTAACAGAACAAAAATGAAAGTTGAAAAGAAACTGTTAACAAGCGTTCCGTAAAATGACATCTCTTTAAACTATAACCAGCCATCGTTGATCTGTATGAAGCTGAAACACCATTGCTGACATTCCATATTCTACAGACAACAAGCAGCATATATGTGTGTGTGTGTGTGTGTGTGTGTGTGTGTGTGTGTGTGTGTGTATGTGTGTAGTGAGCACTCATGTGTTTTACTGCTTTTGAATAGTGTGACACCAACTTCAACTTCTATCTCTATGGTGACACCATCCTCACTTGGAATGGAGGCATTAGCCGCGGCCAACCATACACCCCCTGCCACACTAACTCATATTCACTGAAAAGGATTTGTATAGTGAGGAGGACATAGGACTCTAACCTACAAGTCATTCAGTTATTGGGTGCTCATCTATCTGGAGGGAAAACAACAAACAATCTTATTGAAAACCAACTATTAAGAAAGCAGCCAGATAAATCCATAACTTGCAAAAACTTTCCACTCCATTAGCCAGTGGCATTGAGAGTGGACCCAGACTGAGTAAACACAAATTTGCCTAAACCAAAGATAAGACAGTTTTATTGTGTCTCTGGGGCTTCTCCTTCTCTCTTAGCCAGTGCATACTCCATGGGCAGTTAACCCGTGGGGTATTGGATGGACTTACAGGGTTACTGAAAGTTCAGGGTAGCGTGACAGAGTAGCAGGCTGGGTCAAGGGGTGACTGGTCAGGTTAAATGTCTGGACACGCTGTTGCCCTGGTGTAAACAAGTCCTTAATACACTCAGTTTCATCAAGACAAATGTTCAATATGTTACGTCTGTTTTTATGTATCTAAATGTGTGTGTGTGTGCGTGTGTGTGTGTTGTGCAGTGATCTTGTTTAACAGTGTTGAACAGATGGTGAGTAAGGTTTTGAGGTCATCCCCGTATGTCTATTTAAATTCCCCCTCCCCATTGTTTCCTCTTTCCCTAATATTTCTCTCACTTCAATTATGCACTGTGTCTCTCTGAAGCTATGGCGTCAAGGGATGAGTTGGTTTGTCTCAGCTCAGGTTAACCTGCATGTACTGGTAAGCATGTGACATACCGTCAGCACCGCCTCAACCTACTGGCATGCATTCTGTCGCCCACAAAATGAGCTGAATAAAGTTTTGGTTTAACCAAGGTAAGGCTCTGGGGTATACTCTATCTCAGACACTACCACTGCAACACAATGGGACAAGGGCCACACTGTACAACAGTCAATCTCATTGAGCAACCCAAACATTTAACAAGATAAATGGTTGTGCAGTGCAGTCAGACAACACTTGGCAATATTTTCAGTATGTCATCTTTCTAGTTTACACTGAGTCCTCCCCTTTCATATATAACTGATTCAGAGAGTTGGTTGATTTCAGTTCAACAAGTCCGCTCCCAGTCTCAACAGTCTTCCATTCCTCAGCGACAAAGACTTAAATTATTCATGAAGGATCAGTGCCCTGAGAAAGAGTCTTATTTCCACTCCCACACCAACTAGCAATCTGATACTCGGAACTTCACAAAGGTTTCACTTTACTCATGATGAATTCCTTGCTTTGTGAGCCTGTCGTGAATTGTCAACCTAATAGCTAAAGAAAGTATTTAAAAATCCTAAAACAATCTGAAAAGTAGATTAACGACTGATTTGGAACTGTAACTCAGCGAAAACATCTGCAAAACCAGAGAAACACTTATGTGATTGTTTTTTACTTAGTACTAACATGCCTTGAGCCGACAAGAGCGGGGAATCGACCCTTTTCCTCTCTCTCTTTCTTTCTCTCATTCGGACAAACACAAATCCCAAGGGTGGAGAAGCGCGTTGAGGGGGAGTGCCCAGTCTTTCTTTATCTGGTGGCTACCGGCTGAGCATAATAAAGACCTTTGTTAAGCGCTTTCTTCAAGGCTGTTCTGCTGCATATCTATATCGTTCTGCTACAAAGAGAAGGAAATACTAAATTATACCGATTTCTCATTTAACACTTTAATTTAGTGATATAGCAGATACAAAGGAGAATTCTCCATAAACCTGGTTAAAAGATGTAAAGAATCCCACTTGACAAACGAGAGGTTTTTCAGCAAACAAGTTGAACATTCCCATTCTATATTTTTTGCGGGGCTGGCTCACATCAACCGTGGACCTACATCAGAAATAGCAGGTGCAAGTATAGAGTTGAGTAAGTTATATTAAATTGTTTCACGTGAATAAAACATTCTTAATACAGTGCATTTACAGTCACACGTAGGCCGAAAGTAGGCAATCGCATGAGACATGTGGCATCAGCAGCACACATGCAGTCAATGCAACCCCACTTGATCCTTCGACTACTTTATCAAGTTTTTGAAAGAAATCATGAAATTATTGTTTCCAGTGTATAAAGCACTACTGTAAGTCGTTTTGCATTTCATAAAATATAACTTACTTTAAAAAGTTTGAATGTACTTGTCAGCGTTATTAAGGAATATGATGTAGCATTCTCCAAATCATAATTCTTTTAGAGTAATTTATTCCATGTCGTAGAGCTTACTGAGTCTTAAGATTTGTCCAAATGGATTGCTCCAAAATACGGCTACAACGGCAACAAGTGCCAACAACCTGGGTAGTGAAAGTCCTCACGCCATCAATACAGTCCTCGTCATTCAAACATGCAGTTTGGGACAAAACCGGGTTGAGGAAAATCTGGCATGGATTTTCAGTTAGGATTACTTCAAATAGGTACTTTCAAAGGCAGAACAAAAAAAAAGTAACTATCCATTCATGTATACATACATTTTTATTAAATCACAATTATTTATTTTATATTAATGTACTATGCAGGCTACTTATAATTAATTCCGATAAATGAGTTATATAATGACACCATCAACAATACAAACCGTAAATGTATCTTTACAATAAAATGAATACAAACGATTTTTATATGATTAAATCTCCGCCTTCCACACAATTAATAGCTGGATGAATTTGTGTCAGGATTAGGCTATATGCTCTTTGCCATAGTTTTCTTCCCACAGTATCCTTCAGTGACAGTTCAAAGTCTGGTAGGACCGCTGCCCTTAACCACCTTGCAATTCAAACTAGCCTTCCAATCAGAGGGCACGCTCACAGCAACAGCCGCTGGTGACATTTACACAACAAAAGAGCGACTAGCTGATTCATCAACCCCCCTTAAATGCCCCCAACACTCGCCCACCCCACTCCCCCTCTATTCGCTTCATCTCCCCCGACTTCGCATGGACCCCAGATCCCATTCTGCACCTTTTCCCCTCCTCCAACTATCCAATAATCTACTTTGTGCCCATTAGGTTGATGCAGCTCTACCTTTTACCAACCAGAAACACAATAGATAGGAACAGATACAGTGGTCACACTCGTGTTATTTCCATCTTATCTCATCAGCAGAGCAGACACAAGACACAGTTCACACCATAAATATATGCAGACATTTTCTTTATCATTTAGCTCCTGCTCAAAGCCTCCCACATATACTTTTTTTTTAACAATGAGTAACACTTTTGATGTTTTTTGCACTTTAAGTGCACTCCACCGTCTCCCTTGTGTGTGTGCCGTAAGTGTTCTAATGTTTGAGTCAGGTTTGTATAGATTCTTAAACCCCCCTCCAACCACACACAGCTCCCATGGGGTTTTGGGGGAAGACTATATAGGGTTTCGCCCCTTGATATGCTTTGTCTTTGAAATTTGATGTTTCTATGGCAACTGTGATCTTTACGCTAGACCAGTACACCCCACCATTTGGTCATTATCACAATGAAAACCCCTCTGGTTATGTCTCAGTGTACACACACACACACACACTGGAAAAGAGGAGGAGGAAGGGGAAGAGGCATTTTGGGCTAAGGATTGGAGAAGGGAATTGAAAACCCTTCATCAGAATTCAAAACTAAAATGACAAACAACCACTTCTTTACACCTTGCCTATTCTAATATAGCTTAAACAGAATAGATGAACATATTTGCAGTGTTAAAAGTGTCATAGAAAAGTTAAAGACATTAATGCTTCCTAGGGATATTCATTTACATATTATCATTTCTTTGCCAAGAATATATCATAATCATCCCTATATTAGCACACAATACTAGGCTTAGTTTAAGAATTAATTTTCACCTAAAATAAAATGTCAATCAGAACTCATTCATTGTGAGACTTTTCTTCATCATTCTTGAGTGGGAATCCCCCCGCTATGATAAAATCGAGTTAGACTTCCAGAGCCATACACAGCCTATTCTTATGTTTACCAATTGAATAAATGTATGCATCCATCCATCAATCAATCAATCGCGTTTACTTTGAGATGCCCCTAATGAGTCTGACCAGTGCATTTTCCCTGAGAACCCGACGAGTTTTCTCCCACAGGCTGTCCTCTTTCCACAGCCCCTGCCCCCTCTTTTCAGCTTTGACCTCTGCCCTGAGCAGCCGTTTGTGTAGATGCCAGTATAGGTGGGAACTGGGCTGCAGCCCAGACACAGGCAAGGTCCGTGCTAGACCCAGCCTCAGCAACTCCTCGTTCACACAGTGGTTGAACACTGACCCCTGCTGGAACAGGGGAAACATTTTGTTTTTAAAGCCCACTCTAAAATAGTTAATATCAGTAAAATTTGTATATGATCTTATGCAAAAGGCAATTTTTATCAACCTCTAAACTCTTTCCAAAGGCCTTTCAACTTTTAGTGGACATTCATTTAAAAGAATCCCTTGTTGCTGTATGTCAATCCGTTTTACTATCAAATATGCGGTTGTTTTGAATTTCTAGAGCCTCTGCAGTATTTTTTGTTCACCTTTCTTCTAGCAGTGCCGTGGCCCTGTCCAGTCTTTTATACCCTGGTTTAACCGTGGTATGTGTATCATGCCTTGAATTGCTTGACCAATAACAACGTAAGACAAAGTTTTTGTACATTTACTGTATCTGAGAGAATATAGGTATGCCACTACATGTCAGCTGCTGGGTTACAGACATTATCAGACAATGCACAGGCCCAGAAAAAGACCAACCTTGCTGTGAGACACCAGACAGTGTAGTGTGCCCTCCTCTCTGCTTATCAGCTTTAGCCACACTGTCTGGGCAGGAGCCAGATGCTTCTCCATCCATACCCTCCCTTCTGGAGTCAGCTCCACGCCTGCCAGCCGCACTGCAAAGGAGGACACACACTTACCTGAGGACAGACAATACAACATTTAATGTACTTGGTACTGTAAATGATTTAATAGGAAGGGGACAGGGTTTGATCTAGACAATCCTCTTGCACAAAAATTGTGTAATTATTGACATGAGCAAGAATGACAATGTCCTGAGCATATGAAATTTACAAGCACACTCATTACAGACTAACCATGCAAAAGATAAAGATCTCTGGCCTATGATTTCAAAGAAGAGGAACATTAGAAGGTCAAAGAAAACAAAGCAGAGTCGTATAATCAGTGTAACTAATGTTGATAGAGGAGCTGTAGAAATAAATCCTCCGTACTGACACAGCTGATCAAGCAGAATCTAAAACATAACTGAATTGTATGGTATGATCCAAACCATAACTTAATAATGCAGCTAACCGTTTCTTGGCTTAACTGGCTTACTGAAACACACAAATCTCCCTTGTGAAAGGTTAAAAGATACCTCATAACCAAGGAGATGAAAACAATCTTAGGGTTTAAACCTTAAGTAATAACATTTTGTAGAAAAGGATGATGCAGAACTCGTATATATAAAACATTTGTAAAGTCATAACGGATGAGTGGACAAAGGCAGACGTTTGAAAGACAAAAACATTTGGACATTTTTCTTTTTCTGTCTTCAAGGACTACCAGGTGTACTTTGAAATCACCAAAATAAATAAAATATCCTTTGGAAAACAAAGGGATCTTGCTTTTGAAAACCGCCTGGAACCATGTTCTATAATAGTGTGTGTGCATGCCTGCATGTGTGTTTGTGTTTGCGTACATTCAGGGAAAAACGTTTCTTTTATATCCTTACATGTTGAAAGCAGAGGTGAGAGGACAGGAACATAAATTGGGACATGCTCCACTTCCAATCCTTTCTCTGTGATGGTCTTAATTCTCCCTCGAAGGTTGACATTTCTCTCTATGAAGTGGCTAGGGATTGCAGACACAGTGCAAAACTTTGTTGTCTGAGGAAGTAAGATTAAAAAGGCATATGGTATCCATTTAGTTTACAACGTAAACTTTTCATTATGTGTAATTCTATTGTCCCATAAAGACCCATCACACCTAGGCCGACATTTGTGTCAGGTCTGATGACAGGAAAAAAACGAATGTGAGTAAAGGGACATCTTTCACCCAAAGTGAGGTATGCAACAGTCGTCTAGCATAGAGTAGGCTACTTGTAAATGGGCTTCAATCTCACTCCAGCCTGCCAGGAATGGTCAAGACGTCCATTTTGCAGGTGAGAAAGGATATCATGCTGCACAAGAAACTTACTAGTTTGATACTCCTTGCTATTACAATAACACCAGCAATAGCCAGTCCAGTGCTGATATTCTATGGGACAGAAAGGCAGTAAGATGAAGTAGCCTTATGAGAAGAGATCAATCCACTGACATCAACTTTAACTTGAATGCAACGTTAACCAGATTTAGACTTTCATACCCGCACAAATGTTATGTTGTTATCAGCAAACCGGGATATTACAGAGACTATGTTGCTGGAAGATTTCTTTCCTTTTCTTTCTGTTTCTGTTTCTGTAACTATCGCATACGGTGCATTCGGCATGTTGTTGACATTGCTAAAAACTACAAATCCTACTCAACAACGCAAATGTTTTAAACATTGCCTCCTAGTGGACTACTTGCTGCGGCCAATCAGGATTAAGAAGTGTTGAAGCATTTTTTTAGAGCGAGAAGGGACCTACCTGCCTGGTCCTAAAAATAACCCCATTGGACACAAGAAAAAAATACACCAGAGCAAAAGTTACAGTCTACAGATTTTGAAAACACAAGGTGCTAGTTTTATGATACATAACTTGGCAATTTATCTGCCATGATTCCTTTCAGTTTCAATTAAGTAAAAAAAATTCACATTTGTAGTTGCCTGGTTAATAAGATTTTATTGCTTCTGTGTGTTATGTTTCTAGTTGACTGTAAACTGTGAGCAAGTCACCGGCAGCCTCTGACGCTCCCATTAGCACAAATTGGCCAATGAGAGTTGAGAGGCTGAGTTGTCCTCCTCGCCGCCATTAAAGAATTCATTCCATGAATTCAAATGGAAACCTGCAGGACCTATGAATCAGACAGTGGGCAGTCGCTGACAAGTTGTCGCAGAAGTTTAGTGTTTTATTTATTTTAACAGTACTTTTAGTAGTTTTACTGGACCCTGATTGCCTAAATTTACAGAAGGGTGGTGCTGGTTACGGTTTTTAATAAGCTATCTACAAGTGTAGGTCTGTGGTATGTTTGCGTGCTAAGAAGTAAGCTAACTCTGGCTACGCTAGGTTAGCTGGCGAGCTAAGCTAGCTAGCAAGCAACAAATCGGGGGAGGGGATAGTTCCATTCCTCTGAATTGTTGTTAGTTCTGCTAGCATTGGCTAGCTAGCTACGTTAGGTAACTAGCTACAAAAAATGCAGGTGGAGTTTTTGTTACCGTTATATTTCCAGATATATTATAGCGTGTTGGCTAAACAATTCATTTTATAAATAGTTATGATTTAAGTGATTTTGTTCTATTCTTGGAACCATGTAGGTAGCAGCTAACGTTTTATCAGACAATAGATTTGAGACGGGGTTAATGAATTAGCTCGGAAGCTAATATTTGCCAGCTTGTTGGCTATCATTAGCCGGTTAGCTAGTTGGCTAGCCAGAGCAGCCAACAGTTTGTAGCGACGCCAGCATATTGTGTGTTAGGTAGACATCTAGCTCGAGATAGCAAGGTGTTAAACCAGATAACTGAACAACAGCCAACTTTAATAGCATAAAAGCTAAAAACTTTGTTAGTTGGGGGAACATACGTATAATAAATCAATGGACTATTGCATCACGCTGTGAAAGGATGAGTTCGTGCTTTGTACCAAACGGAGCTAGTTTGGAGGACTGCCACTCCAACCTATTTTGCCTGGTAAGACATTCAACTCACTGTTAGCATGCTAGCTAATGCGTTAGCGTAAACTCACTGGATGAGAGGCCAGAAAGCCATTTTGGCTAGGTATCCTTGTAACGTCAGCTGGAGTGGAGGCATTAGGCCTATATGAGCTAATGTTAACTAAAGTCAACTTGCACAGTAACATGTAAGTCACCTAAGCTGCTGCCTTTGTGAAAAACCTAGACAGACTTGTTTTGAGAACGGTTACTTGTCTAAGCATCTAAGCCGTTAACAAAACACTTTGAAGAAGAGGATGTTACCTTGTCAGACATAACGTTAACTGGCAAACATTAAAGTAATCAAAACCTGCGTAGGCTTCATTACAACATATTTGCCTTAAAATAATAATGCATGTGGTGATGTTTTTAACCCATTTACAACTTATACTATGCTTAGAACAGTTTTACCTGATTTAGTAAGACTTTTAAGCTACATCAGCAGTTGTTTACAACTTTCTGAGAGCAACATGGTAGCTAGCTAACTTTTCGGGCCCTTATTTGTGCCAACTAAATTGGGCCTTTCTGTGTAAGCTAACGTTATGTTGTTGAAATTTCTGGTTATGGATGAAAATAATGATGACAGTTATATTTCGTGTTATTGACAAGACAATAATATTTCCCAAACTTTAAAGATGATGGTGACTTTGATTGTTGGTGACAACGTTAGGACTTTCTCCCTGTTTTTCTGTCATTAAAGTAATAGTATTTTTAGTGTGCTTTAATTAACTACTCAACATATATGCTTGGGAAGGGTATGTGTATGCTATACAACCATGCCCACGTTTAATTGTGGATGCTGACTTTGGTTTTGGGCTGTGGCTATGCATAGTTATCCAACCACTTCTCTTACTCCTCCCATCGCCCAGGCTGATCTGACTGGGATCAAATGGAGGCGGTTTGTGTGGCAGGGGCCCACCTCTTCACCCATCCTGTTCCCTGTGACGGAGGAGGACCCAATCCTGTGCAGCTTCAGCCGATGCCTTGCAGCAGACGTTCTGAGTGTGTGGAGGAGGCACCACACCCCTGGCCGTCGTGAGCTCTGGCTCTTCTGGTGGGGTGACGACCCCAGTTTTGCTGAACTCATCCACCACGAGCTCTCAAGTAAGCACGGCTAGATTTGACATGGAAAGCGGGCTCACATGGCATATGTTGGGTTCTTGGAGTACGGTGTTGAGGATCTAAACAGCCAACTTTAAATGTCACAACGGGTTTACAACTGTTTGTTTATCCATATACATTAAGATTATGTTGAGCTTAGCTTCATGCTTTCGGACACAACAGTGATCAGATTATCTTATAAAGTATTCACCAAGTGATAGTACATTTCACAGTATTAAGTAATAACATACTTGCGATAAGCAGTAGACGTGAGTCCGTAGTGAGCATTGCCCTGTTGTTGGGAAAGGTTTTGTGCATCATACCAGTCAGCTGAAGACATAAATCATACGTCTTCCCATCTGCTTTTTCAATGGGGTCACAGCTCCTGTTACAGTAGTCAGCTGCCTACTGAGCCAAGCTATAACACACATTAGGAGACAAATTCTCATTTGCATACCACATACAACTTCAAGCAAACTGTTACTGTAAGTTCTTTATGTGGAAAAACAG
>CM030181.1:10752386-10793777 GCA_017639675.1 Aplochiton taeniatus | reverse complement strand
GAGAGAGAGTGTGGGGGGAAGGGGGGAATTATTTGTCATTAGACCTACTGATGGTGAAGTCACTTAATCTAAGGCTGACATGAATCGATCTGCGAGTCGTTCCCGCAGGTAAGGTTAATTGTCTGCACTGCAACCAATATGTTGAGCAAAAAATCCAAGCCTGGACAATTCAGTCTGGCTCAAAGCCTGAAGTAGGCAATTTTCTTTTCCCCAAACGTTCATTTGAGTTCAAGCAGTTTTGCAGAGGGGCCCATTTTACACACAATCTGACGGGTTTAAAAGGACATGTACTGTACTATACTCCTGCAAAAGCTCAGAAACAACTTGGCAAGAGATTGACTTATTGATAGACTGGAAGAGAAAAGAAAGCACAGTCTTCTGACAGTTCCCAGGGGGCGCTTTTTAGACTGACTTGACAAAGTCAGAACTATTGCTGACTTCCTGCTTATGCTAAACTATGTCCACCATGTAATTTATGATGAAAACCTGGAACAAGTGTTATTTTGTAGTATGGGGTGAGTTCAGAATTAATTATTGTAATGGTTATGCTAATATAATTTCAACTAGGATTCCTCGTGTTTTAACTGCAATACTTAATTATTAGAGAATTCACCCTGACCCTGATCTCATTTGTCATCACAGTTTTGGTCTATTTTTTGCTAGTGATGTCACATTGCCTGAAGTTTTCAGTTCAGAAATTGTATGATTATTGGCCAAATAAAGATCTACATAAAACATGACATCTAGATTAAGACATAACAATTTGGGATATGCGAAGGATTTTCCTTTAAACATGACCACACCACTCGGCATAATTCAAATCATAAAATAGTTAAGAGAACGGGGCAAACAAGCAATGCATTGTTATTGAGGCACACAAAAACAATTATATGTTCCTCACATGCTACACATAGGGCGTTTATCTTAGCTGGTGTAATAGGCAAAGATTGTATAACCTGCATAATATGTAATTGATTTTAGCATATGGTAATCATATTTACCTGAGGCGAAAACGATGATTGATAGAGTCAAGACCAGGACAACACCGACGCGAATCTCCATATTGTCTCGGTATCTCATCAACGCGTAATGACAATTCCGTTTAGGGAAAAACTTATTCAATATTTCTTCACATACCATACGTTAGTAATTTATTATGTTATAACCAACGCAATAACAGTTACAAGTAGGAGCTCAGCTGGAATTTTTCGAGCGATCAAAATCTGCCTGAAGAACTTCGATAACACTTCCGACTCCCATATCAATATAGCCCGAAGAAATAATTTGCAACTATCACTTCGTCCACGCACTATGCGGATGCAAATACTCATGCAGCCAAATGTCCCATATTCCTTTCCCAGGACAACGACTAGCAATTAGGTTGGAGAACGACCAAATAAATACAGCCTGAATTTCCGTTAAGTTAAAGTCTTGCACTTGGCTGTGTGCACACGCTCCGCATGCGTTGTGTGCCACTGCTTTACTAATGTCAACTGATGCACATGGAGAAAGGCAAACACAGCTCTTCTAAAAAAAAACGTTGGAAATCTAATGGGATCTGCTCTTTAGAGGCACGAGCGACATCTGTGCAGAGTGCAGAGAGAATGCCAAACCTTATTATGCTTCACTCCACCCCCATCTATGATCTATATTATTATTTCCTTTTAAAAAGTGTTTCTATGTAGTTTAATATGAACAAATCAGTTTAGTCATTCATTTAGTTACTTACTACTTGTGAAATAATCCAAACTAGTAGTAATGGACATCATTTGATTTTGTCTCCATAATTTAATAGTCTGTATAATTCTGAAATCAAACGTCCTATTTATACTCTGTAATGATTTCCTCAGAAGTAAATTTTAGGGAAATTGCTTATTGATAAACATAATGGTTCCACGTTTCACCCAATTACTGGGGATTACACTAAGGCCACTCCAACATAATCAAAATCCACATTTTATTTATGAATCATGTTTATCCACTTCTGTTTTCCCTGTCCCAGTCCTTAGTTACTAGTAGGTGGTTTGAAAATGGCAACTGTTTTCCTATGTGTGTTGCGTCTGCAACTGTCTCCATCACTGGTACCTTTAACCAACCAATTCCTGCTCTCCACCGTCAGATTCCATTGCGATCTGTTAAGCAGGTGCTGTTTCACACCCACTCCCTCTGTCAGTGATCTGCAATCTGCCCCTGGTGGCTGCCTTTTCCCTGGGGAGAAGGACTCACTGCTCCGGGGGGGCACTACCCTGTTTCACCAACTCCCCCCAGCTCCCCGCAGCCTGGCCCAATCCCTCTGTGTTGCTGGCCTCTGCCCTCTATGGGCATTGTCTGTGTGTCGCTCAATGAGAGCCCAACATGATGGAGAGCGGTCGTGGACGACCAGACGCCTATTCTCCATTGTCCCTCTGGGCTGGAAACCGAGGAGCAGTCCAGACGCCGTCACGAGGCGTGACAAAAAGAGAGGCCACAACGGCATTAACCTCAGCTCCAGAATAAGTGTGTTCCTTATCAACTACTACAAAAGCTTGATGGTGGCAAATGGAGGCCTCTCATTTAACGGCTAGATTTTTAGGGCTGTCGTTTGGACTAGCTGCCAGTCTCATTTGAACAACCGTTGCATCTGTTAGCATCTGATCATAAGCAGTTCCTGGCACCTACAAGCACTTCACCTCACACAAACATTGTGCAAAGAATTTATTTTTCAATTGTTTTCTCTGTAGGAATATCTGCGGATTTATGTGTGTGTGTGTGTGTGTGTGTGTGTGTGTGTGTGTGTGTGTGTGTGTGTGTGTGTGTGTGTGTGTGTGTGTGTGTGTGTGTGTGTGTGTGTGTTTGGCAGATGGTGGGACGGGCTGGTCAACTCCAGTGAAGAATGTTTGGTTCAGCTGTCCACTCTCTACCCCCAAGGTTTGACCTCATGTGTCACTGATCACCGTCTGGTTCTGTCCCATAGTGACAAACTCAATACTCTCTCACTCTTTTACCTTTGTGTCCAACCTGAACTCAAAGCCATGGGCACAGACTTTGGTGACAAAACTCTTCTTGATTCACTTGAACCAAAACTAAACTAAGTCTTATTCACCTCCAGACTTTAAAAAGATTCTTTTCAGTATACAGAGCGCAGAGTTTTGGGCCTTTGTTTTCCACTCCACCTATCGCAGAGGGGCCACCATCTTTCTCAGAGTGACCGTCTGCTAAGCTGTCACCCTCTATTCAAGCTGATCAGTGACTCTCATTAGTCCGTGGACCATAACACTGTGTCTGCCTGTGTGAGGAGGGACCTTCAGTTATTCTTGAGGACCCTGGGCTTTATATAGAGCTGGCATCACTGCAGCACAAGGCCAACGGCAGGTCATTTGCATCCAATAGACTAGAGTGCTAAGGTGAGCAACTGATATCACAGCAGCATTTGGCTCCCAGCCCAGAATTTCTCGTTTTAGGTCTTCGGCATGCAGAGAGAGCAAGATGTAGCAGTGCACATTCTCCCTGGCATTGCCCTCAAACGTCAAATTTGATTTGCCTGAAAATCGTCTTTGAGTTCTGTTTGTATTGATTGGTGGGTGTGCGGACAAGTCAGATTGTCGGTACACTGTTTAGAATACTTGGCTGTCATCAGTTTACCTGGCCAGATGCTTAGGTGCTGACTCTTACTGGATCATATTCACAAAGAGTGAAGGAGGCTCAAAATGAGCCAAACTGAACTTAGCTTTTCCAATACAGTCTGCTACGAAGATCACTTGCTCACAGTGGCTCTTTCCAAAGTCTTTGATTCTAATAAGCTGCTTCCTTTGAGAGAAAGTGCCATGGATTTTTTCTTTCAGGTGCTATCACTGCAGGAATGTAGCATATAGGCTTGTTTCATTCTTCTTATCCTCCTCTTCTGATTGCTTAATGAAAACAGACCCCTCACGGGATTGCCTGCCACTTACATTATGAGTGCAAAGTTTGTCTCATCTGCAGTGTTGCGACACAGGCCCCTAGGCCCTCTTCTCAAAGGTTCCTCTTTACTACAGCAACACCACAGTAAATCAGCTGAGGCTAGGTTGGGTTAGAGCACAGGGTCATTGTGG
Organism: Aplochiton taeniatus; assembly: GCA_017639675.1. Classification (NCBI taxonomy): domain Eukaryota; kingdom Metazoa; phylum Chordata; class Actinopteri; order Galaxiiformes; family Galaxiidae; genus Aplochiton; species Aplochiton taeniatus. The sequence continues at coordinate 10,789,707 of CM030181.1, read as the reverse complement.
GTTACAGTTATGTCCACGAGTACCGTGTTCTTGGTTATGATGGACGTGTGCTGCATGTCTCACCATGCACTGCCATATGGGGCTGTTCAAGCCTTAACTCAAAAAAAGCCTGAAGACAGAGGGAATGATTTAGGGGGGAATGATGCAGGGTGGGTGGTCGAGGGGGGCACATAGAGATCTCTTGGGTCCAACATTCAATGTGAATGGATTAATAAGAGTACCATTGTGCCCTCTACTGGACATTTTGTTGACCAGCAGGTTGCTTTCTCCCTCACTATCACATTCAGAATTACTTTCATTAACCAATATACGCTGCATTTATTTAGGAATTATTCTTTAGGTCCATTAAGCAGGTTATCATAAAATCCCAGAAGTATCTCAACATCACTGAACAGGTTAAAACCACAACATTGGCTAGATTATACTGTATTGCTACAATTTAGCACAACACACTGGCGCGACAAATAAGAAAAATACGGCTTGGTTTAAAAAAATCTGCAAATTATAATTCAAACTTTTCAGTAATGACACCACTCACCCACTAGAGTGCAATAACACCGTGGAACAATTTGCACATACAATTTGCACAAATAATGCCATAGATTCTCAGTGGCTCAATTCCCAAAGTTGTCTAATAAGGAATGCTTCTGAACTACTTGAAAGTGCATGGATTGAAAATTGAACAAAATAAAACTGCTCATAACTGTAGCTCTGCTTACAATAAAGAATACATAACTTTTGGGGTACTGAGATCATGAAATGCTGAACTAACAGACTATGAATGAACCTCTCATGATTAAAAACAAATGTAACTAATTAACAATTCTCTACCACAGAAGAACATACTCATAAGAAGTGAAGCTGAAGTGAACAAATCAGAAGTCATGATAGGATTTTGAGATGTAAGTCAGAGGTTGAGAGGAGCTAATATTCCGTTTGCTCCAACTACAAAGGATCTGTCATCAGCATCATATCCTTAAGTCCAGTCACAGAAAGGGCTTCACACACAAAAGGCCCGTCTCTCTCCTCACACACTGTCATCCAGCCTCTGTGGCTGCTCACCAACTCTGCTGTCATGGCAACATGACGGCTGCCTTCTACATCCGAAATGGTTCCGTGTCCAAGGGGAATAAAGAAGCATAATACATTGCTAATATATGGTCTGATGCTGACCGTTCCTGATGAGGAAGAGTGTGGGTGCCAATCCGAAATAGGATATTAAATCTGACCACTACGAGGAGAAAGGGAAAAGGGAAACTCTTCATTCAAGCAGACCTGCATTCATTCACCTTCTATGAGAATAAAAATATTGCTGATAGAGTTCACAAAACCATAATCATTTGTATTATTACAGGCACACAGTAACAACTATTGCATGTATTGTCATCACAAACTCCTACAGAAGCAGAACACTTTTGTCATAAAGAATAGAAAATATGGCATTCAAAGTATTTTTACAGTTTTAAATTGTAGCATTACACAACATGAAATACCATAAACAAAGTTATTTTGAGTGTTTGTTTAAGCTAAGATGTTTGCTCACCCTGTATAAAGCTGAGGCTTTGGATGTTGAGTTGAGAAGTATACGGAGAAAACAATAGATCTGTTTTTTTCAAACGATCTGCGTAGAAGATGTCATCTGGGTTCTTAGGGTCAGCCATGACAGTAATCTAAAACGCCACAAGCAGACGATTTTTTTCAGGTCAGCCATTCCTTTAGACAAACAGTACAAAAACACTTTGCTATGAAGTCCTCCAACTTAGATTGGATACTCTCTGAACTTACTCCTTCACACTTGCACCCTCATCCTATTGATAAATTGACTCTTGCCTCTTCTCTCTTTTCACTCACTCCACCCTTTCTCCTCTGCAATTTCTGACCTGTGTCAGGCATCTATTGCGTTATATGAAACTTTCTAAGAGCGCCATTCATTAATGTCAGGGTAATCCGCATCTTCTAGGCAATGTACAACAGAACCTACGAAAAAAAGAATTATTGTCCTAACTAATTACATACACAACATAATTCTTAGCATTAATTTGTTCATTACTTTGAATGATATCTTGTGAAGTAAATATACAAACGAAAAGCTAAAAAAAAAAGTTAAATAAAATGCATGCATATGGTTCCTACTGTAAGTGTGAATATCTGAACGGACAGACTGTGCCTTTATGCCACATTGGTTGAACCATCTCTGTTATTACTAAGGAGCAGCAGCTTAAACATAGCCAGGGGCTACTGTAGGTAATCACACACTCAGTTATGCTGCCTCTCCTTTCTTCATTGGTCTGGTGTTGCGGTTGGTATTTGCAATTAACAAGGTCCTAGTTTATACCCTTTTGTTCACTTTCTTAAAATAATAGGCTAGCAGGAAGAATAAGCCAATCATTATGCCCTCATGATAATCCTTTTTGGATTATGTACATTAAAAATACAAATATTTTGTCTTTCTACAGTAGTGGATAGTATTAGCTGGAGCCAAGCATATTTATTATCTGACAAAGCACTTTTTTTTGTAATTAGTTGTTTTGCAATGTGGTCTGGGAACATTAAATCAAAGAAGATACATGGTGTGCAATACTTAAGGACTTTTTGATCTGTGTGATTCTTTCTTGAAATGTGTGATACTAAGAATCCAAAATATGACAATTCTTGTTTTCTGTTAAGTGGATTCCAAGCTAATGAGTAAATTTCCACCAAAAACAAGCAGTTGGATCCCACTAGTAAAATTTGATCCTGGGGATAAAAATTTGACTATTTGAGTGGATTACAGCAGTTTAATTTTTTTGCTAAAGTTTAGGATTAAGACCACTAGGTGGCCCTGATGAATCATGAAACTGAAACTTGAATTAAACTGAAGGTATCCTGTTATATTCAAACAGAAATAAACATAAATCTAAATCATTTTGTTTTCCTCTGTAAATCCACTGTGATTAAAAGGGAGCAAGATGACAGTGGAACAAAGCACAAAGTCTAAAATAGAAGACCAGACATGCTATCAATGAATGGACAGTCAAGGCCAGGCTCCATCTTCCACCACCTGGCATTGAGATAAGAGTTACTGCAATCAAATACACTTGACAAAGAACTTGTTCAGGAAGTATTCAGGGAGGGAACGTTCTATCATGATCTTTGGATATCCATTGAGTAACGATGGATGGGTGTTGCGGATTCTAACAAAGAGGTATTTCAGAAAGAAATCTCAGAAAAATATCTTGCTTGAAAAATGGCTTGTTTCTTAAAACACATGTAGTCCCGGATAATGTATGTGTGTGTGGAAGCTACTCAGAATCAAGAATATTAAACCGTTTCGAATATTTTCCCGATATAGAAGATACTACGCTCCATTTTTGAAAATAATTCACAATGAAATAATGCCCAGGACATCACCTTAAAAATACCCATGACCCAAGTGCCGTCCTACAGTTCACCTTCTTTAAGTCTTCTCCTAGTAACATAATCACTGCATTCTCTGGTTCAAGTCTGGTTCACAATTGTTAGGCAGACCAAGCTACATTCTGAAATTGCACAAAATTGGCTGACAATGTGGAAAAAAAACGGAAAAGCAGGACCCAAAACATAAGAGAATGAAAAATTCAACAGCCTGCCAGTCAATAATTAACTTTCCATTCCAAACCATGCAGAAAAACACACAAGACAGACAGACTGGCTTGAGCCCCAACGCAATTTGAGGTCACGGCATATCGTCAGAAAATACACTAAATTTGGTATCATGTAATAAATCCATTATATCCCACTACTAAAACAACACATGGCCCACATCCATAAATATTTGACACAACAACCCATTTCTGAGTTGAGGCAGGACCTCAGACTCACATTAACTGCAGTCCTGTTGTGTTTAATGTGTTTCCAAAGGACTCTTACTTATAAAGCCCGTTCTGTTTTCAGACTTAAGACCAAACTTAAACATTGCCATATCTCCGGTAATGCAGGCTAATGGAATCAATACTACTTTTGCAGGGTGTCCTTTGATTTAGTTTAAAAAAAGATGGTAACATAATGATATCATTGTAATAACATACGTAGTATATTTATTTTGTACCATTTCAATAATTATTAAGAGGGATACTTATGTATGTGTTTGTTCACACTTCAGTTGTTTTCTTGCCCCTAGCCTAGATTGTCTACAAGTGTCTATTCTTGACCATTATGGCAGTGGGCGTTACCGTCTCGAGCTCACACAGGTGTAGTGCCAGATATGTCGATAAAGTGCTGCTCATTCATTGCAACTATGACGAGCAGTACAAGACATCAGAAAAGAACAGTTGAAGAAGTTGCATGATAGCATCGAACTCAAGGCAAACAGTACCTCTACGTTTTCCGTTTGATTTATGAAGTGCCCACGCGCCGGTGCCCTGCAATGTCATCTATTGTTTGCGAGTCGAACGGGAAAAGGAAGGAAATAATTTATAACTGTTACTTATTGGCTGCCAAATTTGCCCGAGTTTTTTTCTGCGTTGCTTGTTTTCGTTGTCCTGACAGTTGCGATTTTATCTCAAACTTCAGAACAAAAACGGAACATCAGTGATCAAGTTTGAAACATCGAGTCATTTGGCTCTCTCTGCAGCCAGTCGTTGGATGTTGGGCCATGGACATTTCAGAAAGATTAAGAGCCTTGCTTTTAATTTTATGGATTCTGAACAGTAAGTGGATCTTTTTTAACCTTTTACCGTTTGAGTCGACACTATTGATTGTCAGAGTAAATGGCTTGTAAAATGTACCAAATGTACCAAGAAGAATGGCGGTGCCCCTTGAAAATAAGAAAGCACCAGTCTTTGGTTTCATTCATCTATTTCAACGTTGTAAAGCAAGGTTTTTGTTTTACATCTAAATGGTCAAGTCTTAACTATGTAAGGTAGAAGGCAAAGCCTGCAAACTACACACTAATCGGGTTCACATCCATTGATAAACTGGAGAGAAGCCAAATTCCTGTCAAATATGAGAATGGTTGGCATTACCATCTACGGTTGCATTGTTAGTTAGCAGGTATTTGGGCTACTTGCACTTCCCAGACGGTAGAGTCAAACAATGTTACAGGGTAGGTATAGTACATTATTTCTCTGTGGTTAAAACGGCCAAATAAGTACCTACTATATTGTGTTATTACTTCACCTTTACCCTAGGCTACTGTAGGTCCCTGCAAGTTGAGGATTGCTCGCACTGAGAGGAGCATGGTCAGACTAATCTGCAACGCTACTGAAGTCAAAAAGAGCTTGTAATCCTCTGATTTGCCCTGGCGAAAGGACATGACACAAATTCACCGGTGGCGGTCTTTACTTTACTGATGAGATTAGAACGTGAGCGCCTGGTGGTGACGACGGTTGTGCTGGCTCCTCCTCTATGTTTGGCCGGGATTAAAATGGTAAACATGGATAGTATAGATACTACAGTACCTACACCTGTGCTGTAATGAAGAGAGCGTGGCCCTGTAAATGGACCCTCATCAATGTTGGGGGTCGATAATGTTGTTAAGCATACTTTGGACCAAAAATCGGTTGATATGCCCATGTGTGTTTAAAGGGGTGTGTGGTGGAGTAATTACCTGCTGTAACAGGTGACAGCAATGTAAATTCTTCACATGTGCTTCTTATATTTGTTTGCCGTTGTTCCATCACATTGTCTGTGAATTGTAACTGGCATTGTTGAGATGGTTAGCTATTGGGTCATGGATATGCTCAGAATACAGAGTGCGGTTGCCTAGAGGGTATGCCAATTATCCTGACCAGCCAGCAAAAGAGCCAATTTGTTGTAACGGCCAGAGAGATAAGACTTTACTTTCTTTGTCACTTGTCACTACTTTGTGTTAGTCATTAAGTGGTTGCTGGAGAGAGAGGCTCTGTTTTTCCGTACAGATTTATTATTGATTTGATCTGTGAGCTGCTTTGTCAGGATTTTCTTTTTTTTTTTTACACTCAGAATGACAGGTTGCTGAAACAAACTAATCTGTATCCACAGAAAGAGCATTGGTATGGCATAATAGTGTGCAATTAGATCACTGGAAACCTCTGACAACAAAGTGACACATTTGACAGGTTGTGAAAATGCAGCTCTGTACATGTTAAGCCAGCCAATTACAGAGACATGACAGGTACAGTATGATAATAACAGGTCTAATAAACTACTAAAGGTGATTTAATAGGTTCAACCCTGTTGATTATTGTACCCATTGTGGTTATTGTTCTTGGTATAATTCAGAAACTTTGTAGTACTGTATGATTCAGCAGGCTATGAGACTAAATAATGTAGGGAAATATGATCACCAAATCCATAAATGTATTAATCCATGACACATTTTCTTGTAACTGAATTGTCTTATAAGCTATTGTACTTGACGCAAAATGGTTGTTGTTACTTAACAAGTACAATACTTTAGTTGTACTGTGGTAGTAGCCTGTGCCACTTAAAAGGTTAAAACAGGCTACTCCTCTTGGTGAGAATCATTAGCATTGCTAATACCAAGATAGCATGTAAGTAATTATGTGTACCTCCCACAAAGCACCCGGAACATACAGGATCAATATTTCACCTCATTAACTCCCATAGGCTGCTATAACAGGCAGTTCACCAAATAAACAACTTGCCTGGAACATGTCATGTAACAATAGGCTGCTTCATGCTGCTATGTGTGTACTTGGCAGGCTTGTAATTCCATATCCAAGGTCATCTATCATATTTTTCCTCAGTGCAGTGCATGTTGTAATGCAGAAGAGACAGTCAACAGTTGAAATTCAGCTTTGCCTGACCTCTGTGTCTGGAAATATGTTTTATAGATGTTGTTCTATCAAGTTAGGTCAGGTTTACCGGATGCCTGTTTCAAAATCTGCCTCATCAGATTTGTATGTCCTGAACTAGGTCCTAGTCTTAATTTGGATCCAGGAAGCTGGTCCACAGCGAGTTTTCTTGTAATTTTATTAAGATTCAGCAATAATGCATACCACTTCCTCAGCTGCTGAGCAAAATCTGATGAAAGATGCAATGCAGTGAAGCATGGCAAGACACAGAATGATTGACTGAGTGCAGTTAAGGTGCTGCCCCAGCTGCAGCCTGACAGGAGCCCTACCCCATCACATCTCCGTCCAGCTACCATCCTCATGTGACTAATGAGGCAGGGGAGGCCAGACTGGCGTGAAAAAGCTCTGGCTCAGGTCGCCAAGGAGATGAGGCCATCAGGGCACTTAGCAGGGGACTGCCACCATCTTCCCACTCTGCCAATTAGGCTAGTGAGCCAAGCTATGTTTCACTATGGCCCCTGCTGAATCTTATCCAACTTGGAACTCTTATTACCTGGAATACCTTGGTAAATGTAAACTGAGTGAATTGTCCTTTTTTTTGTGCATTTTTGTGAATTTTTAATATCAATCTTGTCGTCCGCACCAGATTTAAGTAGACGCTACATGTGTTGGCTAGACCTTTTAACATGTACATTCTATGTAATGGAAATAGGATGTCTCAGCCCCCCCCTCCCATTCATCATAAATCTTAGGAAAAGTGTTATTTTAACTTAGCGTGGGCGAAGGCAATGGTTATTCAGACCAGGTGCACCCTGGGAGAATAGAGCACACACTAATTTGGTACACCCACTCTTTGGTTGGTCTCAGATATCTGCAAAACAGAATGTAATGCACCAATTCAGTCCGCTCCTTCAAACCAACAAATTGAGATTTTTAATAAACCTTCAATGATTCATGCATCTTCAATATTTTCACACTTTCAGTCATTCATCTACGTTGCTCTATACGCTTCTTTTCGTTTGTGCCTTAGTTAAGATAACTACCACCATTTTTTATTTTTAATAGTTAAATGTTTTAATGGTAAAGCTTTTATTCTGTGCTATTCAACAGTGTAATTCACCGCTCAATAAAGTGGGATGTCGTGACTAGCCAGTGGTGTAGCAACTGCTGCTTTGTGAAGAAGGATAAATAAGGCTGATTCACTGCTTTATATGACAATTTCTTCATATCCCCAGCAGCAAATCCTATTCCACTTTGAAAATCAAACAACCCGGCAATTGTGCCACTTGATTAACATTTAAAGATGTCTGTTTTTGTCAATTGATTCCCAGGCCTACAATAGCATGAAAAATTACTGATGTGTAAAAGACTTCTTTTATCATGTCTCCTTTGTCATGCAGGTAGAAAAAGGGCTATCTTGTGGTAGGGAATGAGTTCTAGTGGTGAGGAAGATTAGACTTCTTGGAGTGTAATACCAGGGAGAAAATTGGCTAGGATGGGTTTGTGTCGTAGACATTTAGCTGTGGTTGGAGATTGGTTATTTTAGTTATGGAGGATGACTGTAAAGTAAATGGAAATGGGTTTTTTCCAAGTCTTAAAGAGCAGGACTGTGGTGTGTCAGGTGATGAGACGTCCCTTTATCCTCTTTTCTGTATCCAGGCTGTTTATCTTGGCCAGGTGGCAGAAGGCAAATGTAGTTAGTGACTGGTTTTAGGAGGCTTGTTGCCTGGTCTTAGCGGCTTCAGACCTGGTTATGTGAGGCTAATGAGGGTCACTCTGGCCAATCTGGCTGTCGCGTGGCAGGTCATCTGCACAGGCAGTGGCTGTTCTCCCGCAACAGATTAAAGCTTAAGTATGTGGTGCCTGGTTTCTCTTATGCTGCTGCAATGCTCACCTTAGTTTTCCCATTAATATGACAGTCCGCTTCGTATCCTTTCTCATTAAGTAGGCCTATTAAATACTTTATCAGAGATATTTTATTTACGGCACCTGGATTATGTCTGCTACTAATGCAAGTATTGCTTGAAGGTCTGTCGGATTAACTAATTAATGCATGATAAGAAAGCACATTTCATCATTAGAAATCTATAACAAAAACATCTTCAATTGCAACAACACCATTACTCTTCTGACAGAGACCTATAGCCAGGCCATACAGAGCCTCAGGTACTAATTTAAGATGGCACATATATCATTGTTCACCGGGTAGACTGTCAATTGCGATAGACTTTTCAGCCCAGGGCCCAACTGTAGATTTTATTTCCAACTATTCTGTCTTTTCTTTTTCTCTTTTCTTCCTCCATATAATTTTTACATTTGACATCATTTTACCGTGTTGCAATAGAAGTTCTTAACACCACTATATTCTTCACAGTCTATTGAACTAAGGACTAGGAGTAACGGGGTCTTTGACTTGACCGAGAATTCAAACCAAAGAAACGAATGTCCTTGTCAACAACATAATAGGCTTTTCAGTAGTCTGTTGCACCTTTGATTCACACCTCTCGCCAACTCATTATTTACATGCTAAATTGAGTTCCCTCTTCAACGGGTGCACATCAATAAACTCATTCAACATTTAGTTGTGAGGGTTCACAATAGGACATTAATAATAATAATAGAATTACATTTCATTTAGAGGCACTTTTCTAGACACCCAAGGTACATGGCATAGAACTACTTTGATAAGTGCCTTGACTAGCAGTTACAGATAGACAGGGTGCAGGTGTCACCCAGGCAAGACTAAGAGCCTTTCTAAGTAACTTGAAGGTGACCTTAAACTTAATATGCAATGCTTAAGTAGAGGCTACACTGAACATTTCTTATCTGAACACATATTTTAATGTCTTATCTTGACGTTGGCTTGTCACATTATCATTCCCTAACAAGGTAATGAAGCAGACATGTTAAGAATTCCATTACAAATCAGGTAATATTAGATTTCTATGAAATGTTCCTAGGAATGGAACTTTCTCATTTCTGACTTTGGCCGTGAGGTTGGTTGGTTGGTCGGTCTTTAAAGTGATCTAGTCTCAGCAAAGCGAACAGTGCTGCCTCAGAGAAACCTGCTGGGAGCTGATAAGCACAGTTACCATGGGATTTTTAAAGGCAGAGCTCAGGCTCCAAGTATTTTTCATTATACATAGGAAGGTGAAGATATGTTCAACATGGCACAGTCCAAACTCTACTGCAGCTCCAATGTAGAATTTATTCTGCAAAGGATGGGACAGGCTAAATGATTTGACCTTCAGGCATGAGGTTTGATTCAACTGACATGCTAATGGTTATGTTGTTTGTGCCACATGTTGATCTCATTACACAATGGTAGCAGCAGGTCAATAACTGACACAGTCTATTTATGTATTTCTTAAGGAATATTTTGATTTGAAAAAAAGGAAGACTTCAACATTGGCATATTTTGAAGTCATGTTAAATGTTTAGCTCAAGTGCACCTTTTTAAAGGTCCGGTAGTATTACAGGTGTGCTACTAATTTCAATGCTGCTGTCTTATTTACTGCTTGAGATTTATCAAGAAAGTGGTGTGTGAAACAAAGTCTTTAGGGTGATTGATCTACTGGTTTGTTAAAGTCTCTGCCCAGCCTAGTCTGACACAAGCAGCCAAACCGTGCTGTAACAGTCTCAAACAGGCCTTAACAGAAAACCCTACAGGTGGTATAAACATTTACATAGCTTGGACTTTGTATAAAATAGTTTTCTTCTATTTGTATATATTTTATTTTACATAGCAGTGTGTGTCTCTAGCATGCTTAAGAAAGGGCCTTTTCACTATTTAATATTGGTGCACTTGATAATTGCATAATATCCAAAGCAGGCTAGAGATGTGACCAAAGCTTTCAGAGAAATCATTGTTAAAAGTAATTTGTATCATCTATTAGCTGCTCGATTATGGCAAAAACCATAATCACGATTATTTTGGTCAATATTGAAATCACGATTATTTAACACGATTACTCATTGAATTTAGAAACACCATGTGGAACTTAATATATATGTGTGTGTGTGTGTGTGTGTGTGTGTGTGTGTGTGTGTGTGTGTGTGTGTGTGTGTGTGTGTGTGTGTGTGTGTGTGTGTGTATTTTATATAGATTTTCTTGAACTTTAAATATAATTGAACTGAAATAACAAAAATCATTGTCTTCAAAATAATAAGGCCTTTCCACAGGAATATGGAGTAGGCAGCCAGTCGGAAAAAGAAGCCAGCTGAAAATTCATTCACGAGGTTTTGCTCGTTACCTTGCAGTGAAAGAAATGTAGCTCTAGTTAAGGCTACGGGCAGTCAAGCAAGCTTCCCTCGAGTCTGACCTGACTAAACTTATAATAGGCAGGTCTATTTTAATCAAGTGAAATGTTATCATTTTTTGTTAAATGGTAAACATAAGTTATGATAGCTAAAGTTCGTCAATATAGGCACGTTTCTCCATCGCATGGTTCTAAAGTGGAGGCTAGTGAGCGTAAATGTGCAAGCATAGCGAATCGCAACTTTGTCAAACGACTTAACATGATATAAAGTAGTCGCTTGACTTACGGTATCTGATAGGACTAGGACAGTATCGATGTAACTGACGATGGCTAACGTTAGCGTTCAAACGTGCATCGCTGTAAATGAAACGAAAGGGATGCGCTGGATAAATTAATTCACAGAACGCGAGCAACATTGCAAAATGGAATGCGTCACAGTGATCGTTTTTTCTCGATTATTTTGTTTTCAAAATTATTAGATTATTTTTGTTTTCCTACTAGTTCATAATCGTTGAAAGCCAAAATCAATAATCGATAGATAATTGTTTATAAGCCTTAAAGAACAAAACACTGTATACTACTATGATCATCTTATACAGGATAACTGAAATGGTTATTACGGTCAATTCTGGAGTAAATATTTTTTAGGACAGACCCAGTTCAGGCGGTGCTTTTAATGGGGAGGACAAATAAATTCTAATGTGGTTCCACAGCCTGTTTGTTAAGAGCACCCCATTTTCCCATTTGTTGGAGTAACCACATTAATGAGTATAATATATACAATATACAGTAACCTTTCTTCTCATGGTACTCATGGAAGGAGAGGCCAGAAACAAAAATTGAAGTTGCACAAAATCAGGGATACAATAATGGCCTGGGCAGAGAATGCTGTCACTAGTAAAATTAACTAATGAGCAACCTGACATTTTTCTTTTTTTTAGAGTTCAGAGTTTAGGATGGCCAAACGGGTATGAAGATAGAGAGAGTGAAAACATTCTGTGTCATACTGTGAGAGTTCACTCTTTACTGCATGGAGATAATAAGGGAGTGTTATATGTACTACTCAGATCCTATTTTTTTTATTCTACGGATCGACTGAAACCACTCAAGAAGAACGTTTTTCCTACAACATGCTCTTGAGTGAAACTCCAAGGTGGTTGCAAAAGGTTAATGAAATTACACATTTTTAGTGTAATTTCACACTTCAACTATCACAAATAGAGTTCTCAGAGTATGTCCCATTACCGTTTTAATCCCAGACAGTCTGCTATCCGAGATAACCTTCTCAACCCGCTCAAGCTTTTCCAGGTAGTGTCAATTGTATTTTCATAAAGATGTGAATAAATCTTATGTTAAATAAATCCAAATTATCTTGTTTTGTGTCTGTATTATGAGGTCCATTTTGACAGGTAGCAGAGCAGTACACAAATTATTCTAACTGTGTGGGCGTGTGGGCGTGTGGGCGTGTGGGCGCGTGTGTGTGTGTGTGTGTGTGTGTGTGTGTGTGTGTGTGTGTGTGTGTGTGTGTGTGTGTGTGCTCGCACGGCGTGTGTGTCTGTGTTTGTGGTTGTGCAATGGTGACATTTCTGAAGGAGTTGATTTGGCTATATCAGTTCAACAGGCTCTCCTGGCCAAATCTTGTTCCTTTAAGCTCTTCGTCCTACTTACTGCAATATGTAAAATGGACACTATTTGTAAATTAATAAATATGCTTGATAACTAAGATACCGCTTATGTCCTCCACACTACTACCAATGCTTGGTTGTCCAAGCCATAATGAAAAAGGATTATTGGAATTCATTTTCAGATAAGGATATCATGTATTATTAACTAAATTTCCTCCAGAGCTGTGTTTTTATCTACATCTAACCCTAGCTTATTGTTGGGCTATATTTCTATATGCTATTTTAAAGGCTTGGAAAAATGTTCACCAGGACTTGCTCTTCTTCTCAGAAGAGGCTTTTCTTTGAATTGGCTTCAAGGCAGATGTAGAAAGGCGAGTTTAATCATGTTAGTGGCATTAGTGGCACCAGGTCCAACAACACATTGTTAGTGGACGCAGAGGCGCACAATACCTTTGAAGATTGTCGGATGGTCTGTTTACATTATTCATTTGCCACTAGTGCTATTTGTATTTCAAGCTAATCAAATTGTCTGTTAAAACTATAATAGTTCTATTTTGGATGGATACCTATTAAAAAATCAAACCTGACTTTGCAGGCTTACTGTTTTACCAGTTATACCATTTTGTGCTGATAATGACAACTAGCCTGTGATTTTGTATGGGAGTGGAAATAGATCATTCTATGGGGAAAACCTTGGTAAATTGCTTGTGAAGAAAGGGAAACATTTCAACCACCCACCTAACTACCTTGGTAATGGTTAGGTGGGCTCGGTGCCTAATTGAATTGTCTCCTAAATCAAAGCACAGAGGCCAGATTAAGATGTGCTCCAGTACCACTACGAATCTGGGTGTCCCCAAGCAGCTCCCTCCACTCTAAATCCAGCTTGGGCTGATAATAAGATTAGAGTGTAGAGAGACAGCTTAGCGATCTGAACTAAGAAACATCGGCTGCAAGGTATTTCTCATCTCCAACAGTGCTGCTTGATACAGCAGGAGGAGGATGCTGGCTATGCTTGAACAGCAGAAAACAACCACTGACTATGCAAATGTACCTTTCCAGCTCCAAACACAAGTACTCCTCAAAGTAGACGCTTCACACTCTTACCAGACCAGCTTTCACTGAATCAATTGAGACAGAAGCTTGCGCATACTGTTGCGGAATTTCTATGTCCCCGCGCGCACATGCACTCTCTCACACAAATACACACACTTACTAATCCTATTTAGGGCTAATCATATCAAACACACACACACAAACAAACTAACACCAAGACTTTCCTCCCTCTGGGAGCTGAGGGTGGCCCCATGTCATCTGATCAATAGGCAGTTGAACTGTTGCAGAATAAAGCCTAAAAGACTTAAACCTTTTCCTGCCAACTGTTGTTGTCAAAACGATCGTCTGTAATAGGATGCTAGACAGGTAATTAAATGTACAGACTCGATGAGGGAGACAGCGAGTGGATGCATTCCCACACTAACATAGTCTTTGGACCATGCAACTTCCTAAACTATAGTAAGGTCCAGAATTATTTGCACCTTTTGATGAAAATGAGCAGAAAAGGCTGTGGAAAACAAACAATACCATTACTGAGATATACTGTAATTTCCCAACAATATATTACTTAATGATTCATTGGAATCTACCAAAATGACACATTTTTCAAATGATACATTGATTTTCAAAAAACAAACCTTCCACAATTATTGGCAACTCTGTTTTTAGTACTTGGTGCAGCCTCCCCAGATAAGGACAACGGCACTGAGCCTATTTCTATAATGTTTAATACGTTTGGAGAACACATTTGGAGGGACATTGCATCATTCCTCCATGCAGAACCCTTCAAGATCTTTGATATCCTTAGGTTTGCGCTTGTAGACTGCCCTCTTCCATCAGACTACATGTTTTCAATAGGGTTTAAGGTCCGAGACTGAGATGGCCATGGCAAAACATTGATTTTGTTTTCACCATTTCTGTGTTGATTTTGAAGTATGTTTGGGGTCATTATCTTGTTGAAAGGTCCACTTACAGCCAAGTCTCAGCTTCCTGGCAGAGGCAACCAGAGGTGTGTTGCTAAAATGTCCGGTTACTTTGTGGAATTTGTTATGCCAATGATCCTAACAAGAGCCCCTGGACCACTGGCAGCAAAACAGACCGAAAGCATCAATGATCCACCACCATATTTGACAGAAGTTATGAGGTGATTTTCCTTTTGTGCATCCTTCTTTTGACGGCAAACATGCCGTGGTGTACGTGTCCAAAAAGTTACATTTTGCTCTCATCTGACCATAGCACCCTGTTCCAGTCATAGTTCCAATGATGGTTGGCAAACTCCAGACACTTCAATTTGTTGGTTGCTTCCAGTAAAGGCTTTCGTCTTGCAACCTTTCCAAAGAGCCTGTTGGTATGGAAGTGGCGTTTCATGGTTGATTTTGAGACTTGGTGACCCCAAGACGCAACTAAAGTCTGCAGTTCTTGAACTGTGGTACTTGGGTCCCCCTCACCATCTTCATCACTGTGCATGCACTGTGCAAGTCTACAACTGTAATAGATGTTTGAAACTTTTTGATTATTGCCCTAACAGTGGTTAGTGGTAGCCTATGTTTAACGGTTTATGTATTTTATGTACCCATTGCCTGACTTTTGTAGGTCAACAACCATCTGTCTCTCTTGATTTGACAATTCTTTGACGTTCCCCATGGTGATGGATGACAGAGATTCTACACGTGTGTTACCTCATTTTTATACCCTAGTGAAACAGGAAGTGATGGAAGGCCACAATACAGTTCCTTAAGACTGAGATTAAATAAGTAACATTTTACTGCAGATTTAACTTTGCTTGGTTTTATATAAAATAATCTTTAGGGGTGCCAATCATTTTGGCACTCTATATTATTCATGAAAAGAAAAAGCTGAAGAATTGTATTAGGATTAAATAATATCGTTGTCCCATATGAGCATAGAAAATAGCTCAGTATCTGTGTTTATTTTATACAGCCTTTTCTGCTCCTTTTCATCAAGTGTGCCAATAATTCTGAACCTGACTGTATGTGCTTAGATAGAATTGGATTGTACTTGTAGTAACCATCACTGTAAAAACTGGAAGAAAGGAAGATGGAGACGGACTTTGGGCAACATCTTGTGATTGGTGCTCATTGCTAGCACACATCGGCACCTGATTGGCCCATATTAAATATTCTGCCAAAGAAGGTCAATGCAAACACACAATGATTTGCAGTTCCAACTAAAAATCATTTTGACACTGCCAGGTGCTAAGCTTAAAATGAACATAAAATATTTACGTCTTATACAGATCTCGAAATTCAGGTCAAGTCTACAGTGTTTTTACAGAGTTTTGACAGCGATTAACCTCAATACTAAACTCTTGTTAGTTTGTCATACCACATAGAGAGACACTCCTCTCTTCTTCCATGTCAATATCCTTGTATGTTGGTGTCAAGGAAAAGGTTGGCAAGCTGTGCCCGGTAGTGCCGGTTTGTCAGCTGCAATGCCGTTCGTCCAAGATGAATGTGTTTCTGACTTGTCTAGTCTGTCCAGTACATTCCCCTTATCATCTGTAATCTCTTCCGCCTTTTTTCTGGGAGTTGTCTGTTATGAGTGACAAGTATTGCTCCTTGTCTATGAACTGTTGACTTGTAAGACCCAGGTGCCAAGAGCTTTTCAACCAGATTTTGGCAGGCAAAAACTAGTAAGATCCACTATGTTTATATATGCTGCAAAGAAAAGCTCCAGAGCAAGAGACCATTTTTATTAAAATGCATAATAACAGAATAATTTAGAAGCTAGCGTCAAGGAGTATTTCTTAGAGGGATTATCGTTTTAAGAACTAAGGACACTACAGGAAGCAGGTTTTTGGTTGGGAAATGATGTACAAAGTCAGAGTTTTAAAAATGAATGCATTATGCAAATGTCTTGCTTCTCAGCATTCACGCGAATACTAAGATTCTTTTTACTTTCTCGAATGTGTGTATTATCTCCTGGCATCTGTGGGTTTTTATCTTATCCTCTGCTGACTAAGCCTCACTCTGTACGACTGTTGATCGATTAAAGCACTGGTACACTTGACGTTCTTTTCTTCCCCATACGTTTCATATGTCACCGATTTGCCTGTCCCACATGCTGCTCCTGCCGTTGCCATCTTAAGCCGTTTGAAGAAAATAAATCAAACAACTATAAACAGAAACTTTTATTTGCTTCCCCTTGCTGACAAACATACTAGTGACTAGGCTTTGTGTTGTGCAGAATGGCACACCCTAAACCCCCCTCCATGGTGGGCTAGTACAATCTTTGAGATAAATAGATAGAGTCCATTTCAGGTGATTGTGAATGAGCGTTCTCGGAATCGTCTGCAGGGCTCCAGGCTAACATTTTACACTGGAGGCAGTGCTGCCTCTTAGTTTTTTAATTAGTTGCAGTAGCATCCAAAACTAGTGGTGGGGGCACTTTTCTTAATGAAAATCGTGTCGATACGCTTCATTAGTCGTAATGTTTTGTGACCGGCAATGATGACCTACAACCTGAACGCCCTAGGTTGCTACTTTGCGCTGGAGAAGGCCGTCATAGTATACTGTACTGCATGAGAGACAGAGAAAGAGATGCCGCCAGTGGGTAGTTCAAAGGAAGATGATAAATAATCCGAAAAATTGGCCAACTGTTTGACCAAAATATGACTTAAGGATTATAATAATAATAATAGTGATAATAATAATAATTATAATAATGATTATAATAATAATAATAATTATTATTATTATTATTATAATAATAATAATAATAATAATAATAATAATAATAATAAAAACACCAACAAAAGTCAAGTGGCAGCAGTTTTTTTTGTCGTACTGAGCAGATTTCTGGCGGCCAAATTGATGGCAGTCTGGAGACCTGGTCCGTATAGAAACCAAAGAACATGACTGCAGAAATGGTCCTCTCTGGACTAGTAGCCCTATGAACATCTAACTGAAGAAGGCCTAATCCCACCATCTAAAGGAGCACTTAGCTTTACAAGCTTTACACTCGCACGCGCGCCGGCTCCTGCAGGTTGGCCATGCCCATTAAAAGTCATGGGCCCTAGAGGCTTTAGGACCCTGTCCTGGCTAATCTATTGTGACAGAGTGGGAACCATTGAATCCCTTTACCCCGTGACATAATCCATACTGATTACGTGTCTCTCGCCATGCTGAATTACATCCTCTCTTAATTGTCTGAAAGGCTGTGAGGGATTATCTTTACCCTTTTTAGTCCTCCTTATTTAACCATTTTCATTTCACTTTCCTAGCTTTACTCGTAGACTGTGAATGAACAGCAGGCTCCTGAAGATATTAGGATATAAACTATAACCACTAAAACAATATCAGGTGTTAATTAACAGTCTTTTTAGAGTCATAATACATAACGTAAAAGTTCACTTTCTGATGTACCCTAAGGTTCAAGTGTCTGCTGAAGTTCAGGGGAGCTGAAGAATGAGAGTCCGCTGACTCGCTTTGTCACCACGAGCTGCTGTTCTGAATGAGGTCACTTAGAAACCCCTGACTTCCTTGTGCCCCTTGAGCTTTCCTGACGTCCCTCTTTATCATAATCCTAAATACCAACTGTTTTAGATTTAAAAAGCACTTGAAACAAAAAGCTTTGTGTTTTTTAGTCTTGAGCTATTTTTGTCTATGTAAACAAACCTAAACTGCTGTTCTGTTCTTCGCAGGTTGTGAACTATAATCGATGGATTGACAAAGTATTTTGTCATGGAATTTGTCACATATGTAGCGCACATACGACGTCTATTGTCACATACGACGTCTATAACAACTGCCTTTTAAGTGCTTGGAAATCTATCTCTCTGTAGTACTTTTGGCTCTTATCATATGGATGTAATTTAGCCTGACAGTGTGTCCACTGTCGCAGATTTTTTATAACTCCACACTCCAGTGAGATCAAAATAATTAAATACTTTGAGAAATAACGTCCGCTTGCTTTTAGTGGTTTTAATGGAGATGAGTAAAAAGGTAACAGAGTTGATATACAATATATCAACTACAAAGTAACAAAATAAAACTGATCAGATAAAAAGAAAACCCTAACTGCAGTCTAAAGTCATACAAAATGAGGATGTATAACTGGTGCGCACAAAATCACAATCCCCCTAACGTCCCTTATATACACGCTTCCTTAGGAATGTTGATTTAGTGTAATTGCAGTCAGCATCTCTTATCTCTCGGACCTCCCTAGGTCAAATAATTTATTGCACAGGGCAATAAATAATGCCATCTGGCTGACCGGTCCTCAAGTCTGACATCTTATCTTACCTAAACAGGGAGAATACACAAACCTATAAGTCACTAAATCACTTGTGATGACTGTTAGGTGAAAAGATTAACCCCAAGGGTTCAATCTAACTAACAAAAGGGAACTTTGTTTGAACTCATAGGAAAAACACAGAGTAACATTCATAGTAAAGGCTAAATTACATTTTTCCCATCACACCACTCCTGTAGATCTCATAGCTCAAACATGTGCAAGCCCAGCTTGTTAACTAGTGGAGATCTTTATGTGCGGACCATGCAGTAGTTGAGCAGAGGGCAGAGCAGGCATGGACTGCGGTTGGAAGGAGGGGGGGGGGGGGGGTGTAAAGGTTCAGGTGGGGACATGACTGTCCAAGTATGCTTGCTCACTGTACAGCGCAAGCCAAGCTCCACCTCTGTGTGTGTGTGTGTGTGTGTGTGTGTGTGTGTGTGTGTGTGTGCTGTATCTATAGAGGCCTGGTTGTATCTGGGTGTGTGGGCCCTGTAACTGAGAGTTCTGGCTGGGTATTGGTCATCTCACCTGCTCCCTGGTCTAAGACTCTTGTTGTAAGACTCTTACAACCTGACAGCTGCATGCGTATATCCTCCAGGCTAAGTTATACTGAGCAATTTCATCTGTAATATTTTCTCTAATTCAGCTTCAGTCTTATCAAAGATGTGGTATATCCAAGACACCTCTCCACTTTACTTTTACTCAGACAGAGACATTGTGTTCCAGCACTGCTCGCACTGAACACTCAATCCCAATACTATTCAATTCACTGTTAGCCATTTCTACCTTTGCAGTTCCCACATGTTAATTCAGTTCAAGTTCAACTGCTACATGCACATATTTCTATCAGTCTATTTTTATCCCTCTTTGCCATACTGGTGGTGTTAATTTTTAATCACCTAATTTCCGTGACGAAGGTATGGGATCAAGGGCAGGCCTTTGTGAGGTGAGCGGCACTACACATTTTCAAACACGAAATTCCAAGGCCTTCTGTAAAATTGAATGGATCCTCTATAATACATTCACAATTTAAAAAAGATAGGCCTATATATTGTGCTAGTGAAATGATTGCTTTCCTCAATTAGGTGCTAAACCTGATCCCAGAATGAAATTGTGGTATGTGGATAACAAGGTAATAATTGGATTGTAGGTAAATACAATCGATATGCAATGTCTTTGTGGATAGCTGAGTGTAGGTGGTGCCCACTAATGAGATTTCTGTGTTTTGGTTCAATCTCCACCCCCTCCCCAGGTTCCAGAACAATCCATTGTGATAATGTAGTTTGCACCACTGCTGCAGGTCATGTTCAAAAAGCCTTTCAAAAGCAAATCTATTGGGGTGGCTGGCCATGGTAAATATGGCATTTGTAGCTAGTAGCTACACAGTTTGAATCATGTTGGAATCCCAAAGGCAGAAATACCTTAGAAAGAGGTGTGTTTTGGTGTGTTCCTCCACATGCCCTTGACCCCCTCCCCCACAACCTATGTTAACGTCCTTACCCATCCTGTCTTCACAATGTCAACCCTCCCTCCAGCCGTCATTGCCTACATAGATTGTCTCATTAGAGTCTCAAAGACGCCGTGCAGAGACGTCTTCTTCACAAATGCAACCTCTTAATGAGCTTGTGATTCGGAGGTTTTCACGGTTGTATGTTTACACAGGGAGATTATTGGGGCTCCTTGTAATTCCCCCTGATAAGAGCTCTGTTGAACCTGAAATCAGATCACCCAGCTTTTTAATTACAGCTCTCTATTAAGCTGCCCCGTTGTCCACAGGAAGGGCCGTGTCCAGGGATCGGCCTGTGGCTATGGGACGATCCCTGGCTGTTGAGCAGCCCTGACACTACCAACACAACTTCCCCCTGGCAGGAAAATGCAAGACAGATCCAGCAGATATAACTGCCACCCCTCACCCTGCCGCAACACTAATAGCTTATAAATAATCTGCTTCAAAGCCCAAGACGACGCTGGGGTGGCAGGGCGGCTGTTGTGTTGCAGCAGTCGAGACCCATTTAAATCCACGCTTTCTCCCTCATTCGTTGCCACAGGGACCCCAGGGCCTGCAGGAGGGGCCGGGGTAGAGGGGGGGCCGGCGAGTGGTGGGCTGCTTGATGATGGACAGCTGGGCTGATGAGGCCACTGACACCCGTCAGAAGCTGGCATGAAAAAGAAGAGAGAAAACACACACACACACTAACCCTCTTACACATAGAAGCAACTGCGCTAATGATGTGTTTGTGGCCTATGATGTCAAACTGCACCTGCTTTCCTACTTCAAATTCACCTACACAGACACACACACACAATGAAATAATTTTGCAACTGCATGCCTTTTCCCAAATGCTTTCACACATCACAGTACTGGACTGGTAGATTTCTCTTCTTTATTATACTGTTTGTCTTGACATCAAACAACTCCGCTCCTTGGTGTAGTTTTCACAACATTCATGATCAAAGCTTCAACATAGCCATTATTATTCCCATCGGATCATAGAAAGATATGTTTTTTCCCCTCTCTTCATTTGTCAGATGTCTTTCTTCACTCCGAGGGTGGCCTGATAACTGTGTGCAGTGTTAGATGTCAGAGCCATAGGGCTAAACGATATTCAATGTACACTCACAGACACGAGGTGTCACTCTGTCTTTGTCACTGTGAATACATAATAAATATTCATAGCTAAACATACATGAAAAGGGGATGCAGTTCAAAGAGCAAGTGATGCAGTCCACAAAGGTTAGGAAGGGCTTTAAACTACACTGGGCCCATGTCCAAACATAGCGGCTTGGGTTCATGAACATCGCACTGCAGCGCATTCCAAACGTGTCTGAGCATAAGCCCCCCCCCACCCCCCCCCACCACACACACACACACAAACACACGCACGCACACATGTGTTATAGGGAATTACAGCGTCATTATGATCAAACCTTGGACTGATGTGATCTTACTCTAATGATTGCCTTCATTTGAGTTCTCTCCATAATGTAGTAATGCCCATTCCATCATGCTGTCTTCCATGTAGCCAACTGGGTCATAGCTTCTGCCTCTGACAATGATCTATAACAATATACATTTTTTAGGAGTCGTAGTGGCGCTGCTCATGACCCTCCCGTTGACAATAATGATGTGCTGGGCTTGAGCTAATGGTCATCATCTGACAGCGGCTGAAATGAGAGATAGAGATGAATCTCACTTTGACAGGGCTACACACTCTACAGTTCTACTGGACACTATGTATCATCTGTGTCTCATCCATCTGTCTTAGTGTCAGCTAAAAAGCCTTGGGCACTGAGATTGATAGAGAGAAGGGAACTGTGGGGGGTACCAGTGCCACAGGGAATGGAGGGATCCATAGAGTCTGTGCTCCTCATTGCCTTTATATGAAGACTTGATGGATGTACCTTCTTCACAGCCCACTGTGACAGAGATTTTCACCAGATCTCACAAGTTAAACAAATTCATAATGCACAACTAGCTGATACAACTGTAGAAGATGGATCTGATTTCATATTTGAAAATCTCTGTAAATGTGTGCTCCTTTAGTTGGAGGCCCCCCCTCCTCCTCTACAAATACTGGGCCAGTGTCTGGCTAACCCCGTTTATTGGAGAACCCAGAGTAATCTTCTCTCAGTGTTGAAGTTATTTCTTCCTCAGAGTGCTCTTCTTTAAGGGCCAATAGCCATATATACATAAATAGCAAGTTTGCTGGGTCTATGTGTAGATTTGTGAAAGACGAAAATGAGCCTGAGAAACAGAATGGGAGGCGGAGTTTTTGATGAAAAGAGAAGGAAGAAGGTGTGGGAGTTTGAGCCATGCAGAATCAATTTGAACACAATGAAAACTTAAGAGGGATTAAAGCCCTTGTGATGAGATAGCACGGTGAAAATGTCTTAAAATAGCTGCAGAGATTACGCTAATGTAATCCAATTTAAAGAAGCCTCCTCCAAATATTTATTATTTAAGCACCATCTGTTTAAAGGCCCCATGGTCAGTACAATATGCACAGTTTTACAGAGGGCTGTCATATAGTCAGACATGTCTACTTTCTAGATCTTCTAGTATACCCAACTTTATTATATTGGGTTTTGAGTTCCCCATCACCTGAACACGTTTCCAAAAGCAGAATTTGCTCATGGGGTCAACATCGTTCTCTCTGAAATGAGATGTTGGGTGAAGGCTTAAAAGCGGGTCTGCCTGCCAGTGTGGCTCAGTCGGCATGCCAACTAACCTCTCTGCTGCTCGCCCGTCCCTCCTGTGAACTGTAGTCCCCTGGCATGTGAATGTGAGTGTTCCACCGGCTTCAGATTAGCGGCTCATTGCAAGGCAGAAGGTAACTCCATAGACAGATAGCTAGGGAAGGAGCCTGAGCTCTACCCACAGATGATGCTCCAGCTTTAGCTTCTTCAGCAGCATCGAAGAAAATTAGACACAGAGCGATTGTTCTGGGAGATGTTGGTGCTGGTCAATTAGAGTTGGTTTATCTTCACAAGGTTCCCTAAATGCTACCTCTGAGGGGGATGTGCCTGCTTTACTTTCAGCTGTCACATTAAATGAGAGCATAAAAGGATATCTGAACATAATATTTGAAAGGATTAAAATGTGTGTTATTCAGGAGTTCAATTCACACTGGGGAACCTCAGCCCATTGGGTATCTTATGCCCTCTTTGTTTTCAATATTCCCTCCGACCGCTGCACATGCACCACCATGTACAACAACCCCCCCCCCACACACACACACACACTGCTGGAAAAAAAGAAACACTGTATTGTATATATTTATCCAGCGGCATACACTATATCTAATAAATATTATGAATTCATATGAAAATATAAATGTTAAACGTATAATGAACACTAAAGTTTAGTCTTTGGTTTTGAGACAGATTTGTGTTTACATGCTAATATTTTCCTTCATGCAGTTAGGTGTGGCTTGGCTTTAACAAGTTTGATAGAATTGATTGGTTAATCTTTTACACATGGATCTGCTGCCATCTATTGGTTAATTATGGTAGCTCGTGTTGACGAACGCTTTTAATTGGTGTTGGATTTTACCCTATTATCTTATGCCTGGCACAGTCATTGAAGGCTGTAGTCACCATCCCATGTCCTGACTGAACTCTTTAGTAGGGTGGATTTTGGTTTAAGATTATTCAACCCTAAAAAGAGCTAAAGCCCTATCGATATATGTAAAACCCTACCTGTTTTAGCAAAGTGAAAACACATTGACTGACAAGAACATAGTGTTCCAACCCCTTATGTCGTGGCAGCTTTTCATGGGTTTATCCTGAAGATGGACGTAGATTATCTTGATACCCATATCTACACCTTGCACCGTCTCTGTCTCTCTCTCTCTGTCTTTGTATGCAGCCAACCTCACATCCCAGATGGAGATAGCCAGGGATTAGGGAAGATTTCCCTTCATTTAATAAACAATTGCCGGACAGAGTTCTGAGGATAAACCTGGTCAAGGAAACGCAAGAGGAGTTTCAGAGAGAGAAAGAGAGAGACCAGACCACACTGCATTATCCTGTTATATGAGGTCCATCCATCATTGGCCCCTCTCCCATTTGCCACAGCACTCTTTCACATGAGAATATATTTTGGGCAATCCTTCTCCTGACCATCCATGCACTCTTGTTTTGTTGGCTTACTATACAGCTGGAAGATAGTCCTTAAGTCCTTAGTACCATTAAGTGTTACAATAATATTTTTTCCCCATATGCCCACAAGTTTAATCCCATCCATTTCCTTGGGTCTTCGATAGCTATATAAAATATTATTATAAATAAAAATATGATTTCAATAAAATCATCACAGATTTATGTAGTCCTACTGTGTGAGCCGAGTGGGAGCTGTATTAGCCAAACAAATACATACTCTATCCTTATGATGAAATGTATTGCTGACAGGATTTGAAAGACAAATCAGTAGGGAGCCCAGACATATTATGGTATGGGTGCTATGTTATGGAATAGCACAGTGATAAGAAGACAATGTTAATCTCACAGGTCATCTCACCAGGGCGGTTTTACAGCTTGACTCGCTTCACACTGACATCATCATCTGGAGTTTATACACTATTAGAACTGGCTGTAGGATTAGGTTTTCACTGGAACAAGCAATGGTCCTTATTAAGATATATTTTTATTGTATAACTATATATTTTCTATGAACATATTCGAAAGTAGGAATCGATTATATTTTGCAACTACAAACTAGAAGTTGCAAGTGAGAGGTTACCTTTAAAGTTAATGTTTTCTATCTTTTAAATAATTTTCCAAGAATTAAAAGTGATAAAGATTTAAATTATTTGGCTGAGTTCAGTTTACATACATGAATAAATGTAACTAAATCTGCCAATAGCGTGAGTAAATCCTGTTAAAGTAACAGCAAATAACAGCATGCTGGTGTTGGTAACCATGTGCTCCATTCTCTCCATATCCAGTCAAGCAAGCTCTCACTGTTCCTGTGAAGCCAGAATCACGGTTTGAAGGATTGAGCCCAGGATTGTTTAGGGATTATTTGGTTGGATTTACCAGATTCACAGCAGAAATTAAACAAGGGGCAGTACGGCAATAGAGTCATGAGATCCCTGGGGTAATAAGGAACCAGAGTGACTGCATCTGTAAGCCTAAAACAAGATGCCAGCTCAGGACTGAACACCAGTGCTGGTTGCCCTGTCCCTCACACCCCCAACCCCTTTAGTCCCCTCCCCTCTTATGGCCAGCTCTCTCTCTCTCTCTCTCTCTCTCTCTCTCTCTCTCTCTCTCTCTCTCTCTCCTTCTAATTCTCTTGGCTACATTCTATTTAATGCCAACAAAGGAGGAGAAAGTGGAACAGTAGCTCTGGAGTAGTCCAAACTGCCTGTGCATGGATCCTATTGTTTATCGTTGTAGTTAGCGCTAATGCAGTTTGAGTTCACCTGGGGGTTAAGACCCTTTTTTTTTTTAAGTTGTCATGTTTTGGCCGTCACCAGATCGAGCCGCTTGTTCGTGCATTTGCTAGGTCATTCTGTGAGTGAGTGAGTGAGTGAGTGAGTGAGTGAGTGAGTGAGTGAGTGAGTGAGTGAGTGAGTGAGTGAGTGAGTGAGTGAGTGAGTGAGTGAGTGAGTGAGTGAGTGAGTGAGTGAGTGTGTGTGCGCTCCAAGCTGGCGGAACAGGAGGACGCCGACTGCTGGGATCAGTTGATCCATCTCCAGATGACCAGCTCTGGGGACTGGCCACCCTGTGAGTTTACCTCAGCATGGTCACTTTCCCCTCTTTTTCTCCCTCTTTAGTTTCTTACAGTGTTTCTATAAATCACTTCACCTTTACCTATCCTCCCCCTTGTTTTCATCACGGTATCGTTCCTACTTTCACAGTTTCCCGCTTGCGTGGGCCACTGTGTTTTTTCAGCTAATACCTAACTTATTTCTTGACTCAACCTAGCAGTAATGACGTATGTGACTTGTTTTTGTTTAGTCAGTAAAATGCATCTAACTATCTTTAGGGACGTACTTCCTAGTATGTCGAGTTAACCCTCTTACTTTTTCATATTGTCCAATCTACTAATATGTGTGAGATTAGTTCTGGCAGTTTTCAGATTATCCATACAACTTAATGGCTTGAGATTGGCCTGTGGTTTTTCTGACTATCCAATCATCTTTAATGCCTTAGATTAGTTGGTGTTTTCAGATGGTTTGAGATTGAATTGGCTCAAGGGGCTCGTTTGATTATTTTCGTTTTTGCATGTTTTCAAGTAGATCCTGTAAAGTAACAGCCTACATTTGATTGTGATAAGAGTCACAATATAAACAAATCTGCCCAGAGAACGACTATGAGAATCAAATGTATTACAATCTATGTTGAGTCCCATACATAAAGTTCCATTGAACTGCATTGTGTGGGGGGGAATCCTGTTCCATCTTTATCCAACATCAGTTATAGCACATACTTTGATCCCATTTCGCTAATGGACTATCTCCATCTTCCCTGCAGTCATGTCATGATCTCTGCCATGCATGATTGGTTCACCACAGCCAGTTGTAATGGGATTACCATTACTATGTGTGTTGGATTATAATAGTAGACCGTTTACAAATTGAGTCCGCAGGACAATGCAAATGTGAAAATGTCATACAAAAAATAAATAACTTTGGTCTCCTGACCTTAAGGTTGACAGCCAGAATGGTTTTCATTTCATAGTATGAGAAGAACCAGAAATATGTTGTATTGGAAAGCACCACAATGTAATTACACCACCAAGTTCAGAAACAAGGTAACTGAGCTGGTTCATCTGAGGGTTTGACATTTAACTGCTATTACGTTACACAAACAGACGTTCTAACTTCCTGTTCTTTTTTTTATCAATCTTGTAAACTACTATCATGGGTGCATATTATCAGCTCATAATCAGCAGCGCAGTGAGGCACAGTTTGTTTTATGACTTGTGTTTCGTGTTCTTTCTCCAGGTGATGCCCAGGGGGTGGAGATCCCAAGGAGAGATATGGAGGTGGTGAAGGGCCAGATGGTTGTGCTGCAAGCCTGGTACAGTCCCAATTCAGACATCGCCAAGAACACTGCTCTCTGGCACTTTACGGGCAATGAGTCCAAACCTGTAAGTAGATTAGCACAGCGTGACATATGCAGTTCCGAGGAATTAAAAAACTAAATGTTTAAGAATAAAATAAAATAATAACGGTCTTAGTCTAAGTATTTAGAGTGATATCATTTTATAATAGCCCCCCCCCAAAAATAAGGTTTTATCCTTCCGATTGCCTGAAAATAAAGCCTTATTAAGTATATGAGATCAGTAGCTACAGTTAATGCTTGCTACTGCTTGTGCACCCGCTAATGGATATCCAAGCAAAATAAATAAACATGGGATATCCTCAGAAACCCGTCCAGTAAACTAGAAGTGCAAGTGTGACTATGGAGACTGGTTTTATATGCAACACCCCTGCTGATGTCTAATATTAACAGGAAACACAAATGCATACTAAAGGCATATGACCACTAATGGCGGCTGAGCACTTGTTGTATCTACACCGCATCCTGTATGTGGGCATAGCTTTTGCTGTGATTATGATAATCTCAGTAGTTTCACTGTGTTGCCTGTGAGCTTATCTCAAACATAAAATCTGCCTAAAATTCAAACTCCACCATCTGCACTCACACACACACACACATACACGTCAGGATTATCTTTGTGAAGGACACTGACCTCGGTTATATGGTTAATCTTTGTCTCCAACAGTATGTGTTTATGGTTAATGAATGGACATATCTTAGCTGAATGTCTATTACATGTAGGTTGAATTGATAAAGCAATTGAATAAATGCCTTAACTCTGGCAAAAACATCTCAACTCAATGCGACAAAAATGTACAACATGTACAAATTACAACTTCCAATAAATAGTGTAAAGTGTATCAAAAGTTCAATGTAAGTAATTCTAAGATTGTTTTCGTGGTTTTATGCAGGTCATAAACTTCAGCTCAGGAAAGATAGGCTATGGTGGTAATGACCTCGCCAAGAGGGTTGGATTCAGCGCCCCCATGCCATCGGCCAACCTCTCCATCTACATCAACAACACCCAGGAGTCTGACACAGGGCGCTACTTATGTAACATCATCATCCCTGGCACCACAAGTCTTTCTGGAGAAGTGCACCTTAATGTCCAAGGTAACACTGTCAGAGAGATAGGGAGTCTCACTCAAATACACTACATCGCTGTCCCGGGCAGTCCAAAAAAAACTATTGTGATTTAAAAAAAAAGAAAAGACTGTTCAGTTAGAATGTGACAACTGGACATAGTGCTGCCACAAAGTTTCAAGCGTTGCCCATATGGGAGTACTGACGTGCTCAATCGTATTTGAAAAGATTCCTAATGCTATTTGACCCAGGACTACTAGTAATCCCATGCTTACTTGGGCCAGCACTTTCTAAATTAAAATCATTGTTTGAATTGTGTCAGGACTTCCCCTGTGCTCTCTGGCGACATGGGATTCTATTCTCTGCTAGGAGTAGCAGAGAGCTGCAGGGGTTATCAATTGTATTATGCATTACACAATATTGCCATTACGCCTGGTATGTTTTAATCAAAAAATCATGTTCCTTAGACATAGACTATTTCTGGGGTGGTTTGGAGGTCAAATATTTAGAACACGATTTACAGACATGTTGCGCGCTCCAATAGCCTCTTATAGCTTCTGTCTTACATCTGTTTTCTTAATCTTCTCCTTGTGTTCCTCTCCCCTCCTTTCTGCGTCAGTCCCTCCTTCGTCTCCAGCATGTACAATGACTGGGAAGCCTGTGGT
Organism: Aplochiton taeniatus; assembly: GCA_017639675.1. Classification (NCBI taxonomy): domain Eukaryota; kingdom Metazoa; phylum Chordata; class Actinopteri; order Galaxiiformes; family Galaxiidae; genus Aplochiton; species Aplochiton taeniatus. Next base: position 10,760,464 of record CM030181.1, on the reverse strand, counting down.
CAACGGCAACGTAACGCTGAGCTGTCAATCCAACCAAGGCAAACCTGTTCCTCAGTACAAATGGACCAAAGCTGCCCCCATGACTGAGGTCTTCTTCTCTCCCATGCAAAGTAGGTATTAGATATCCACCAAATGAACACTACATATACATTCATGTTATTGTTTCTTCACCTTCACTCCTCACGTCTTTCTAACAGCACAAAACATGCATACCAAGTAAAAGTGTTTTTACTGTATTTTGATATTCTTCATATATAATTTACATATAATATAATTCATACCAGAAGTTCTGACTCCACTAGTGCTCTTATCATTTTTGCGTTGCTGCTGTAGCTCTAACCGTTTTTATGCTTGGAAAACATGTGGTGTGCTGTGCAGGGGTACAAGACATTTTCGTTTTTCTCTAATGCCCGAGATTTCTTTTTTTTTGTATTGTATTGGATGCCTCAGGAAAGGCTTGAATGCAAAGCCATGCATCTTCTGGACACATAGACAAATACTTCATCATCTGTCGTCCTCGGCACCATTGAAATTACAGAAAATGTATCATAAAATCTTCTTTAAAGATAGAGAAATATGTGCTGTTCAAAAGCACACGCTCTTATCCAAATATGTTGACCTGCCTCAGGGGAAAAAATCTATTATGCATAGCTTTGTCATACGTCAGGCTATATGCTTGTATTATGGTGTTTTTTCAGAGGTTTGACATAGAATCCTCGGAAATGGACATTTACCAAAGATTATGACAAATACGCCAGCTGTTTCTGAAAAACGAGTCTAAGGCTGATTGACTGAGTATTGGAATAACTGCTCTGATCCCTGGCCTTTGTCTCACTCAGAAATTAAGTTTTCCAAGTAGTAGCCATTTATTTCCCCTGATTATTCTCAGACCATGTGCATTTTTGTAAAAACCTGTGCATGCATGCATGCGTGCTCAAGAGCACAAACAAACACGCACACCAAACCTACAATATCCACTTATGTACTGTAGAAGGGTTCAAAACCTAACGATCCTCTTAACTTTTCTTCTCTTTACTGATATTGTACATGTTCCATCTGACGCTGAACCTTCAATACTGTAGTCAGTAGTCATTGTGCTGCTTATGTAATATCCCTGTCTTTTTTTTCCTCAGCCTCATTTTTGGTTGAGCCTTTTTCATCACTAATAAAATACCTCACTCGTCATGGCTCGTCAAAAGGGCATGAAGTGGATTTTAAACAGTGAATTTGTGTGGGCTGAGATTAGTACCACCAAAACTAATTTATTTCTGGAGTGTAATGGTTTGAAACTATTACATTCGATTACTAACTACTATCAAATTCAATTTCAAATTGTGCAATTCTAATTCTGCTACTCAAAATCAAGTGATAATAATTCAAATTCAGTTTCTGGTTGTGCTAATTTCAGCCTACAAGTTTGTCTCACTATTTTACACAATGAGTTCAAAACCTAATGATCCTTTCAATCTCTAATGTTCTCTGATCCTGATGCTCTTTCAATACTTTACTCTTCTTGTAATCTCTCTTATTTTATCTAAAGCTCTTTTTCTCTCAAGTCAATCTAAATCTCTCTATACGCGCCTCTCTTATTTCTAGATCTCTTAAGGGTGTCTGTGATCTGTAAGCTAGTGTCTGAGAGGCCTTGCACACACTAGGTCTCTCTCTTTCCATCTGCCTCTTGTCTTTTTCTCTCCTCCTTTTGCATTTGAATCCATCACACTTTTCCCACTTTATCCTCCACACCACTATTCATCTGCTGGCCCTCATGCAGGACCCCCCTGCAGGCATGGTGAGGATGTCTTCCACTTTTACCCCGTCTCATCCTAACTCACCACACACAGCATCCCCCCTTTTCTCTCAGTCACACTGTCTCTGCCATCTCTCCTCCAGAATGGAGACCCTGCCCCGAGCCCTTGCTTGTCCTTGGGTTTATGGGTAAGGGTTTTACTCATACATTTACCCCTGCTTTCTGGTGACCCTATAGGATTCAGACCCTTTAGACTCAACTCCATGCCATTCCCTAGGCAGTACCTTACTACATCTTCCTAAATGCAAGCAGTAGTTATTAGTCAAACTTGCATGGATGTGTTGTAGTCATACATGTTCATGTGCATTTTCCTGCTTTACTTTATTTAGGCGGGGGGGGGGGGGGGGGTTGTGTCTTTGATAAGACAGGTTGGCCCTAGGATTTTTTTCCCATGTGGCACGACCAACATGAGATGATTCTCATTGCCATCTGGCTAAACCAAATGATGTTTGACAATGATGTTAAGGTTGTCAAAGTGCACAGAGCATGGTAGTGCATGGCACGGCACAAAGTGCACAATGACAAAACAATGATTACTGAAGATTACAACATTATTTGCTAATACTAGACCAGATTAGACTGAGTTAAACAAATGAGTCATCACAATGAATGAATATGTTTAAATGAAATCATGAAAGGTTGGGCCTCAGTCAACTGGGTGCCAGGGGACTGGAGGTTGTTCAGAGGACTGAAATTGAAGAGAATATTGAATTTGTGTAAATAATTTGCCAAACCGCATTCAAGAAATACATTCCTAACAAGTGTTACAGACTAATTTAATCATATTTGCATCTAAAATGGTTTTACTCTTATGCAGGGCTTATCAGTGCAAGGGTTTAAACAATTTTACAAATATGAGTATAAAGTGCATGACATAATTTCTATTTCATTCTGTCTGTTTGGTAGACTGTTTGGCGTGAACCCGGAGCTATTGGCTTCTCAGAATCCTCCCATTCTCTCATTGTCCCCACATGAGGAATGACAGACATAAGCAGGCTTAAGAAAATCTGCAATTGGATAGCAGTCTATGAATGTAATGTTAAATTATCTTTAGGGTCAGCGCAACTGTGTCCTCATTTACTTTCTCGCTAAAGTGTTAACACCAAATTCATTAAACAGCTTTGTGTTTGGTTTTATGATGCTTTATAGGCTAGCTACACAGTAAGTAATGAAAATGTAGCACAGAGGAGCCGTCTTTCTGAATAACACAACTTTTATCATGCTTCTCGTCTATGATAATTCCCTTATTTGACCTTCCAGTGGACTAAGGCCTGTGGTAATATGATTAGAAAACTATGTTGATAGGCAACGGCAACTAAGTCAGACGGCTCTCGACTCAGTCGTTGGATCCTGATCACTGTGGGAGCTTGACAACTGGCCAAGTTCAGTGTCAGCTGGCAGTGTCCTCCACTAATCTGTCACAATTGGGTCTAGTTCCCCACATCTGGTTTACAAGCCTGGGATTGAAACGCCATTCAAGCAGGTGCAAATCCAACTCCTTAGCAGTTCTGTCAACTTGCAAGTAGTGATCATTTTAATGAATTTAACTTGAAATGTATTTGCCTAGTTGAAGATGATAACATTTTGGAAATGTATTATTATGTAGCTTAATGCAACGCTACCTCTACCGTCCAGTAAATATTTTTTCGGATGTACGTTGGTTCCTAGCATGATCATACCAGGATACTATTATAACTATACTAGATTTTAACATACACTTACACAGCACAGAAACAAAGGAATGATCATGCATGGCCAATAATTGCAGTTGACAGCTGCTGTAATGGCTGTTTTCTTCACTGAGTTTTCTATGTCATAACCTGCCCCTAGATTGTTTCCATAAAATAAAATGGAGCCCATGGGTTAGCCCTGTGTTGAATTGTTGAGTGCGTGATCTGTGTGCCCCTCCCTCGTGTCTCCTGCTGCCGTAGCAGATGGTTCAGACTGATGTTACCAAACAGGAGCCCCAGCCAGCGTTTCACTCCTAGGACTTTGCAACGGGAACATCTGTTTGCAAGTATAGCAAAGGGGCACAATGTAATGTTTAAAAGAGTCTCTTACCACTGAAGGCGCAGGGCAACGGATGTCATACTGAAATCCTGACTTGCCCACTGCACGATATGGGTGAGCGCCTGGGCCACTTTGTGGCTCTGTCCCTGGGATTTGCAACAAGGAAAGCAGACATTATGGCTGTGGACCATATTTAGTTTGTCTATCAGAATTGTATGGGAAGGCTTCTGACCCCATTGCCCATACAGGCCAAGGATAACAAAATAGTAGAGCAGAGTCACTTTTAATGTTATATTCGGTTACAATAAAGCTATTATAGGTAGTTAAACAGTGGCACGGGCAGGGGTGTAGGGTCTATACTGGAGGTATAGCAGGAGAGGGTCCCGCCCGATAGGCTGGAATCGGTGTCGTGATTCTGATGTCTTCTGTCACTTGCAGCCATTGCAATGTATCAAATAGAAGGGTAGTTTGCATGAACTTGGGAAAGATGAAGACCAGATGTGCTGCTGCATTCTGAATGAGCTGGCAAATTTGATGGCTCTCGCAGGGATTGCAATAGTTGCAAGATTACAGATGACGGATGACAGGCACCTGGACAAGGACTTGCACGGACTCCCCCATGAGGAAGGGGGCCGTATTCTTCTGCTGTTGTTAAGCAGTTGATAATCACAGTTAATCTGGGAATTTGAAGACCCTTCAACGGTAGCTGAGAATGACAGCCTGCCTCCCATGGTCCCCACTAGTTTGTTTGCAGGTCGGATGGAGGACACTGTATGTTGTCATTAATGATAGTGAGTAAACCATGTGCATGTATGTTAGAACTCATTGGGGGTTATTGTGGTTTCTTTAATAAACCTTTGAACACATTTGGTGAAAATACTCTGTTGGTTGGATAAGAACGGCACCTTATGGTTTGTGTTCATTATTATACTAAATGTATTTTGAGCAATGCAGCGTATCAAAACCAGCGTTGCCAAGTGAACCAACAGATGTGCATACAATTATACCATACAGCTGTTACTTAAATATCCATGCCATGACCTCACACTTAGCATAATTGCAATAAATTCTGGAATCAGTCACCACCAAACGTTGTTGAGCCATACCGAAACTAAAAGATTTACCGTGGCTTTGTATAGTGATGTGACTTATTGCAGAACCAAAACTTCCTCTTGACAGTGCTTTTATTGATACTAGGAGTAGACTCTCTAAACTAGAGTTGTTTTGTGTAAGTGATGTCTTAGAGCCTCTAGAAGGTGACCGTTTAGATTTACCTTCCAAATTGTTAAAAAGTTTAACCTGTGCCCCTCTCTTCCAGATGAGAGACAAGGCACCCTTAGGCTAAGCAACCTTACTAAGAGCATGTCGGGAAAGTACGTGTGCAGAGCAAGCAACACGGCTGGCTCAGACACATGCTCCATTAACCTGGAGGTTATCACATGTAGGTATACGAACACCCACATATATGACTACGTCTACGTTGTTAGCTGTAGACAGTCACCACCCTGAGTGTCCTGAAGGTGAACTAATTGAGTTATCTTTTACAGCCTCGAATGCTGGAGTGATTGCAGCAGCTACTCTAGGGTCTATTGTTGGCCTGGTGGCCCTGGTGCTTTTGGTCATCTTCATACTGAGAAGAAACAGGAACACAGAAGATGAGGAGATAGCCAATGAAATCAAGTGAGATTGTGTGTGTGTGTGTGTGTGTGTGTGTGTGTGTCTGTGTCTGTGTCTGTGTCTGTGTGGGTGGGCACAGTATGTATGATACCGTGTTTGTTTGTATTCATGATCAAGATTTAACCTGGCTGTGTTTACTTTGTCTTATTTGCTTGCCTTCTGTCGGTCTGTTTTAAAGGGAGGACGCTCAAGCTCCTAAGCGTGTTTCATGGGCGAAAAGCAACACAGGCTCTGACATAATCTCTAAGAACGGCACACTGTCCTCCATTGCCAACAGCCCCCGGCCTCGAGACACTCACCAACCTAACTTCCACTACCCGTACTCTCCTGCCTCAACCTCTGACAAGGGCTCCATCATCCACGCCTATCGGCTGCGGCCGGGAGAGCCCAGCCCCTTACAGGGGCTCCCAGGCTACAACCTCGGCGGCACTCCCCCAAACAAGAACAAACGATCCTCCAGCAGTAATGGGGCTCCCCCTCATTTCCTCCGGAGCCCCATGGCCAGCTCTCCCAACAGGACTGTGGGGGCACAGCCCCAGGTACCACATCCACTCACTATGTCCCCCAGCATCAACTCCTCCACCCTGGCACGCATGGGTGCTGTTCCTGTGATGGTGCCAGCTCAGAGTCAGGTAGGCTCACTGGTGTAGCCAATGAGAAGGCTGAATACTTGAATATGGAGAACTTTAATAAGTTAAATATGTCGTACTGTGGCACAAGTGGTAAAGGATGGAGGGAGAATCTGCCTTGGAGGGAAGAGCACCGTTTTCATTATGGTTATGGGACATCAAGTGCTGAAGTAAGGGATCAGGAGACAAGATACTTGTTGTACTGCAGAGTTTACAAGGTTCTACAAAACTGCAAAGTTCACAGATTTTTTTCATTCTAGTACTCAGTTTCATAACTGAAATACCAAGCAAATAAATGCTCTAAATGACATTATTTTCATTTGGAATTTGGGGAAAATGTTGATGATAGCTTATAGAATAAAACAAAAATGTACATTTTTTTTTTAAATAGCTATAAATAGTTGAACCAGAGAACTGAATAATTTTGCTGTGGTCTCCTAATTGTTTTTTTTTTTGCTGTCTTTTGGGGAAAATGTACCATGCATGTTCTTTTGTGCGCTACATGTTGATTTATTAGGGCTATAGAACACAGCGTTTTTATACAACAAATTTCATATGGTTTGATATGGTTGTTGTTTTGTATTGCAAATATTTATTTACACACTACAATTGTTAATTCATTCCGTTGAAACAATAGCATTGATGTAGAGAGGTTTTGAGGTAATCACACAGGCTTCTGTTGTGATGAGCCATTAAGGATGAAGCAGGGATGCATTTGCATAGCCTATTATGATTTAATAATTGCACCTCTCGAAAGTTCTAATAGGCAATAGTTTGTTTTGATTGTATGCACTGACCCAGTTACTTAACTAGTTATTGATTTTTGTATTTCCATTCACATTTTACATTCTTTTTTAACTGTCATAGAATTATTAGCAATGATTGTAGAATCCAAAACGGCTGCTTCTGAGCATTTTCTCAACAAAGGACCTTGCATTACAATGAGATGGTATGGCCTGAAAGGAGTCTTGTGTAGAAATAGACTAAAAAAACGCTGAACTGGAATTATGCACCCTTCTATCATATTTGATGAGATGCAGACTTGTTTTACTTTTTGTATCATAAAGGCCTGACTGAATTTAGGCATTCTTAACTTGTATATGCATTGATCAAAGTTACTTGTGTTAATATCAATGTGGTTTTATCACATTTATGTATATTGATTGAACAAATAAATACAGGTTTGCCTATTCTTGTTTAGGCAGTTGGACTGTATGTTATGTATTTATATCCATAATGTTAAGTATAATGTTTGTCGTGGACCCGAGAATAACCATGCACAAACGACATGAGAACATGAGGACACAAGACACAGAAATTTATGAGGTTTGAATATATATTGTATTTGTTGCAACAGATACAGACATAAAATAACATACCACCTTAGCTAGTCCGTTCTGGATGAAAACCTTCAATACTCTCCCAGCTCTTTGTGCCAGAACATAAAGATATATACGCTTTGACTTGGCGCCAGGAAGTCTGTCCTGTGTATATTCTCTGGGGGTGCAGATGTGATATTTGACCTTATGTTGTTTTTGTGACCTTCACCAACCAGCCACAGGGTATCCTATGTCAACGTAAAGCCTGGAACTTTTATGGATAACATATGTCGAACACATTGCAATAACGTTCCCCCGTTTTATACATAAAAGTCAAAATAATAATTTCGTAAAATAACCTTGCAAAATAACCTACTGAGTTCCGCCCTAGAAGTAAAAACACCCCAGAAACATATTTACCAATAGGAAAATCATCCACTAACAGGCAGAGGTCACATTGCGTCTACATACCGCAGCCAAAAAAAAACACCCTGTCGATTGTACAGTGGCATGAAAAGACTACGGCGCTAATCTACTCTACATGTTCATGATTAATGATGGAGGAATAATGGGTTCTGTTTATTGTTATATGGCATTAAACGATTTGTGGTTCCATTTTATAAAACAAACATTCAT
>CM030181.1:10681580-10752186 GCA_017639675.1 Aplochiton taeniatus | reverse complement strand
TACTTTTCTCTCTGCTCAGTGTTGCCAAATGTATCAATCATCCAGGTACACATGCTGCAAAAGAAAGTATATTACTGCACAACCTATCAATTTAATACAACCCCAAATCCCTCATCAAACATGTACAAATGGGTAGATATTATGGTAACAGCAGGTGCAACCTGCCAAGACTTACTTGTGTATGCTTATGTAAGCAGTGGTGCTTACGCAGCCTGTGGATAAGGCCTCAAAGATGACAGAAGTGTCCAAACGAGACAGACCAGATCCTCCAACGTCCGGATTCACATAGATCCCCCCAAATCCCAGCTGTGCAGCTTTTCGCATAGTCTCCACTGGGAATATTTCCTACAAAACAAGTAAAACCACACTTAAATGACTAAAATGTTTGATGAGGTGTGGTGTGGATGTGAACCCTTGTGTGGTGTTTGTGTTTTTGTTACCCAGCCAATATTCGCAACTTGCAACTTAGCAGATCTTACAGATGGGGACTTTAAATAAATGATTAACAATATAGACAACATATGGTTAATATTTGCCATTTACCTCTGCTAGATCACATTTATCAATGCAACTGCGATTCGTTTCTTACATATGTAGTGTTTGGGTCCAATGGACCCGAGGGTAATAAAAGTGTGGGAATTGTATGTGAAAACAAGAAAACATGGTAAAAATGAAAGAAAAAGGTTTGTTGTGTACCTTCACTGTGTGTGTGTGTGTGTGTGCGTGTGCGTGTGCGTGTGTGTGTTGCCCACAGAGAAGCTGGGAGGTGACTTCTGATTTTGAAAAGAAATAAGAATCTTTATGGACTGTGATTGTGTGTGTGTGTGTGTGTGTGTGTGTGTGTGTGTGTGTGTGTGTGTGTGTGTGTGTGTGGTAAACACAGGTAGGAGGAAGACAGAGTGAAGGTACACAGCAAGAACCTTTCTTTCATTTTTACCCTTACAATTTCCACACTGTTATTACCCAGTCCAGTTGACCAGAACACCAGATATGTAAAAATAAAAGCTTTACACATTACGTACCTTTTCATCCCATTCGGTCATATGCGGAGCCATTTCATTGGTTGCAAAGTCAAAGGCCACTTTCTGAAACTCCTTCTGTTCATCTGTGAGGCCATAAGCAGCTTTAAAATAAATATTTAACAAGGTTACTAGGTGTACGGAAGCCTGCTTGTGATTACTTTAGTGACAACAGTATAATCCCCTGAAGTTACAGATAGCTATGGAGTTGATTTTTTATTTTAATTTTTTTTTGCCACAGAAATATTGCTGCTTATGTTATGGCCATGCCCAAGAATGCCAAACATGTGATGATCACGTCCCAACATTACTTCCACTTTACTACGAAGAGAGAGTCGACTAAGGTCAAAAAGAACGTCTGGAAGGCAGCTTTGACGAGGGGATGTAACAAGAATCTCAGTGAACCAATCACACACACTGGTAGTTCCGGTCTGAACTTGAACTGAACTATTTTAGAAAAGAATACATATGTATACCAGTAATGTATTATAACATATAACATCGTCTTTGTAATAAATCAACGATTCAATCACAACTAACACCACGTAGTGGCTAACTAGATAAGACACGATAACAAAAATTTAGTTAAAATGGGTTCAGTATTTCCCCAGTCTGATATAATTACCACTTACGGTCAATGCATGAAGCGATGCCACGTCTCAGTGGGTGGTTAAATATTAAACGTTGATTTCTGCCAATACATGAACACAGTCTGTTCACTAACGATAACGTTCCCATCACCGCCATGTTTACCTCTGTTGGTGTTATGTCACGCGCTGCTGTAGGGAAATGTAGTTCTGATGCTCATACTTTTAGGCCAAATGGCCAAACGCGCTGATCGGCTTCTCCACACACATCTGATGTATCTACTTACAGCCCTTTCGGGTATATGGGCCAGGCAACTAGATACTTTTTTTTTTTTATGTATTTAGGCATACTGTATGCAGCACATGGTGACAAATGCATTTGTTTGAAAATTCTGCAATCTGCAACATGTATCTGATGTATGGGCTATTCTAGACCGTCTGCCTGTATTTATAGGCCCTACAGCTCTGAAAAGTTGAGACTACTGCAGTTTCTCTGGTTTTACTAGGCCTATTTATAGGTATGTGTTTGAGGTAAATTATCATTTTTATGCAGCTAGCTATAACATTTTATTACATTTAGATGCATTCATTTTAGTACTATAGCCTACGAATTATTTGTGAGAACAGGCTGATCTAAGATGCTTGGCTTGTTTGTTGTAACAAATAACAATACGATCCTGTCTAGCGCGCATGCATGACCCTTTAGTTATTTGGAATCTATGGTGTAAAAAACATCCTAGGTGGTGATGCTTACAAACCTGTGGGATTTCAGTACCAAAGAGTCCTTTATCTAGCTAGCTCTTGTGGCTACTCGGTGGGTGGCCCATATATATGGGGTAGCCTATCAAACGCCCAGGGTGCGGAGATCCAGACGGAGAAAGGGGAGGCCTACTACAGCTGTCTTATAACGGCAGACGTCAACAAGTCAACGAGATCAAGTCGGCCAGTGCGACACATTTGTTGATAACTTACGTAATTTAACCCTTGAACCCAAAAGTAGGCGTGACGTATGCAAGTCAGACAGGCCAACCTGGGAGTTCGAACCATTCCTCGAACAACCGCTTACATGTTGTATTGCAACCTGATTCGGGGAGTTAAGAATGCCTACTGTTTTTTGCCAAGGTTTGAAAACGTGTTCTAACCAATTCGGTTCAAGAGCTGAATAGTCAAAAGCTTGTGGAAACACGTGCTGTTTGTTGCATTGGCTTACCACCATAGCGCGGGATTCCCCGATTCTGAAACATCAGCAATTTGTACACAGTTGCAACTTCAAGGTAAATCATAATGCAACTGTAGATTTCCATGGTAGCCTTTAGATTGTTAAGACTCACATGCATGTGAGCTGCAGACAGTAGACGCAAATTTGGAAAATCCACTGTGTTACTCTTCTATATGTATTTAAACAGATGGCGCCAAAGAAAAGAACCCGTTACAGCATAAGAACAGCAAAACCAGGTGAGAAAGGAAATTACAGCAAACTTGAAGACAGCCTTTTCCTTTAAAGAGAAATCAATTATGTTTTCCCTGGCAGTCAAAGAAGAACTCAAAGGAAAAGATGACAGTGGTACAGAGGACTTGGAAATAGGTGAAACAGGCAGAGGTAAAAGAAAGGCCCCAGTCTCTAAAAACACTGAACAGCAGAACACTAAATGCGAGACAACACCTCCCCCTAAAGACTGCCACTGGTTGATGAAATCAGAGCCTGACAGCCGGTTTGAAAATGGCATTGACGTAAAGGTACATAATCCATAATTCTAAAATAAGATTTTCCACTTTGTCAATTATTCATGAGATGTCATATAAAATGTATCTGCCTAATATTTCAGTTTGGAATTGAGGATTTGAAGGCTCTCCCTAAACAAACTGGATGCTGGGATGGTGTCCGGAACTATCAGGTAGACTTTATAAAAAATGTATCCTATGTTATTGTGCACATAACCAACCATAGCTGGCTATGTCACAAAATAACTTCTGCATTGAAATAGGACACAATAACTGTCTGCTTTGTATATGAGTTTTTTGGGTTTTGATTTAGACTGCATGTAACATTTGAATGACGCTTGAATTAAGGTTGTGCACGAAATGGGATGAAGTGATTTAATTGCAAATTGTCCCTATGTGCAGACTTATTTGTTTCCAGGAGACAATTAGTAGGCTAATCTAGGTAATCTCTTAAATAAGTTCTATAACCAGTTGCATCCGAGGGTGTAGTTCCTGCTCTGAAAATGAAGGCCTATGCGGTAAGTGCCTTAAAACAGGCATTCTTCCAGAAACCTGCAGGGCGACTCCATTGGTTTCAGAAGGGATCAAATTGTATGGAAGTCTATGAGAAAATGACCCTACTTCTCACTTACTTTATTACATCAGTAAACATTTTCCTTACGAGTTTATGGTCTCAATCGCCAGTTTCAAGTCTTTTTCAATAGAGCATGATGTTCATTTTGTAAAATGATGGTCCCATTTAAAAAAAAAATTGACGATAAAGCATGGTATGCTTTAGGGCGTGTACCTTGTGATCGACACTCAATCGGGATAGAGACATAGCAACGGGCTCCACCCCTCTGCTCCTCCCAGCTCACTCCCCAGCTCCCACCCTCTAGTCCCAAGTATGTCCTGACTTCTGGTTTAGAAAAAAAAAGATGGCCGATGGCCTATGAAAACCAAGATGGCGATTTTCCAAAAATGCTCAAACTTGAGGCTTCAAACACTGTGGTCCACAAACCAAGGGGTTGACGTCACGATCAATTTGTCCTCCTACTCTAATATATACTGTCAATGGTTGCATCACATACTCACTGACAACCATCATTTAGAAACCATGCTTATTTCCATCTGCTTTACATCTTCAGTCATAAGATCTCAGAAGTGCCTTCAGAAAACCACCAATTCAATATGGTTGCTCTTTGTTTTTTTCTTGAAATAATAAATATGAATAAATGGTAATAAATCCATGTAACCCCTGCAGGCACGCAACTTCATGAGAGATATGAAACGGGGACAGAGGGCGTTCTTTTACCACAGTAACTGTAAGGAACCTGGGATTGCCGGAATTATTCAAGTATGTGGATATTGATCATTTGTCATGCAATTAAAATGAAAACAAGCTTTCGTAAAATTAAATATCAGTATAGTTCTTTTAATCAAGTCCAAATCATGTTCATTTTCCAGTTTAGGAATGTGTGAGGTTGGCCCATATATAATTATAATATGCATTAACGATATATTTGCATGCGGTGTGATATTTGCTTTCTGCTTCTGTTTTGATGTGAGACCTGATATGGTTTCATATCATGTGCAGCTTCATCTGTTTTATTATTTCTAGATTGTAAAAGAGGCCTATGTGGATCACACTCAGTTCGACCGGAAAGATGTCCATTATGACACATCCAGTAAACCAGAAAACCCAAAATGGAGCATGGTAAAAATTATGTTGATGTGGTTATTGAAGTGTATTCCGAACTCATTATAGAAGATTTAGCAATTTTTCACCCATCCAGGTGGATGTCCAATATGAGAGGATGATGTCTCGCTTTATTCCTCTGTCTGAGCTGAAGAAATACCACTTGCAGCACAAGGCAAAAGGCGGGGCCCTGAAGGACATGGCTTTGTTTACAAGGGCCAGGCTGTCTGTCCAACCACTTACCAGTGGTGAGTTTAGCTGTCTGATGGATTGTTCTTGCCTTGACTATGACTGTCCAAAATCAACTCAAAACACTCCATTGTTTACATTACACTTTTTTGAAAGAATATAAGTGGTTGAATATTATTAATAATTTGCTTTCTCTTTTTTTCTCAGAGGAATTTGACTTTATCTGTAATTTGGAGAATGAATAACTGATATAAAAACGTGACCAAAAGCTATGGTTGAGCAAGAAAGGCATTTCCAAACCAACTTAATATATATGTATTTTTATTGTACCGTTGCATATACTTAATTTTGAGGAATGTCAACTTCCGAATAACCGGACAATAGTAAAGACATGTTTTTGTTTTTTTTACTTAAATAAATATTATTTCAACAGATTTGTTTAGGATGTCTTAATTCCCATTTACCTACTTACCTGTCAAAGAAAACAATTACACACAACACAGGTGTCTTTCATCTGTATGTAAAATGTTATTAAGATGCATGTTTGTGGTATTACGTGTCATTTTTGAATGTGCATAAATCCGTGGCTCATTTGTGCAACTGTTATCACCTGAGCACATGGCCACAAGCTATTTTGTTGCATAAGGATTAGCAAATGTAATATGTTTAGTTATAAAATGTACAAACAATTCTGAGTTATGATGGAGCATTTGGCATCAATTTATTTCAGTTTGGGACAAGGAATACTTGATTAGTAATATGCAGAACAAAAAAAATAGACATACGTTATACCTCTGATGTTAACTACACTAAATCGTGACTTCTTTTCTAGGTACACTTAGGCACGTTTCAAGTCTAATGAGGAAGAAGATACTTCATACTATAAGACCTTAAATACAAGCACTTGCTTCTCCAAACAACACTATCGGAATGCTGAGGTAAAGCATGTGAATATTAAGGGCTGTGTTGGGCCACCATCTGTACTGTGTGATCACTACTCGAGACCTGAACAGGGCACAGGAAAATTTGATAGTTGCTCTTATTTACATTACATAAAATATGTGGGATACAGCCCTCTCAACAATGAAAATAAGCAAAAATAATCTAACAGGAATTATTCAGTAATTTGTGAGCAATTTAAACAGGAAAAAAAAATCCAACGTATTCTGAGACACTACAGTGCAAAGCTGATTCCAGATTCTTGCCCTTTCTAATTTGTTAGGAATGCTTTACGTTTGATTAGCCTGGAATGTATGAAATTGATTAGAGATAGAATTAATTCTCAGTACATAGAAGACATTAATGTTAGCAATACATATGAGACAAATTAAGTATTGATCATTTAAAGTTAAGACAAAAAATTATTTTTGAACAAGTGTCACATAGAGAAGGTCATGACAATAGCTTGGAATTCATGATGTATGTTGATAAGCAGCCAAAGGCCACATGTAATGCCTCATGCAGGCTTCACTTTCATTGTTCATGTGTGTCTCCAATCTCCCTTCGTCCTCCCTTTATACCTGTCTACAACAGCCCTAATAATTAGGGCAGCTTCAACAGTGATAATGTGAGCTGGCGGGTGTCTCAAACCACTCCTCTGCAGACGCTGCCAGTATTCCAAGAAATGGGACGGGGAGAAGCTCTAGCCGCTATCCTCCCTTGCTGCTTGCTCCAAAGCACTCTCTGAGCTGGCAGAGCCCTCAAAAGCGCTGTGCACCAATGACAGCCTGGTGGGGACATGCTCTTCCTCACTACATCCCCCTTTCTCCACAGTGTGATTTCCTAGTGAGAAGACCAGCAGAAGAAGTCATAAACTTGCTATGTGCACTTGCACAACAACATAATATGATTTGCAAATAGCATACATTATACACAGCATACACAGTACTGGGTCATGGTTGAACCATGAAAAAATTAAGTACCATCCTATAATCCAGTCTTAACAGTGGTAGGATGAGAAGCATTCAATACCTGCTGCTTAAAGTAGCGTCTCTCCTCCTCATCGATTAGTACAAGGTTCAGGTAGTAACGCACAGAGAACTTTTTATTTATGTCTCTCATGGTTGGAGTCATCTCGTAGCCAGCCAAAAATAACCGGATTGGAATGGACTCCCCTGATCATACAGCACAAGTAAGATTAGACAAAAATATAATAAATAAAAAACAATCACCAATGACTCCAAATTGTCTAATTAGAAATTCCTCATAGTAAACATAAGACAATCCACTTGCCTCTGACAGGTGCTCCATCCATGATCTCATATTTAGCAATGGTGTCATTTTCATGATATACACTGGGGCCAGTTCCTGTTGTCTCACGTTTGATTATATCGATCTCCATGTGCTTGATCTTGATTCTCACAAGCAGGAAGTAGATTTTTCCTACGATGACGTCTTTTAAGTGGTACCTGTGAAAGTGAAGGTCATTAGAAAGTGATGTATTAAGTCGGAAGTGACTGAAGATCAAAGTAAAAAAATAATAATGTGTGGTTCCAAATGCAGCTTAGAGTAAAGGTTACATAATAGAGAGTGGGTCTTTTGATAGTTGCCACCTGAGACTGCAGTAATATGAACGTAATATGCTAAATTACAAAAAGTGTTAAACGAGACAAATTCACAACAATTTGTAGATATGACCATTAGTATGTTGCTTTCCTAGTTGGGATAATTTATAATGTATGTGTTTTTAACTGCTCATCCTTACTTGGATTTGTTGTACTCAAACTCAATATGAAGACAGTCTTCGATTCCAACCTCCATTTTTATTGAGGAATTGAGTTCTGGGTAAGTGCTGAGTGTATGAACCACAATATCCACCTCTTTACTGATATCATTCAGTCTCCTGCTGACTGTAGCTCGCAGAAAGTACCTACAGATGACATAAGCTATTTGAAAAATGCAATACAAGTGTATGAAACTGAACAGTACCTTCTATAAATGTGTATGAAGCCATGTGAGACAGCCAATAAGTTAAAGGGTATGGTAACACATGACAGGCAGTTCAAAGGTAACATTCAGTTAAACAGTAATTCATAATATTAAATTGGCTGTAAAGCCAACAGAATGTTTCAGCTGTTTTATGTACCGTAGTTTCACATTCTGGCCGGTGTAGGACTCATATGGCTTTTCAACATGAGTGAACTCAAAGTCAAAAGTCTGTGATTGAGTTATTTCCCCAGGCCTCGCAAGGTCTTTAACCAAGGAGACAAACTCATGATGGTTCCCTCTGTCATAGTAGAGCTCTGGGAAAAGAGGACGTAGAAATAGTATGGTCGAAATTAAACAAAAAGTTGAATAGCAAAACACATTGATAAAATTTGTCCTACGAACCTATTTGTCCAACGAATTCGATTTTGATTCCTTGATGTTCAAGTCTCTTTCCTGGATTCTTCAAAGTTACATTAACTTTTCCACTAACGGTCTCCCCATCGTAGAAAAGAAAATATTTGTCCTTCTTCCCATCTTCAGTCTTGTGTTCAGCTTTCTTTCTCGTTTCAGCATCATTCAAAACTACATCAATTTCTGCACTTTGCCCAAAATTGAAGAAACTCATCGTGCTCTTTCTAGTTTTTCCTTTTTAGAAGGATTTTGCAGAAGACAGGTTAGGTTTTCCTTATTTATAGGAAAACGCGAGTATTAGTGCTCTGATCATCAAATTAGATGACTAAGGCTAATTAATTCGAATTTACATGAAATGGTACTGCCTGTTTTGTGGATAACTGCAAATCTTTCAGACAAAGCTTTAGATTTCAACAGAATTCGATGTAATAATGGCCTAACGTTAGCTGGATATTACACTTACAGTAGTAGGCCGAACCTCTGAAGTAACGTTAAATGGTTAAATATACGCTACGCTTTACCGGATTGCTCATTAACTAAGATTGTGCTCTTTTGAATTCAGCAATGCATGTAGTGATCTGAGATAAATGACCAATTAACCTAATAATTCCTAAAGAATGTAATTCGCGTTGAATCGTTACATTATTTCTTTCCTCAAAACAGCAAATGTTGTGAAATGATCATTTCCTCTTTCCATCCACTTCCGGGGTTGGAATTGAGGACTCTATGTTTCACAGTAAAAGTGCATATCCTTACAAATTAAAATGCAATATACGGGTAAAATGTCTTTTAATATTGCCAAAATGGCCGTTTAACAGTTTTAGCTGTTGCACACAGACTAAAGAACAAACATGGATACTTACAACAGTTCCTGAGTTATTATACAAATACCAATGCTAAAAAATGTTTACAAAGTGATTCAATAATTTCAATTTGAAACATTTAAACATGATTTAGCTACTGTATACTGTAAATATGTTTTTGCACATTGTCCTGTAGATCTGTCACAACAGTTTTATTGCCATAACTACAATATTTTCAACGGAATAACATTTAAGAACAGAAATTATATTCAGTTTTAATACTGTAAAAAACTGGACAATATGTCCAATATTAAAATAAGATCATTAAAAGCACAGAAGGTCACTTATACACAGAAATAGCACTCTTAAAAATCATACTTCACCTACTTTATAGTATACTGTAAGTTGCAGCATTAATGGGATATAGTTTTATAATTTTACAACTTCTGTTATTTTACTACTTAATTGGGAAATTTGAGTTCACACTCTTTACCCTTATATGTTACTGTCTGTACAATTATTATATGTACAAAATACAGGACCATCCCCCCATACATAAAATAAACATAACAAAAATTTGATCGCCATCAGAAATAATTAACTACTGTTTTGAAACATATTCAGTGCATGTGTATAAAGTTTAGGAAGTAAAAAAGATTTTGTCCATAAACTGTGGGGGAATGTTCTAGCATTATTTAAGATGAGCATGTGGGCAAAGCTCAAATGTCACAGCTTAGAAAGGACATTTTTATCCATAATAAAGCTTGAACTAGGACAAACAATTTATTAAAAAAAATAACAAACATTGTAGTTAAGAAGTAAAAAATATGCTTACGGGAAACAGCTTTACCTATTTCTTGAAAAATCTTGAAATAAAATTCTGATTTCTCATGATTACTTTGGCAAGCTGGTAAGTTGATCATTGATGTGCATCATAAAATAACGAGTAAGATCCAAAGTGTATCAACAGGATGTGTTGCATTTAGACTAGTATATCTTCCACTGTTCTTTCTTGCCTTCTTTCTCAAGAGTCAAATGACA
Organism: Aplochiton taeniatus; assembly: GCA_017639675.1. Taxonomy (NCBI): domain Eukaryota; kingdom Metazoa; phylum Chordata; class Actinopteri; order Galaxiiformes; family Galaxiidae; genus Aplochiton; species Aplochiton taeniatus. Next base: position 10,741,808 of record CM030181.1, on the reverse strand, counting down.
AACGATGATTTGTGCCGAAAGTGACCCTGTTAGAAATAGAAGTAGCAATAGGTATGTTATTATAAATGTCATGGCTGCCAATAATATTTGTATGGTATTCATTTTGTTTCACTTGTAATACATTTATGTATGAATGTTTGTTGACCTCATCTGTGTCGCCATAGTCAATGCCATCATCCTGTGCTGGAAGTTTGTAGCTGAAACAGAAATATTGCACATTTTTAAATATACACATTTACTGTGAATAGAATATTTTTAAATATACAGCAGTTCATGGTACTTAATAATTCATGTGGTATTTAATACACAGTATACAGCGCTCACAAACAGTGCACCATAGATAGGATATAAAAGACGATTTTTTTTCTCTAATGCTTTATGTTGCCTTACTTGGTTTCTGTTAGATCCTTCCCAGAGAAGCAGCCATGTTTGTGTAGATGACAAATCCCCATTGCCACACACATGAGTGCAACCAATGCCCCGACTGTTTTCAGGAAAATCCCAAAGATGTCAACGTCATCTGAAGTTAATCAGAGGTGGCATTAATTGCACATTTATTAGTGAGGTGTTCAGAGTTATTTTTTTAAAATAGAACCCTCAACGAAATAACTTATGAGGGTCTCTGTTAAGGGGATAATTTACAACCTCGGCACTTAACTAGATTCAGATTACCCACAACTTTAGCTTTGGTAATGCAAGTTGACATGTATTACAAGACCCCACCATGACAGACATCCAAAGTTAGTACAACATGTTATCATGGCAGGAACGTAAGGATGCCAGTCAGCTGTTTGGTATGGTACTCACAGACTTCCATTATCTGTGGGGGACATTGTGCCTGTCCTGCATCATTCTGTGCCTGACAGTAGTATTCCCCTGCATCCTCCTTCCTAACTCGCCGGAATTTCTATGGAAAGATGTCTAAATGTAAGTGTAAAAATAACTAACACAATGTAGGCTTAAAGTAGTCTAAATTTCGACCAACTAATAACTTAAAGTGATACTTCACAGATTTTTTAGCTTTAGATATGTTTTCCATCATGTCCCAGTGCTGTCCTTTACATATAACGTTGTCATTTATTGTACTGAAACCAAACAGCAGAGTTTAAAACAAGTTTAGAAAATGACTCTCTATTGCGTCATAGACAGTCTTTTCCTACAGCCATTTCTAATCAGGGGGCAGGCCTTTCCTGGTTCTCTGAGTGACGTATATCAAAATGCGGGTAATTCAATTTAGGGGCGATTTGCTGTGATCTAATACACCTAGATCATGACAACTTGGATATGGATATTTTGTTGGACAGTGAAATTCAGCCGTATTTATTTGAACCAGAATTTAGCGAGGAGGAACCTCCACAAAGAGAGAAATAAATGCAACGACAGTTACAGGCTGCAGTCGAACAAGCTACTGGGGCTGAGGCACATAGCAGCTGGACTCGAGCTGCTGGTGTATTTGCCTACCGATGGCGACTGAGAAAAACAGTGCAAGCTTAAATGCAATGAGTGGGACCGCGCAGTTTCTGCTGTCAAGAATGACACCCACCAGCCAAGGATATGGACGAATGTGTGTAACTAACTCTTAGCAGGAACGCTTTCAGCATATAGTGACAGTGGAAGGCTGTAGACCTATTTTAGAATATCGAAGTTGATCTGGAAGAGACAGTCGAGAGCTTCTGGGCCAAGGAGGCAGATACAGCGGAGTAGGTAGCTAGCTAGCTAATATAATATGTCATGTTGAAAAACAAACATTTAGATGTGTGGATCACTTTGAAGCTGTAGATGTTGCTGTAACGTAGCAACTGTTGTCTCAGTCATGCAAGCAAGCTAAAGTTAGGAAATATTTTTTTGCTTGCATAGATCGGCTAGGTAAAGTTAGCTAGCAAAGTTGTTCTTCTATCTACAAAGCAATAATGCAGTTTTCTTTAACAGGATTGCTAGTACCAGATGGTACTTTGCGATGGGAACCGAGGTTGTAGCGTAATGTAATTCATGCCCCACACAGGCTCATAGCTTTAGTGGGGTACTGGGGGGAGGTGACAAGGCAAGGGGGTGTTTGGTTTGCGCAATGAGCTATGGGCATTGTGGTTTACAGTTAATTCACAAATTAAATACTTTCCATATACTTACTTAATATAGCATAAACAACAACATATATTGTTTTCGAAAATCTGTGAAGTAGTCCTTTAAGTAAGAAGGTGTTAATAAATGAATATTCCCTCTTTATGTTTTTTCCCTTCCTTACTCAGCTCCATTCCTTACCAGGCCACCTGTGTCAGCATTTATTGTGTAGGAAGAGTTGTAGAACTTTGGGCTACTTTTTGGATCCAGAGGAAGTTCCTCATTGTTCTGGAACCAGCGGTATTGTGAGGTAGGAAAGCCCTCGTTCTCCAGACAACGCAGCTCTGAGGATGTGCCCACTGTTACTGCCACAGGTATACTACAACGTGGTACTACAGGCTTAACTGTGAAGAAGAAGAACAAATTATTCACATCCACAGATATAGGTATAAAAGAGCAAAAACATTGTGGACACCTGTATTACAATGGTGCATTTAATCCAGATAAACTATGCATGCTCAAAACAGCTTACATACGCATTTCTTTTTGGTAGAGAGGCACTGGCAATGTCCAGATTGAATCACTACTCACGTTTTAGGGCGCTAATGGTTGGTCATTTTTTTTATAGGCTCCGAATAGTAATTCACAATTTTGGAATACATTTGAGGGTACGTTTCCCACAATGCAGTGTCCAATCTAATGAATAAAGATGCTCACAAAAATATTAAAACTATATCACAATTGCACATTTCTGTCACATAGGAATCAATCGAGGGTGTAGTTCCGGCTCAGAAAAGCCTATGCGGAAGTGCCTTAAACCTGCATTCTTTCTAATAACAAGCAGGGGGCAACTCCACTGGTTTTAAAAGCAACTACGATTGTATGGAAGTCTATGAGAAAATTACCCTACTTCTCACTTACTTTATTACATCAGTAAACATTTTCCTTACTAGTTTATGGTCTCAATCGCTCGCTAGTTTCGGGACTTTTTCAATACAGCATGATGTTCATTTTGTAAATGATGGTCCCATTAAGAGTAAAATAGATGAAAAAGCAGGGTATACTTTAGGGCGTGGCTACCTTGTGATTGACACTCAATTGGGATAGAGACGTAGCAACGGGCTCTCACACAGATCCACCCCTTGCTCCTCCCAGCTCCTCCCCAGCCCCACCCTCTCGTCCAAGTATGGTCAATGTAGTCACTTCAGGTTTAAAAAAAAAGATGGCGGTGGCGTTTGAAACCAAGATGGCGATTTTCAAAACACCAAACTCGAGGATTCAAAACGGTGGTCCACAAACCAATTGGTGACGTCACGTTCACTTTGTCCACTTATAATGGAACCAATAAGTATACAGTTCTTTGAGTTGAAACAACGTAGGGATATCAACGTTGATTCGAAACAAAATGTAACAGTGATTCAACCTTGATCCATGACTGACTGAGTTATCACGTGTAACTTTAGCTGTCAACATAATGTACGTGCCCAATGGACGCAGATAGATTTTATATTGTTTGATGGTCAAACGATGATAGCACAATTTTCCCCGGGATCAAAAAATAATTTTCCATTCTATTCCATAAATGATGTATGATTAGTGACCCAATTTGCATCATCTATTTGAGAGGTCTACAACTAATTAGGGGCCTCAATAGTCTCGCGTGGCCATCCCTCCAAATCTCGTTATCTCAAACTCGACAGGAGGTCTGGAAACTTTCATATAAAAAAGTGCTCATCTCTTAGGCTTCCTATCTGGAAGGCAGGAGTTGGATTGGCACTTGTAAACGTCACTCACTCTTTAGAGATAACCTCCTCCTGTGTGGCTAGCAAATCGAAAGCTGGAACCGAGGCTACCCAAGCAGTAACACACCTCTGTATTTGAAGCTCCGCCCACGTCAGTACTTAATTGGATGTTTTGAATAGTAACATGTTGCTAGTCTCCACTTTGTTCCGCACTTTCACTATCAAACTTCCCCAGGCTTTCGAACCGAAAGCTGGAACCAAGGCTAGGGCCTCAATAGATTACCCTATAAAGGGAAATACGAGTTAGGGAATAGTGACTCATTCCGGACGCCACTGTAACTTTAAATATTTACCTCGGACAGCAAGACTGATTAGGATTTCATCAAAATGCTTTTGGTCGTCAATGGCTGCCACCTCACATCGGTACTCTGCAGTGTCTGACCTGGATGCATTCAAGATCAAAAGATTTGCTGGCTCTTTAAGTTGTGCTCTGTGCTCCAAGTCCCCTATTAATAAGAGAAAAGGAAAAACACTTTGAATTACACACACATCTAACATCACAACATTATTCCACAGACAAAAAGTAATAGATCTCTACTCCTATTCTTTTCACACTTTTTCCTAATTTATGTATTTCATGAGATTACATTTTCTATTCAGTTTATTGGCGAGTGGAAGGTATCTTATTATAGTGAAGTGGTTACCGGAAATCCTATTACGAAAGTACACATAGCTAGGAACGCCATTTTTTATTTTCTTCCATTCAATCCTGGGGTTGTTTGTTGAAATTGACTCTATCAAACAGGTCAGTTCGATAGCTGTAATGAAAACACATTGTATTACAACAATGAAACAACAGATGCAGAGGCAGATTAGTTGTTCGGGAACAATAGGTTAAGACAGATTTCGCAGCAACTTACGTTCAAACTCATTTGCCCAAACAACTTTGTCTGTAGTTCGAAGGATAACCCCAAGTGATAAAAAGTGGCCTAAGAGAAAGCAGACAATGTGAATTTAAATAAAGCGTATCATAGCTCTGATGATCAGTTTTTGCATCAAATGACATGCCAATTTCCCCAAATAAACGGAATTATTACAGAAATAGGCTTAAATATAGGAGAGTGAAAGCCTAGGATGACCATATCTGATTAATCTCTTGTCATGCCTTTTCAAAAAGATAAATACCAAGTTTGGGAAGCAGGGTAGCTCACAGAAATAGGGGCAGATGGTCACATTCCAATAAATGGTAGGTATCCTAGATACTGAAATATTTCGGTTTTTCTGGGACCCCCCCCCCCCCCCCCCCACACACACACACACACACACACACCAAAAAAAGGCAGATTTTGGAACTCGTAAGTTCAGCAGAGTACCATAATGCAGACCGCAAAGGCATCCTCCCAGAGGTTTAGTCAGATATGAACACCAAGGGCGATCTACCATAACTTTTAAGTAATCCACACCTGACACCCCTGTCCAGCCCGCGCGAGTGTGCATATTAATAAGCTGTTGTCAAGTCTTGTCTCTGATCTCTCGTGCATGGCCTAGTTCTCTAGCTGGCTATAGCCATCGCATTGGTGGGCTCGCTGATTGCGAGATGATGCTGATTGCAAAATGTCACGACATCTGAGAGTCCAAAGTTTCGAAAGCCCAGTAATTGTGATGACGTTAATAAACGAGGGGAAATTAAAATGTCTGGTAACAATAGATATTACGCGACCCTGTCCGTCAAAATAACAGACAAGAAAGCCTAACGAAACCTTTGATCCAGCCAGATAAAGTCACTTTTTAGATGTTTGGCCTTGTTTGCAAAGTTCAACTTCTTATTTTGCATGAAGGGCTTAACATTACCACCAGGACACAGCATTATGAAGTATCTTACTTAGACAGTTTTTTTCATATAGCCTAGTTTTCACTTAATCACTGAGAGATTTAACTAAGTGATTGACAGACATGGGGGAGTGAATAGACTTCGGCTCATCATGTGACTGAAGAAAACATGAGTCCTGCCAAACCGGAGCACCCAGTCATATTAGCACAGCTGTGGGTACTGATGAGGTCTGACTCAGGTCTCAGCTTCAATCTTTGCAGCAAATTTTTCCAACCTTGTATATAAGGGGCTATTTTTATCCACAGCAGTCACTCGCAATCCTGACAGACATGCAGAGACGTGCTTGTCCAGCAAATCTTTCCCCACTGTGCTTTATCCTTGGTAAACCACTCATTAACCTTAATTCAGATTACTCTAGTTTGTCTGATGATGTGCCTGTAAAGTATATAGGCAAACATTTTCGCAAATCTACTCATTTAATTTTGTTAAACATAAATAAAAACTCTGTATCACAGCCTGCTGGTCATGTCCTAGACAGTCTAAGACCGTGGGAGTCTGGTAGCGGACTCAATTAAAAAAAACAATAGCCGATTGCTATTGTGTGCTAACAATAAAAGCTTTTAACTTGCAACAGAATAGCTTACAGCAACAGAAATGTTGGCTGAACAGAGAATCCTTTATGTTGAGAAATTAATTCTGGTGTTCCCATATTCTTTTATCAGTACAATAGAGAAGAAAATGCGACAGATGTTAAAGTATCTCTTTGTTTAATCTATAATCCCTTTGTTGTTATGGATAACTGTTAATGCACAAAGACACAGTTGGGCTATAGTCCCCAAAATGCTGTCTTAATGGCCACAATATAAAATTATCTTGTATGCACACTAAAGAAATGTGAAAACAACGGCCCACCCCTAAACCCAAGCTGTTGATCCAGTGGCAGTGCATCTAAAAAAAGAATTTCCCAGGCCATTCCTGCATAGACACTGTAAACCGGCCAAGTAGCCTTGTTACTTTAATACCGTTGTTGACTGTTGCACATGTGAATAAATATATTGTATAGTACATTGTATTGCAATATAATATAATGTCATATTTTTGGCAGAAACGTTAAACGTCAACATAGTTAATACACAACGTTAATAGATTTATAGTAGAAGTATAATGCAAAAAAATGGACAACAGTAACGTAACGTTACTGACGTTTGCTAGCTTGCGAACGAGTCAGCTGGCTCAAGTTATAACCTTGGCTAACTCAGTAACTGCTATCTATCTTCTAACGTTAGCAGGCTCGCTAACAACCGTAAGGTTAGCGGTTAAACGTCGCTACTGTCCTTTTCATAATGACAAAGCATGGCTATAGTTGATCGAAATCACTACACACGACGCTCACGGATACAGGGGGAACAATAACTTACAAATGCTCGAGTAGAGGATGAAAAACGCAGTGAGTCGTCCTTTCGCCATCTTGAAGCCACTGATTTATCGACAACACAGCACACTACAAACAAGCTATGGGATCAGACTCAGCATCTACCCTAGGATAGGTGAACAGACAGGGTGGTGGTGGTGGTGGTGGTGGATGTTGCCATAGAGGAGTTTCCATAGCTACAAGGGCATCAGGGCGGAGAGAATGGGGAGAGGGGCGGGGCAGTTTTGCGCCTTGTGAGAGCGAATATATAACTATGTGTCCGCTGGCAGGAGGCTTAGTGCTTTCCAGCACTTATCTGATAATGTATTCGTATCAACAATACTTTAATCAGGTAGGTAGGTGCCCACGATGCTAGCAAGCACTTAGGCAAAACGTTCTGAACAAAACTGATAATGGCGCTCTGATTTATTCTGTGGACTCACTGCTAAACAGCATAGGGCGTAGGCCTAGTCAAGGACTCAAGGAGAGCAGACGACGTCCTTACGCTGAATTTCTGAAATATATTCTCTCTGGAGTAGACTGATTCGGATGTGAAAATAAAAATTGCAATTTCGCACGATGATATATTTTACCTGCTAAGAGTAGCCTGACTGAATCACTGAATCACAGTAACTCCGGTCTTGACTATAGGCTACTAGCATAATTATTATTAATAGGCCTAATGTTAATAACAATGGTGGTAGTAAAACAAGGCACATTGGTCCGTGATTAGTGCTAATGACGAAAAATTGGGCGAGGCAGGGAGAGCTGGCGCTCTCGGTGTAAGACGTTACTGTAGAAGCTGCTGGTTCAGGGGTAGCATGGTGACACAACCCTAAGAATAAGATAAAGCCTTAAGATATCCTGCCTACGCGTAGGTTTGACATTGACTAGAGTAAACCAAAGTGTATGTTTGTAAAAACATTTAGTACAGCTGTTTTTACAGTTCTTGCTTTGTTATTTTCTACCAGTAAAAACAAAAACAAAACTGTAGGTGGCAGTGTAAAACCACATTATCATTAGTCATTGCCAGGCACTTGAGAACACAATATTTTGCAGACCTTTACTAAGGCTGCATGCACTTTCTGAGTATCAATATATTTACTACTTTAAGAGCTGCATATGGCATTAATTCCAGTCTTCTATATGCTAATGACTAGCATCCTAAGATGGTGTGTGCTTGAAAGAAAGTCACCATGAGAGGTGTGAAATGTCTCCTTTCCAGGGTATCTCAAAAGAGAGCCTATTGCCCCCTTAGTTTCCGAATGTATTATCATATGATTGTAAGAGTTTTCATATAAATAATTTATCCTATAAGTATTGCATGGACGTAGCTCTTCAATGTACTGCTGTGATTATTTTTAAACTGAATTAGATTGGATAACAGCCGTTGTAGAAAAACCTCAGCCTTTTCTTTCTTTTCACTATCCAGAGTCAAAGTAGAACAAAATAATAACCCCCATGACATACATAATTTCTGAAATTTCTTTTCGGAACATCTGGGGCCTTTTCCAATAGAAATTACAATATGATTTTTTTGTGGTTAAAAAAACTGCAAAGAGGAGGTGCACATCAAATGTAAAGTGTATTGCAGATCTGTAAGTATTGCCAATTGCCTCCCAGTGGGACAACAACCATGTCAAAGATACTATGATACTGGTTAAATACAGACTCATTATCCACTGCACTCATTATTTTAGGAAAGTACAGTGTCGGACTCTTTAAAGAAGATTGGAGTCAGGAGCAATGTCAAAATGTCAGATGCTGCAGAGTTCACACTTTGTTGTTACAGGTAGAGACTAGATGTCTTTAGTACAATCAAACAGATTCAGAAAGATGTAATGTTGTTACATTTGATGTCACTGTGTGTATTGATATTATGGTAGACATAAGTCAAAGATTAGAGTTAGCCTGTCCAGTCTACCCACTTGCAACTAAACATAATAAATGGAGTAATTTATTTTAATAACCTTTCTCTTTTGAATGTTAGAGCTCAAACCAAAGGCTTCTAATAAAGTCATATTGTGACATGGATATTATACTGTACATCTCAATACAACTTAATGAATTCAATACATTGTATATATTGTATATGGGATTGTAAAACCTGCTCAGATAGAAAACCAAAAAACAATCAATATAATGAAGCAATTAATTACACATTAACTAGAACAACATTAAATCAAACTAAACATTTAAAGTAATGGAGAGAAAGGACCCAGTAAAGTAATCCATCCATCAATCAAAAAATGTACAGATTCTTTTTCTTTTTTCTTTTTTTTTCCACTGAAGAGATTGCCGTACATATTGGCACGCATACACACACATTCACACCCACACCCACATCCACACACACACACACACACACACACACACACACACACACACACACACACACACACACACAATGCTTGTAGTTGACATAAACACAATTTTTAAGCATTCAGGTTAATCAAATAGACCCCCTCTTTGCTTTCTGGGCAACTGCTACAGTGAAACTAGACATTTATGTAGTGTGTTACACCAATGACTGGCTGACATTAGAGAGGCGAAACTGCAAGACCTGGATGTTAAGCAACACCCAACCTAGAGCTCAATTAACACTGGTATTTATAGACCTCACAACTGAGCTGATAGACATTGTGCCGCAATGCAATCCAAAATGATAAACGTTACAGTTTGATAAAATTGGACTTTATCTAACACCACCCTGCCACATGGTGATAATAATGATGTAACAGTTATTTTACTAAAATGTAGACAAAGTATTTGAAACTGTCAGTGTATGGCCAACACAGTGAAAAGTGTTTGAAAAGCATTCCCACACACCTGCCTAGGACATGGAAACCATGGAAACCAAAGTTGCCTCCTTGCTGCTATGCTAAATTGAGTTCAGAAGATGTGTTAAACACATGCATACTGTTGACCTTAATGACTAAATACAGAAATGTGGTATGACAAGATGAAGCCTGTATTATTTGAGCTGCGTTCAATGCATTTGGCTCAAAGGAAACAACAGCATTGCATCATTTTATTAAATTGGACTTATGTTGATGCTAAGTGGATAGACATTACTGATGTAACTAAACATCACTATTTGAGTGCATGGCTAGAACAGTACTGTATTTCAACAATGTTGATCCTTTCACTGTGAATCATCTACACTTACACCCACAAATACTGTAGCACTCTCATTCACATATGTTGGGGAACGAGGCAACCACAGACATAGAGAGAGATTGAAACTTGTCGTGAGTAGGTTGAGCTCTCCAGTGGCTTTTCCTCAAAAACCCAGGAGGCTGTCCTGTTTTTTATGGCTACTAGGACCTTCCTTGTCCATGGGTCTAGCTGGAGGTAAGACCTGCGAAATGTAACGTCATCCCAATTAAAGACCAACCCTACATTGGGGACCCGCAGGTCATCTTCTTTTAAACTAAGGGAAATGGTATTATACGCAGTGTGTCTGAGAGATAGCCATCTATCTCTCTCTTTGTCTTATCTCTCTCTTTTACTGCACAAAAACCTGCACACATGCACACCACCACCCCTCCACACCCACCCACACAGCCCCCCCCCCCCCTCCACACACACACACACACACACACCACACACACATAAAGGATTGACACAAAGAGTAAAGACAATAGAGGAAGAGTGAGTGTGTGAGGGAGAGAGTAGAGGAGATAAAGAGAGATGGATTTATAATTCTCCCTGCTTTTCTGAGATTTGGAGGTGAAGAGCTTGATGGCAGTAGCCAAGGTAGGATTGCACAAGAAAATGTTGTCATTTGAACGTTCCATTATTATCGGTTTTAGAAAGGTTTGGCAATGATAAGCAGATTGGTAAGCTTTAGATTTCTGTGTCGTTTGAGGCCTGATCATGGTAATTGAAAGACGTCCTGTGGGTTTGCATGACCTTAGCCGGTTTGGAACATTCAGCTGTATTTCTGAGTGTGAGGCAGTTTGTTGTCTCACCAACACTGCCACTACTGTAGACATCTGACATTACACTGCCTGCATCAGCTCCTCATCCCTGACACAGTCCTAAATAGTCTATCTGAGTGACAAGTGGAATTATGTAATGCTAACGAGGCAAATTGCTCTTCTCTCCGCTCTCATCAAGTAGCTTTTGACCTTGATATACAATAGACTTATACAAAGTTTTGCAATTTTTCCTTTAAATAATTGTGTGTAGTTCTTTATTGCTTTCCATTACCTTGGAAAGTCTAGTGCCATTGTTTGGGACTTACGTACGGTTTTACTAAATATTGGAAAGCCGACATTTCTTTTTGCAAAATGCTTATTTCAATTAGACTCTAACCACACTCTACTTGAAATCAAGCAACAAAAGTAATAGATTTAATGTAAAAAAAAAAGTCAATGCCATCTTAACTTCAAATACCATTTATCTTTTCAAGTCATATGTTTAGTTTTAGAAAAATATACAAACAAAATCAAATCTGTGCCAACACAATAACTCCTCCAATTTGATTTGTGTAACTTTGAGGCAGAGAGGGGGATTAAAGGGGTTCAACAAATGAACTTGAATCACACTGTGATGTGTGAAAGAGAGAGTGAGACAGAGAGTGTTATAGGGGGGAGGGGGGGGGGGGGGAGAGAAAGTACATACAGAGTACATATTATTAAATATGAAAATATATTGTTTCGTTTTTCAACAACTCTTTCACTCCTTTTATTTCACACCCGACCAAGAACCTGTACGCTGATTATCAAGGTCATCTCTAGGATAGAAACCTCAATTTGTGGATCAAGGCCATTACAGTTAGGTTGAGAACAAGTTGAGATATTTTCTCCATTGAATACAGCCAATCAGTGTGTTGATCCTCCAAAGAGGGAGTGAACAGACCAGTGTGCTGGGAATCACCCATTCAGACTGAAGTGGTGACAGCTGGCAGTGCCCTGCAGTGATTGAGTCAGGCAGGCGACTGCTGACTGCAGGCTAAATCAAAGCTCAGGCAGAACGGTGTGTACGGAAGAGAGTGCATAATGTCTGTATATGCTGAAACTGTATAACAGGTGAGTTGATGGTTGGTGAGTGAGGAGATGGAGGCGGGGAGCCACAAGAATCCTTTTCTGACATCTATTTGGTACAAAGCCATGGGGAAGCTGTTTGACTTAAGAGCCAATTATATAATCTCTTCCTATGGATTTGTAAGGAATTGCCGCTGATTGGCAAAGGAATAGGACATGTAAGTCATGGCTTATATTGAAGAGCAATCAATAGAATTTCATGCATTGACATGCCTCACTATCTGATTTGGTAGGAGAGTTGTTTATAGTTTGCTTGGATTCACATCGATGCATTTCCTCATCACCCAGGGCACCAGATGTTTGGGGAATGTTACTCAAAGTATTTGGGAAGGGCAGTTTAATTCCTAACCCAAGCTGGTCCAGTATAAATCACGTGCTACAGGGGTCAGGATAAGCCTAGCATGCATTGGTGCCATGGTGGATTGGCACTTTCATGGTGACAGATGAAGTCTACATGCCGAGAACTAGAACATGTAATCTCTATACTAGCATGGCAAACCTGTGCCTGACCGAGATCCATGATGTACCAGCCGTTCATCGTAGGATTTAAAGAAGCCTCTTTTCCTAGATGATTGTATTTGTATCACACTTTAAATTAGGGATTTGCTGACACAGTGAAATCTTTTTATATTTTCTGTAAAAGCAAACTTTTTTGGGACACCAAATAGGTAGCAAATACACATTTTCCCCCTTAATGAAATAGGGAATCTAAAAATGTCGAACTGCAATTTTCTATAGGCCCCCTACTTTTTCAATTGAATGGGGACAGCATAATTGGAAGCTATTTCCTGATAGCTGGTGTGTGTAATCCCAAAGTAAATCTGTAATTAATGGGTAATTACTATGTAATTACACTATACTGTATAGTTCTCGGTAGAATAATTACCAGTCCAGACTAGTGTAGACTGGGAAAATGAAAAGAAGAAACAGTAAACAGTAAAATTGATATTAAAAGCTGTATAGCATAAAATGAGATTATTGAAACCCCCTCAAGCTGTTGTCTGTTGCAGTCTGTCACCCTGTATATAATAAATCACATTGCTGGTCGACAGACAAAACTGTCTGTTCCTGCCTCATAAAGCGGAGCTAATGCCATTATGTCATGTGTGTCACCGTGGAAACAGACCCTGTGCAGGGCTTATTGTCCCAGAGGGTCATGAGATGTTCTGGTCAAGAAAAGGCTCTGTGTCAGCACTTTTGCAACTTTGACCAGGGTCGAGAAAGAGAGAGAGGGATAAAGTGAGATAGATATTAAAAGAGAGAGAGAGAGAGAGAGAGAGAGAGAGAGAGAGAGAGAGAGAGAAATGGAAAGAGAAATTGAGAGAGTGACAAAGAGAGGGAATGAGAGGGAATGACCTTGTGTTTAGTTTACAATGCAACATTCTCATACCACTATTGCACACCTTCCTAGAAATAACTGGGAGGAGGTGGAAGACTGAGGGCAACTCCTCCCCTTAAATGTCTTTATCATGGAGCACAACAATTTAGTGACAAAGAAAGACTTGTACGCCTGCTGTTTACAAATTGAAAATGCTCTACCATAACAATTTATTTTCCTATTGTGCAATTACAGCTTTCTTTTGATGTGTATCCCTGATCATAAGCAACTTCTCAATGATTCCCTAAGGGGCCTAAACAAACTGAATTCCTTTCAGCAAACCGTGTATTTCCCCAGACCCAAACATGGCCTAATAATTATCTGCTTGTTAGAGCAAAGGGTGTGCTTCTATTTACCGCTTGGGATTTCTGCAGATCAACTAAGACCTTTGCTGAATCACAGCTCCCCAAGCTGATTTTTGTTTTGTCCTCCCACAGTTAGACTTGGATGTCTATTGTGTCTGTAAATGTTTCCTCCCATAGAACAACAAGAGGGACCCTTGTGGAAATGAGTAGTGAGGATAATGCGTGCTGTGAACCAAGCAGCTGTTAGCTCAAACTGCACCTACAGTGAACTTGTTTTGATTGCCACTAGTTTCACAACCCAATGCATGAGCCTCAACATGGAATCAAATGAATCACTTCTAATTTCAGTTGTTTCCTGCACTCAAGACCAGTACTTCTCTATGCTATATCGTGTATGTTTATGTTATTGGGTAATGAGGTGCAACATTATCCAGTCCACTTACGTTAAACAGAGGAGTGGGTCATCTAAGTGTGTGCTTTGTTTTTTATTGGTTAACAGAAAATAATACACAATACTTAAAGAAGATTGAAGAAAACTGATGCAAGCAAAAATATTAAATCCTAAAGGTATTTTCTACTATGGCCTATACCACTACCCAATAATAAGGCAAATCTTATGTTTATGCGAGAGGCAATAAGTAGCTAGTTGCCCACATTCTTACATATTCAGATAATAGTGCATGAACGATGAGAGGGGATAGTATGGATGTGTCCGCCATAGGGTGCAGCATCGGATGATTACGCAGCATTCTTGCACTTGTAACTAGAGAAACACAGGGCAGGCTATTGCATCTTTCGCCACACCCTTCACATAAGCAGACATGGAGTTCGACAAAAGTAGAAAATGAACCTTTCACATCATTGACTGCAAGATCACCAGTCCCTACTATAGCCATGGGGTCAAGATCAGCGACAGACAGATGACTCACTATCGCCTACAGATACCATGCGCTCCTGTAGCATCATCCGCTCATTAGCCTATTACCTGCGGCAAGACAAGTAGCTTACATTCATATGAAGAATGAGACAAAGTGTAAAGACCGTTAATTAAAGAAAAATATTGAACAATGATGGAGCCACGTGGTGACACTTTGGGGAAGGCATTTAAAGATGCGGAATCGGCTCTATGTCAATGCGCATGATACTGCGGTTCCACTACTACGGCACGCTCCAACTCACCTTGAACAGACACGTCTGTTCTTCTGTCATTCGGGTGGGAAGGGGCGGACGAATAACCAATCCACGCCCCAAAGCCTAAATCGCCAACCAATCCAATATTAGGAGAGGCGGACCTGCTGGCTACATTCTCACACTTGGTTTCACTATGCTCTCGTAAAACGGCCCCGTCTACTACAATCGCGGCGGTGCAGGTGCTCTGTCTCTACGGGAGAGGATGCGGATGGAAGGACTGGGGAGGGAACGCATGAAGGGAATCGCCAAGAGGAAAGAGTTCAGAATATGAATATAAGGGTATTGATAAGAGACCGTGCGGTGCAAGGTCGAATATGAAAGATTCGTTGAACGGGGCACTTTGCGTGGTAATAGCTGGTCGGCAATAGTACTATGATTTGGTATGTGGCCACTCTGATAGCAAGTGTATTCAGCACCAGAGGAACGGCCGCTCAAGGTGAGTTGAAGTGCAATATATCTTGTGCCGCCAATAATACATGATTTCTAGCGTCTGCATGTCTGTTTTCCAATAATCTTTGATTTTTGTGATCATTTTATAATGATCGATAATCCCAAGAGCTGTATTCTGCTGTAACAAATGGCTGCATGTTTCATGTCACGTGAAAGTTCAGCCTTGGTTAATTTGTAGTCTGTGTAAGAAAATGGTATAATGCTTATTACATATGCAAGCTTCATGCAGTGTTTATTGGGTTATAGATTATGCATGGTAAAGAAAAGATCTATGCAATTTCAAAAGCTGAAGCCCAGTATAGTATTTAGTGTAGTATTTATGTTTTCTTCCTTATGTGGTACTAGACAGGAAAACAAGAACAAATACATATATTTATATATATTTTTTTTTTGCTAAACTGATGCTTACTGTGCCGTTTTGTATGTGATCTATCAAAGTAGTCGTACCTAACCAGATTAAAAAAGGGTGTGACCCAATATCTCTGAGGATGATAAAGTTACTCATTTGTTACTTGAATTTTATTATAAATGATACATTGTTGTATTTATATATGTGTTTTGTCAAAAATACATCCAGAATTATAGCTTCCTTGACTGCCACATCTTTGAATGCAACTTTGCTGGGTGACCTCATTGAGTGGCTCATAGGGCAATGGGTTCATGTGAACAATATCAATTATTAGAGTTTGTTCTTATTTACATGAAATGGCTATTTTGATCAATGGACTTACTTAACCTTGTGTTTCCATTGATGCCCAGATGAGGGAGACATTTGTCGATTCACAGTCACCAGCTAACTGATCTTACTGACCCCTGATGCCCAGCCAAACATGGGGAACCCCGAGCTTCCTAGGTCATTTAGCCATTTAGATATGATTCAATATTATTATTAGTCCTTGGATGCAACAGTACCAACAGTGTTTTATTCTTTATATTGTAACTGCAAGAAATTTAAGCTGAGTGAACTTAATCATTGTGAGGTAGTGTTACATAATTAAAAACGCTACAATGAATACAGTACACTTTTACAAACATGACCTCTTGGTAAGCTCATATTTGGGTGTAAATGTATTTCAATTTAAGGCTGCATAGTCAAGGAGCTTTCATTATATATGTTACCATGGATACCATGTTTCACATGTAGGGCTATAAAGTATTACTTGTTTCAAAAGTAATATATTACTGCAATACATGGTCCCAAAGCTCTAACTGACTCAAATAACATAATACAATTATAAAACAAGTGTATGCATATATTTACTCTGTAGTTTAACCCCTGATCCAGACAAATAATATGTCAATGGATTATACTTTTCTGTTATCTATGTTTCCATGTTGTCACGATTTCAAAGAAATGAGAGCAGCAAATAAATAAGTAAAGTAAACACATTCTTAGCGAAAGGCTTTGGATATTTATTGCATGCTCAATAGATCTCCTGAATTGATTGTTGTTAGAATGCCGTCGACCCTTACCACCCTTTGTCCCTCAGCACAATGAGTTTCATTTCCCAACACACCACACCCCATCCCAACACATCCCACCCCAACACATCCCATCCCAACACATCCCACCCCAACACATCCCATCCCAACACATCCCATCCCAACACATCCCAACTCATCCCATCCCAACACATCCCACCCCAACACATCCCATCCCAACACATCTCATCCCAACACATCCCAACTCATCCCATCCCAACACATCCCAACTCATCCCACCCCAACACATCCCATCCCAACACATCCCACCCCAACACATCCCACCCCAACACATCCCACCCCAACACATCCCACCCCAACACATCCCATCCCAACACATCCCATCCCAACACATCCCATCCCAACACATCCCAACTCATCCCACCCCAACACATCCCATCTCAACACATCCCACCCCAACACATCCCATCCCAACACATCCCAACACATCCCACCCCAACACATCCCAACACATCCCATTTCAACATCCCACCCCAACACATGCCAACACATCCCATCCCAACACATCCCACCGCAACATCCCATTTTCTTTCTCCATGCTCTTTGACTCGTCATAGTTTTCTCTCTCTGATGTTCCATCTCACATTATAACAAGATGTGTTTCAAACTCGCACTCACAGCTGCGGCTCATTATTCACCCTTATGCACTGTGTTCCTCGTGCAGTAAATACCCAGTGTATTTCACACTTGAATTTCCTACACAGGATGATTGCTTTTGCCATGACAATGTTACCATCATCATACCATTTCACTCCATATCATTTTCACATATTCGCCTAACTGCTATTCACTCACTCACCAGTGTGACTTAAAGTAGCTATAGTCACACATATTCGCTGTTGGGCATATGCTCTACTTTCTCCTTTCCAATCATGGGAGTAGAGCTTGTAAACCCAGCCTAGAGAAAGCACTGTGCTCAAGCTGTGGATAACAGACTCCTGCCAACACAGTACTGGGCATGTGCCAGTTGTCTCTGCTGCCGCCCCTCTCTTCTCGGCCAGTATGGTCCTAATGGAATCTCCCTGCAAACAAAGCCTGCAGCATTCTGGGAAAGCCAGTTTTTTACTGAACTTTTTACTTGGTTCTTCATTCAAGCACAAACTTATCAGGACAATAAGTCAGTGCGCTATATTCCATACAATTTTAATTTTGCCAAATGTTGCTTTCTATTGCTTCATGCGGTTGTGTCTGGTGCAGTGTGTAGTGCATAGGCCACATTACAAATGATCCAGAGGTATTTTTCTCCCAGGAGGGAGAGTCTACAGTATTTGTGTCTTAGGAATGTCCTTAGGGGGAAAAAATCAAAAGCTTTACTTAGGAAGCCAAGACGAAAATGGATTCCATCATTGAACAGAGAGGTGCAAGGATTTCAATGGAGCAAAAAAATAACAGTCATATTTATTCACCTCAGGAGAATTTAAGAGAAGTAATGTAGTGTTATTGCCTAAGTATGTGAAACTGAGTATGGTAGATTGTGTATTTGTGTGTGCGTGTGACAGAGATAGAGAGAAAGGATATTAAAGTGATTGAAAGATATGGGACTGTCCTATGTTTGGGATGTTAGGGTAGCTCACACCTCTCTGCCATGACGTGGATTTTATTGAGCAGATTCCATCCCTTTCCAAGCCATGTAGCTCCTAGTTATTGGTTACAAACACAATTTTCCAAAGCCTACTAACATTAGACACGGCAATAATACAGTGCTAATATGTTTTCTTATGTAATTAATTTGCAACACCTTCCGGCCATGGCTGTGGTATTTACTGCTTGCATGAAAACATTGGAAAAGGTTGAAAAAGTGAGCCCATCATCGCTGCCGCTTGCATAAGGATCACAGTGACTTAAAACTTGGCTTGGCTGAAGAGTCCTTCTATCCTCATAGCCAGCTCTCTCTCTCTCTCTCTCTCTCTCTCTCTCTCTCTCTCTCTCTCTCTCTCTCTCTCTCTCTCTCTCTCTCTCTCTCTCTCTCTCTCTCTCTCTCTCTCTCTGCCCCCCCCCCCCTCTCTCTACTCATCCTCCCCTTTCTGTCTTCTAATTCTGTCTCTTACATCTCTCTCTCTCTGTGCAAAGGCTGGAGCAGGTGTCATTTCATTCATGGCTGCAGACACTCCATAATTGGGCCTTGCCTGTGTGTAGGGGGACTGTATGTGCAGTTATAGAAGGTCTGAGAATGGAGGGACTTGGCTGTCTACCCTCAACTGTCTGAACAGACATGGATTTGGAAGGTGGGTGACAGTGAGGTCACAGTCTTGTCTACTGAAAAACTCTCTCTGTATGTCACAGATAGCAGACTATGCATGGTTGGCACTCCATGTTACTCTAGAAATATCAGAAGGTTAGCTTTATTTTCGAGCCCTAAATTTCGTCTCAACTTTGGATTTTAGAACAAACATCTCAATGTGAGTTTTGTATAATGTCATTCTAGTCAATCATATATGATTTAGTAAATACAAATAGCCCTGGGTTGCACACTACATATATCTGTGCGTTTTGGTCTGGTGAAAATCAGGGTGTAAATGTGGTCATATGCATGCATGTCGAGATGCCAGATACCTGTGTGCTACTACACAACTACTTAGTTAGACATGCAAACACAAACAAAGACAGAGAGGTAGATATACACACACACACACACACACACACACACACACACACACACACACACACACACACACACACACACACACACACACACACACACACACACACACACCCACACACACATACACATACAAACAAATGCACATACACACTGAGGGTGTTTTCTGATGTGACCTTCAGCCCATGCAGGCTAGCATTCAATTACCGCCCTGTCAGTGGCCCATCCAGCCCAGTGGCTGCATGTCCTTGAGGTTCCTCCACTACTCCTGTGATAGTCTGTTCTATTACATCCTCCACGCTGTGTGCTCTGTCCATTGTAATTCTTTGATCATATCCTGCTCACACATATACCCACAGAGAAATATCATACTATACATTCACACACGCACACATCTACACACACATCCCTACCTATGCCTACTTTCCCCCATTTATCGTATGTACACTACCCAGTCCAGATAGTTTTGCTCTTAAAGAGAGTGTTGTTATCCATGTTTTTAGACTTAACAATATTATAAAGAAGATTTTTACAACCATTGTATGCAGGGAAGCCAAAAATGTGTCAACGTCCTAGCTGATTTTATTTCAGTTGGTATTGATATTTTATGTTGTGTTCATATATACATACTGTATATCACAGTCAACTTATTGGAGCCATTGTAACTATTGCCCAAAATTGCCTGAAGAACAACACACTAATCTGCGATAATAGCCTTCTACTGTACCAAGTAGCTTCTACGCAATGCCCCTTCAGTACTACCACTCAAAAAGCTGCCGGTTGAAATCTCCTGTGGCTTTAACCCCTCGCTGTCCCTATTGTGAGGCTGCCATGATTCATCTGCAGCGCTGGACAGCTGTTGATTTACTCTGAGCAGATGTCTTTTATTGATTAAGTGAGTTGCAACAGAAGGAGGCTGCTTGCCATGAGTTACTGGCTGCAGTATTGCTAGTGAACTTGCCTACTTAACCTGTGCCAAATAACGTGGAATTATTCCCCTCACATTGTACCTTGGGACATGAACCGCCTCTGATATAGCTGAGGTGCTGGACAAATGCAGACAGAATTTATAGAGTAAAACGTGGCTCTCTAGGAATTTGTGTTGAGCCTATAGTAGTAATTCTATTTTTATAGGTCAGATACATAAACTATGATTTGAGATCTAATCATGATTTATTAGCTGTGCGCAACATATCACCCTTACGTCTCTAGTAATATCTAGGTTAAATACATACACCTTTACCTGCATGAACTGCTTTTCTCGTTGCCCTGCCTTCAGCCCTAAACCATCAGAGAGCAGGAAACTGTCATTCTTGTCGTCTTCTCTCTGATGTATTGATGCCATTGCCATGTGGTAATACTACGGAGGAAATGGCATGTATCCGGATTTGCACAGCTCGCATTTATGTCTTGTGAAGAGCGTAAATATGTTCCCTTGAAAAGCCCGTATAAACCCTAGCGGGTCACTGTGTCTCCATTAAGGAAATGAAAACGGCAGTAGTAGTGACCGGGCCTGTGTTGATCGTCCCCTTGTGATGATCTCATAAATGGATCGGAGAGTTATTAGCCCAGCAGTATATCATCCTGGGTGTTCATAGGAACTCTACTGCCCAGGGCCACTCTCTGGGCTGCCATGATCCTGAAAATAATGTAAGGGCCAAAGGTTTGGAAACGTAAACTATCCGCAGAGGAAACAATATACGTATATCCATAGCATATAATGCAAACTCCATTTTCAATCAGTGACCAACATACAGATAAAATAAATGTGCGTATGTTTTCCTTGTGCATGTGGTCCCCTTGATGTTTCTAATACAACCCATTTTTTTACTGGATATGTCAAGACCTTTGTAAAGAACCACCTTAAATGTTCCTGCCTTAAAAACAACTTAGGCCCAACTCTGAGAGGAGTTCTTTAGGATTTAGTCTGGAAACTCGTGATCGTGCCATGTGAGCAAGGGATGAAGTTTTCCACCCAAGTGCAAGTGTAAGAGGTTGAGGTGCTCATGGGCTGTAGGGCAGCATCCTGTCCTAGCATAATGCAGCAGTCACAACTGCCCTCACACAGTCTGTGGCCAGCCAATCTCCCCTATCAGTTGTTGCTGCAGCTGTCGTTCATCGTGTAACACTATTGCATTACTTTGCCAGTTAAAATAATAAGGTCATGTTTATTAAGGTTATATTTAGTCATAACTGCACTTCTAGTGTTACTAGTGTATGCAGTTCCTCACCCTTTGTTTAAGTTTATATTGTTTATGTCACTATCTTACTTACATATATATTTATCAGCAGTGGGTGTAGCTTTGTTGTTGCTGGTATATTTCTTAGGGGCCCTTTATTGTTTATGTGAAACTTTAAGTGACTCATACACACTGGTCTGCCATTCTAAGCTAAACTTGGGTTTTCATGGTGCTTTCTTTGGACTTCTTACTAGAGAGACACAATGCCAGAGTGAATTCCAAGACAGAGGCCCGTGACTGGAAAAAGTGTAATTTGATTAAATCCGGTCTGTTTCAGTCCAAAAGCTGTGCTAGCTAAATAGAATAAAGTGGATTAACTCACCCACCAGATAAAGCAGATTAGACTGGTAAACACAATCACTATGCATAGGGCCTTTAGAGTTAGTGGCCAAATATGTAAAGAGCTTTCACCAAGCCCCCACCTCCCACAATATAAAATACAAACAGAATATTTTTGTTTCAGTGTGAAAGCAACAATAAGATGGCTACTATATGACAAATGCCTATTGTACAAAAACGCAATAGGGAATCGACTTAGAACATGAGCTCTTCCACACAATAGATCACCATTGCTATGTCTGTCCTCAGGCACAGCCTATGTTAACTATCAGTTCCACTGTACATGGGAGCTGTACATCCTGTAGAAATTTGCCTTGATAATCTAAATGATACTGTTAATGAACGTGCTAAGTTATTCAGCCAGCGTTTCTGCAGAGTGGATTGTCAGCATGTCTCTTGATCCCTGAAGCGATTTTCCCCCTGGGTGAGGGCGGGTAGCCATGCTTGCTCTGACGGAGGAGATCCAGCAGGCTGACTGCAAGCGGGGGAGGCAGCTGGAGAAAATCCATTCCCAGAGTGAGCGTTCTGCTGAGGCAGGTACGCCGACCTTTTAGACGTCCGATAGGTCAACGCTCGGCAGCGTGCCTGGACATCCATGGCGAAACGCCAGGCCTGGTAGCGCTCATAGTAAAGCTCATCTGAACAGCAGCCAGCCATGATCAATGGAGCCTCTTGGCAGCTCATTTACAGTACAGTTTGGCTCAGCCACACAACTCGCACCAGGAGAGGCATGACGATAGAGGGTCTGTGGAGACTGTCTTGTTGCAGAATGAGTGGTAGCCTTGTTGTAGTAGCATTAGTTCGAGCATTAATAATAGCAGTGCACACAGGTTAAGTAGTGAGGGAGTTTACAGACAGCGCCAATTCGACATTGAGTTTATCAACAGTAAAGTATAGAGCAGACCCATCTCTAGAGCTAAATGGACATTTTTAAAGATGGGTTTCAGAGGTTAACTCCTGATGAAATCGTTATCGCTTATGAATGTGCCCCTCACTATTGTAGCCGTTTGGATACCAATCTCCAAAGTTATTGTCTTTACATTGCTGTCTTGAATTGCAATGCGGTAGCTCTGCGTGGTCAGCAAAAACTACATGCTAAAGCACGGTGCAGTGAGATCCTTTCACACTCTCCTTAATTTGACAGAGCCCCTAGTAAGCCTGCTTTCTATTCTCTTGCTCCAGGTGCCCACGGAGTGAGAGAGGAGCCCCGGTTTGTGACGGCGCGCGCTGGAGAGAGCGTGATCCTAGGATGTGACGTGTCCCCTCCCCTGGACGGCCAGCAGCCCCCCTACGTGGTGGAGTGGTTTAAGTTTGGAGTGCCCATCCCCTTCTTCATCAACTTCCGCTTCTACCCTCCCCATGTGGACCCAGAGTACACTGGTAAGAGGCCCTCTGTCCATCTGGGAATCATACTAAGGCAAAAACGTATATTAATATATGAAACAAAAAATGTTCAATGGCAAGGAGTGCTTGATTCAGTGCGTTTAAAGTAGGGTTCGACGCTGTGATTTGGATCCGTTCACAGTTAAAGCTTAAGATAATGCACTGGATGTCTGAGCTGAAATTCCTGCACTCATTTGATGAAGATTTTCCCTCCATAGATTTTTGTCTGTTGTGTTGATAGTGGACCTCATTATAAAGTACTGACTAAAACTAGGGCAGCCTCTGACACACAGTTAGATGAATTACAATGTTAATGTGCTTCGCACATTCACCTCTAAATCCTATTGCCTGGGAAGATAACGTTAAGCTGCCATTTCAATCCGATCCACTGTGTCTGTTTGTACCACTGTGGAGGTGTGGAAAGGCTTCCCTGTTTGGCCTCTAAAGTCTGACCCACAATACACAGAGCGCCTTATGTACTACCAGGGAGACTGCGGCCCCTGTGGTGCATGGATCCCCTTGGCACGTCCTATGAGAGGGCTTTAACTGCGGACCTCTCTTTCCTCACATAGTGTTCAAAGCCATTAGAAGACTGGTGCACAGACTTAATTAGCATACATCTGCTGCTGCCGCTTCCGAGTGCACAGGGAAATAGCCCTCGCTCAGCAGTTTGCTGCTGCTGCACATACATGCTCAGCCATACACTATAGTGGCATGCTCGGTGCAGTAAGCATGCGGCGCACAGGGACAAAATCCCACAGCCACACGGGACATTCACTAGCCGTGTGCAGCACAGGCACCCTCACCGGGCGCCGCTTCAGTCACACACCCACAGTGGTGCAGCCAGTGAGCGACTCCATGTTCACCGTGCCTTCCTTACAGCAACCTTTCTCAAACGGCATTGTGTGTCACTCAAGTGTTTCCGTGGGTCACACCGGGTCCTTGCCGTGTGGCTTGCGGTTGGTTTACTAGTATGGAATCGTTACCACTGAACCTACACACGCAGTGTGGATTGACAGAGGCTCGACATTTGTCACATTTGAACATGGCCTTTTAACATGTTCTGGGACGCCGTGTCAGTACAGTGACAATGTCCTAATGGCTGATAGTGGTCCATGCTCAACCAGGCTCTCCTCAGGGCCGGTAATGGGACTACACTTTCCACACAGGGATGAGTGTCTGTAGTTGACTACAGGCTGGTTATTACAGACGTACGCTGCACTCACATCAACCAGCATTTAGTCTCAGCATCCGGTATAGTCCAAGGAATTGTATCTCTTTAGTGATACATAATTCATGGCGGGTGAGCTGAGAGCATGTCCTAGCTTTGGCATAGGGAAGTTAATGAGCACTACTTTGCCTACATACATGGTTCTAAATATATATTCAGAGGGAAGAAGATGAGAGATCTGTGAATAGCATATTACAGTTACAGACCGAGGAGGGAGTCATCCAAGTTCTCCTGCTCTACACCGCCCCTACCTCTTTGGGGGAGTAATCAAGACAGAATCACTGCTCCATTTTTCACACACTGCATTGTTTGGTTATGCTTACCTCTATGACTCTGCCAGGCTCTTCTGTCTGATATTGGCTCATGGATGGTTCTACATACGGTTAATAAATCCGTATTCAATTTGTGTCTTGATTTGGAATATCAGGAAATATTGAAGAATATATGGACAGACTTTTTCCCCTGAAGCTGCCGCATGCCTGATCGGTGGAGGATAAATACTTTTATTAATGCATCTACTTTAGACTTAAGAGGATCTGTCAAGTCGGCCTGCGGTTATATGGAAATTACAACATTCAAGTGTCTATTTTTGTGCCCACTCAGGCAACGAAGCAATCAATAATTCAGACATGATATGTGTGGCTTGTGAAGTTTTTGTCTCTTTTTTCCCCATCTTGGTATAGCCTGCATCTCTAACAGTCTCTCATCTTTCTCTGGGATTCTCTCTTGGAACATCCAACTTCAATCTCTGTAGGCAGTTTTAATTTTGCTCTATGAATGTTCATGGGGCTACTGTATGTCATATTTTATAATTCAAATAAAGCCTGGCTTTCACTATTCCTGAGGTGGAGAGAACAAGCCCTCTGTCAATTCCCCTTTTTTTGTCTGCTTCTGCGGTAAAGCTTTGTTTTCCAGAACCATCTTTATGAGATGTTTTTGGGCAGGATCATCATATACAATTTCTTCCCCACACTTAAGGCTTTTCAAACCAGGGGAGACAATGTGTGATATGAACAATGTGTTGGTTCACAGGAGCCTTTACACCGTTGCGCCGCTCGGACCCGGCGGCGGTGTGTACGCCCTGGGGGCTGGCTCTGACGTGGATACAGTACTGTTAACTCTGTTTACACCCGCATGCCTCTCACGGTATGACGGATAGGAGCTGAGGTCGTTCCCTACCCTTCACGCCACCACCCATCCCACTCAGCACTTCATCACCAAGGCAAAAATAGACCTGACTTTTAAAGCCAAGTTGCCTTTTTACTGCAAGACTGCAGTCCCCATTTGCTTTCCTCTTTCCCTTTGTGTTATCGATTTTCTGCTCACAAAAACTGTCCGTTTTCTTCCCTAGGTATGGCAGCCATCCCAGGGCGAGAGTATCTATCGCATCTATATGCAGCGCTGGGAGAGCAATTCAGCCCGCCCTCAACGTCAATACATTCACCTGACGCTCAAAGTGAACTAACGGGCAACAGTACTTACACTGCAGTACATCTACACTTCAAAGTCTGTGGGGGGGAAAAGGCTTCATCCCAAAGCAGCTGTCTAACAGCGCCGGAGCCGTTAGACTGGAGCCGGAGCTGTGTTGTGCCGGAGCTGTGCCGGAGCTGTGTTTAGGTCGGCTGGTCTGACAGAGTTGGAGTCATGTGACTGAGGGTACTGGCTTGGAAGCTGTGAGACAGACAGCTTAGTCGTCAAGGGTTTACGGCACGCCCGGTTTCCTCAACTTCTCTCATCCCCTGCGACTTCCCCCCTTTAGAATTCTAATTCATTTCCTGAGCCTTAAAAGAGTGTGTGTGTGTGTGTGTGTGTGTGTGTGTGTGTGTGTGTGTGTGTGTGTGTGTGTGTGTGTGTGTGAGTGTAGGGTGGATGGGGGGGGTCTTTTTGGGTGTTTATTTTCTGTTTCAACCTCTGTGCTTTGCCAATGAGTTGAGGAGAGCTAAGGACAGGGAGAGATTGTCCCCCCAGGTAATGCTATCCATTAATCCTAATACTGGCAGGCAGCTCGCCTCTGGCCTGGGCCCACTGGTAATTTGTTTATTGTGAAAGGTTGTGAAGTAGTATGGATTGGGGAACAGCTCAAATTCAAATCCAATCATTTTCATTTTGGGTCAAATAAAATCCCCACGACCTTGATAAATGGCACAGCATAGTGTATGTTGAAGTCATGTGCATTCCAAATGGCACAAGTCAGGGATTATGTGACACAGCATGATATCTTGCTGTAACACTGTAGAGATCAACCTGCTTGGGGAATCAGCAGTGTTGTTAACTAAGCAGAGCTGCACTATACGTGGGCTCTCTGGATTAACCTTGTTATTATTGTGTGTCCCTTTTACCGGGGGTGTTGTCAGTGTTTGTCATACAGGTTCACTGGGGATGTGAAGGCTATTGATGAATGTCGGTGCAGCCTCTGAGTGGGCTCTATAGTGAGAGTCAAACCTGGAGGTTGCAGAACTAACAGAATGGACATTTCTCCTTTCCAGCAACATAAACCGGTCTTAAATACGTTGGTTAATCAATAGTCCGCATTTTTTCTGTCTTTTCTATTGCGGCGCTGAGCTTTTAGTGTCCTTGTTTCCCTGCCCTCTCCAGGTAGGGCCTCCTTGCACGGGAAGGCTTCCCTTCAGATCGACCCTGTGCGACCTGAAGACCAGGGCTGGTATGAGTGCAGGGTCCTGATGCTGGAGCAGCAGTACGACACCTTTCACAACGGCAGCTGGGTGCATCTCACAGTGAACGGTGAGTCAGCTACCACCTCCATATAGCTCACCTGCTGTCACATTTGTGGGGGTCTGAGGAGCACTTGACCTATTGCGAAATGTTTTGAGAAAACATGTTGTTTTTCATAAAATCCTATTTTGATAGACGAGCCCTTCTGTAAGCGTTCGGTTTGGCTCGAGAAATTAGGATTTTCTGAATATATTTTGATTGACAAAGTACATTACCAGTTAAGCATTACTTATCTTTTTTTCTATTGAAAAGTGTTTCAGCTGTGTTTACCCCAACATGACTAGTGCTTTTAAAATGCTTGGTGGTTCTTCCATTCCCTAATTAAGAAACGAAGCCCATAATACTTTTTGTTTGTAGATTTGGTTCTTTAAAAAAGACCATGCAACTCCATTTCAGTCGTCCTTAGAGACATTGATGAGAAAGGGATTAATGGTGGACTGCGTAAGGCAGTCCTGGCAGACCTCGTCTGGGATATGCTGGGATCTATTAAACAGATGACCAAGCAGGAAAAAAAAGAGTCTGCACCATTGCATTTCCCAGGAATTGCCTGGTGGATGAAAGAAGCCTACTGATGTGATGTGTGTCTGTTCACATATTGTTAGGGGGATAATACACCAAGACAAACCCACCCTTTTCTGTTTTATACCATCATCATGGCACTGGTTTCCCGACATTTATGCTTCCATTTTCTCAGAACAGGGACCATAAAACATTTCAATAAGTTGTGCTGCAACAATGTCGATCAGTAAATCAGAATGCAGTGGCCCCTGTATTCAGATCTGAATGATATAGTTCACGGTGATATAGAAACATATAGCCTATCTGCCGTACAAATGCCCATAGCTATTATTCTGGTCCTTGCTAGTGCCGTTCTCGGTGTCTCCTATTTTTGCAATTTTTTTTGTGTGTGGCTGGGTTGCATTAAAGCATGATTATTCCTCCATGCAGACTATAAAAGTATAAATAATGGTGTCCACCAAAGGCAGCCCTTCTCGCCAAGTGACACTCACAGGTATTAGCATGAGATCAGGATCCTGAGAGACATCTAACACTGAGCTATGGTTTTGTTCCGATGACACTTTGCAGTTTTTCTGTCAAGCACACACAGAAGGTATTTTTGGTCTGTGAACTCGCACACTGTGTGAAGCTCATGCATATTCTAATCCAACTGGCTGTATGAATATGTTTTAGAACGAATTAGATTCCTAGAACCATCTTTACTTTTGAATAAAATAAAACATTAAAACCTTTTTTTATAAAATTGGAAAAACTCTTTGAGGTGCAAAAGCTTTTTTTTCAATCCTGTTGTACTGTAGAATCATTGTCA
This sequence comes from Aplochiton taeniatus, assembly GCA_017639675.1. Classification (NCBI taxonomy): domain Eukaryota; kingdom Metazoa; phylum Chordata; class Actinopteri; order Galaxiiformes; family Galaxiidae; genus Aplochiton; species Aplochiton taeniatus. The sequence continues at coordinate 10,713,036 of CM030181.1, read as the reverse complement.
ATTGACAACCAAATTGCAAACTCTGGAGTTACTTTGCATTTATATTTAGTATAAGGGTATCAATGCGTTGGGTGTATAGTGTGTGTGCATGCACTGTGTGTGGACACATGCATGCATGCCAAATGATTTGCGTGTTTAGCTGTAGTTAAATGAATTCTCTGTCTTCTTGGTTCATGGTTCCACTGCCAGTATGTGTCACCTGCGTGGGCTCTTGGGGGGGGCTAAAGTCTGAAGAGTGAACATCTGTGTGTGTGTGTGTGTGTGTGTGTGTGTTTGAATGCCTTCCTGTGCTGGCACACAGGGTCTCTGTAGCTAGCCTCATCAATGTTCATGCTTAACTCACTCACTCTCTTCTTCTCACGCTCTGCCCAATTCCTCATGGCATATCTTTCAGCTATAACTAAACTAAACTGTCTGGAGTATGGAAGAACTTAGGATACGGGCCAATGTCTTCATAAGGCTAACTGGGTTTAAGTATTATTGATATTGTAAAACTCATTTTACAATCAATTTGAAGTCTTTCAAAAACTCATAAAAAAAAAATACTATTAAAATTGTTAATATATGCCAACTGAAAGCTATTCATAATGAACTAAAATCTGAGTTACTCAGTCTTTGAACAAAGCCCTTTGCAATTCCACTCTTCCTGAATGCCCTTGACAAATCAGACTTGCTCTTCCTCAAAGATGACCTGTTAATCATGTGGATATGCCCTACAGACTGACCCTCACCATCAGCCACACTGTTCTTTTCACAACAACGGCGCGGTAAGAAAGTGAAACCACCCATGTCCATAACAGTCAAACCTAGCTCTAATAGAAATAAAGGGGTGTTTGCTATGTTGTCCATAATCTGCCCATCAACATAGAAGAAGCAGGCAGTGCAAGCTACAGTGGAAGGATTGGATATTTTTTGCAATCAGCACGGGCTGTATATTGAAGTGAGAGTCAAGCTATCATGTTAGCAGAAGCAATAGGGGAAGAGTGAACAATAGCAATTGCGTCTGTTTCCAGACATCTGGGTGGTTCTGAATTGACATTCAGACTTCATGTTACTGCTGTCCTGTGAATGGCTGTCTGTTTGGGAGGCAGGTGCTCTTCTCCACTAGTCTCAACACAGACACTAAAGGCGGCCCATCTTTTTTGGCTGCTGCTGTTTGCATACACTCCTGCGAGTTCCTGTCTGCTGCCCCCTTCACTTCCTGCCAAGTGGAGAGGGAATTCATGCCCACTCAGTGGCAGGTGTCAGATGGCAAGGCCTTGTGCCCAAAAAAGACACTAAGACCACTATGCTCCTCTCCTCTCCTCTCCCCTCCTCTCCTCTCCTCTCCTCTCCTCTCCTCTCCTCTCCTCTCCTCTCCTCTCCTCTCCTCTCCTCTCCTCTCTGTGAGCATTAAGATTGGAATAACTTTATGTCTGATATTGTCTGAAAACTGTCTTGAGGGCATAGTGGTTAATCTAAAAAGTATTGGTAAACAGCTGTACTGTACGGGCCGTTATACAATGACATTTGTCACAATTTCTTAGATAATCCCCAGTGATACAATTCTCCCCTTTCTCTCTTTTTCCATGGGCCTTTTTTCTAGCTCTGTGAATGCTACATTTTTCTGGAATGTGCTTATATCAGAGAGATGTATTTTATCCAGTCGTGTTAACGACAAGGAGAAATTATAAGGGAGCAATACACAAAAGAGATGCCGAAAATTGTACTGTGTTTGAATAGAGAGACGAGATGGTGGTAAATCTGCTTGGTTTGTGGTGTACAGAGGAGAGCAGAGTGAGCATTCTGGGATATCAACCGAGGGATAAAAGATATGTGAAAATGAGGAGCCACAGTAAGTAGGACGAGAATGTAATGCTTGACTTGCTTTTTGTAGAACAACCCCCTGCTCTCCAAGCATGGTGACACTTTCCTGCTTATTTGTTACCTTATGGCGGAAAAGTATTCCCCAGTCGTCCGATCCACTTGGTGTAAATATCCACTTATGTTTAGTAGCTACATCTGTAAAATGAATACTTGGTAGCTTTATTTCTAGTCTATAAAAAATGTAATCATGATGGGAACAATATAAACAGCACGAGATCTTTTGAAAAGATAAAAATCGTACAATTTTGCTGAGCGCAAAGACGATGATAATGTTTTCCCCTTAATATTTCATTAATCATTACGTTTCATCCTCCTTTATTCAACCATTTATTTGTGTAACAACGCGTAGTGCTTGAGTCAGGGAGCACGAAGTTCTCTGTTAGTCTGAATCTCTGATCTTCTGTCTTTGCAATATGTCCCAGTTCAGCATACAATAGCAAAGGTGAACTCATAAACAGCTGTGGATTTTACCAACCTCTCCCTGTGTGGACCGATGAAGCAGGATAGACAGGCAGATGTCTCAAAGTGCTAATTGGTCAATTTTTTCCCAACACCATACCAGGTGTGTATGACGTATGTGTGTGTATGTGTGTGTGCGTGCGTGCGTGCGTGTGTGTATGTGCTTTCTAAACTCAAGGCAAGGCAAGACAACTGCATGTTGATCGTGACTGGCTTGGCATCTATCTAGTAAACTCAGTCCAATGCCTTAATCATGAAATTACCTTGAAATATTGAGAACAGTTGCCTCAGGAGACTTCCTGGATTGGTTCGCTTGAAATAGATGGGAAAGCAAACCTATCTTTAAATCAGTAAAATACAAGGAAGGAAATTGCTGATTATATTAGGTCTTTTGGTCATATTATTTTTGAGTGGTATGATGATCATGATAGATATAAGCAATTCACATGAATTGCAAGATCATGCAATTAATGTTAATTTGTAAAAAAAAAAATCAAAAACTGTTTCAACAAAATGACAGATTATTTATTTTCTTCTTCCCACAGCCCCTCCCACTTTTTCCACAACACCACCACAGTATGTGGAGGCTAAGGAAGGGGGCAGCACCCTGCTTAGCTGCACCGCCCAGGGAAACCCCAAACCAATGATCAGCTGGCTGAGGGAGGGGGAGGAGCTTGAAACCAACACTAAATATTCTGTAAGTAAAAAAAAAAAACAATGTACAAGTTTGGAGTGTCATTAATCCGTGTGTCAGAAAGAATCTCTTAACCAGCCAGTAACATGCACATGCACTGTACTGGTTTTTACCCAGGATATTATAGGGATATATTCCAAATAGAATTACTTACTTATTTCATACATTCATCACCTCCGCGGAAGATTGACAGGATGATCTCTGCCTTATGGGTGCTTCCACAGATGGTGGCCTAAGATTGGTTAAATGGACAACAGCTTGTTTTTTAATTGGCCAGGAGAGTCTTTCAGACTTTACTTTCGAATAAGAGAAAGAGAGAGAGGGAGACAAGTCCCTCCGGGGGAGAACAGTCCAGGCGTATCAACCCATTGCTGTTTCCCCCTTCTCATTTGTCATGTTTTTAGTTCAGATTTCCAGCTATCTTTTAGAAGGTCTTTGAACCATGGACTGCCCCCCCCCCCCCCTCTTTCTCCCATGCCATACCCCCAGCCTAAGAGGCTCCTGATGGAGTGGATCCCTGTTTGGAGCTGATGGATGACACAGGAGAAATTACAGTTGTTCTCGTCCTAGCGTCGTATTGTCTGTCACTCAAGGAGTTGTACCGTCTAGCCGTCTCTTTCATCCTTCCTCCTCTGCCTGTCCAAGCTGCCCTCTCCCTCCCTCTCTGCCTCTGGACCCCATCAGCAGCCTCCTCGAAAGGTCAGAGACAAGGAGCCCCAGGCTTTAACACGCTTGCCTTGGTAAACGATCGGAGGACGTCCTTATGCATTATTAATCCCCCCCTGCATCAATATTACATTACCCCTAATATGAATGTTATACTAAACATGGATATCAATAGTAAACCCAGTGCCTCACATCACATGCTTCGTTGTGATGCATGCAGACATAGAGAGCACGTTGGCTCATTCACAAGACGTACATGGTTGCTTCTGATTTAAGCATTTCATTTCTCCCAACCGGAAAACCACGAATAGTCTAACTCCACCCAGTCGTAAAGATTGACTGACTCCCTGCTCGACTTTGTGGTCAAAGAATGGGATGTGGTGGTGGGTAATGTTAGCTCACCCCCCTGCTGAGCGCCTATGGAGATGTCAGGGAGAATGGCAGGAATGTGACAGACTGAGCAAGGAGGAATTCTCATCATCATCTTGGCAACCCCCGCTGCTTAAGATCCCAATCACTCTCTCTCTATATGGTCCAGCGTGGCATGTGAGCCAGGCAGAGTTTCTCCCTGGCTTCCTCATCCACCAGCCTCTCCTCTATCTCCTTATTTTCTTTATCCTCCTCCAGCCTTTCATCAACCCTTCTGCCTCCTTCTTCTCCTTCATATCCCCAACCTCCTTCTGCCCAGCTTAGTTTAATACACATCTCTAAGTGAGTCTTGAAATAGACTGGGCACTTTTACACATTCAGTCAAGTTCAGGATACTTTCTCAAGTGAACGCTGCTTTTGCCCTCAGCCTGTAATAGACTGTTGATACAGTAGCAATGTCACTCCCCCATTCATGGAGTGTCTCATGGTTAAACGAGGATGTGTATTTGGACTGAGCAAAGGCGACAGTGACTGTTGTTTGGGTGTGTCTAGTACTAGTTAAGCTCTCTTGGCTTAATCGATTTAAAGACAGATGAATGGAAATAATCCCGGAAGCTTAGCAGATCACCCCACAGGGCTCGAATAGACAGCATGGTATGGCTACAGCTGTGCAGGATCCGAATGGACAAAGCCCTGCAACCGATTGCGCAATATGCGAGGATTCTATTATTACGATTAGGTTTGCTTAATGGGTTTCTTCACCGCTTATTAGTTCTCGTCAATACCGCCGCACCGGGGGGAAATAGGTGCACACAGTTCGACGTTTCCAGGGTTACCACACAGCGATATTAGATTCATATCAGGGGCACAGTTAATTACGGAATACAACGTTGATGACTTTAGAACGTTAACTTTGTGCTTTTCCTATATTTGAAAACCACAGGGCGTTCCATCACCCAAGTCTTCTGTGAACACCTTACCGAAGGTTCTTGACAGAAATAAATGTAGGTGTAGGTGCTCATATTTCCTACTTATAGTTTTCTTCAACCTTGCCGCCACAGGTATACGATGGCAGTCTTACCATCCTAGGCATCACTCGGGACGACAGAGGGGCCTACACGTGTCGGGCATACAGTGACCAGGGAGAGGTACTTCACACCACTCGCCTGCTGGTTCAAGGTAAGGGGCCGTGGTGATGTGCTGTATCAAACTGTAGACACTGCCTTTATAGGATTGGGGAGGGGAACATAATGTTTGCCTTAATGATAAATGGCTGTCTGCCACCCAATCACAGAATGTGGGTTTTGTTATTTATCCTTATTTACACTATTTAGATGTTTTTTTAATGTTACATCTGTCTAAAGCACAGTAGAACTGGACATTTTGTGTGTATTCAGCGGCGTTATGGGACAAATCCATTCTGCCTGCGGTGGTGAATTCACATCAGCGCCTATGGGAAAGTGTTTGCTAGACTGTTATCAGGAGTATGGTGGATGGTGGTTCCTTATCTGTCGGTCAATACTCTGAACCCTGTAAATCCCCTTGCCTTGTCTGGGGCTATATGTATACGTGTATGTGTGTATGAGTATGGGTGTGTGTGTTCAGATGCATTCCCGTCTGTCTGTGGAAATATCACAGTCTGTCTCCGGTCCATTAACCCAGCTCTCCAGTAGACACAGATCAGATAGATGACTGTGATGTCAGCCTCCGGTACCTGTCTGTTTCCGTCTCCATCAGGCTCCCTGGGAGCCCTGGAGGAGTTAATGGTGTGCGTATCACAGTCAGCCTAGCAGCTTGCCTTCGTGACATGATTAGTTAGGTTTTATACTTAAGTCTGAATCAGTTCATTGTGTAGGTGTCAGGAATAAGAAGAGACAGTGCAACCATTGCTTAGTTACAGAAGCACAGTACAGTACAGCCACACGTACAGAAATACCTGCCATATGTTGTAGTCTCAGAATTGTTCCAGATCTCAGACCCGTTTTTTTTTTTTTTTTTGTATTTAAAACGTGACCTGATACAGAAATGTTTACTCCCTGCTTTATTGCATTGTTCGTTCGGCTGACTGGAAACGGGACAGCGAGGGGGAAGTGGTCTCACTTTCAAAGCTCAGAGCAATAACTGGAAGACATCTGAGGAGTTATGATTCACACTCTAATGATCTGTTTTTAATTTTCATGTGGGGCATTCGTGCTTTCACTAGTCCCACCTGATGTATAAAAGATACCCTGACTGTGTGTAGGAAATAACCACAAGGCTTGAATCTGGGCCCACTCATAAAAGACAGCTTTACTTTTCCTGGCTGCAGACGTTTATGAAGGCGTTGGGGTATCCTCAGGGCACTGTGGGTTTACAGTGGGACTCATGCGTAAGCCCCACTGCAGCTTACTACCCATGCAGGTTATGATACCTGCCTTCTCACTGTATCTCACGCCAGGCCGAAGAGATAGACTCTAAATAATTCATGCCTTCTCATTCACTACCAGATCCCATGCACTGCTCCTGAAAAAGACTGGGTCAAAAGGAGCCGGCAGCAATGGAGTTAGATTTGGTTGTTGTTAGCTTAGTAGCCTTCCACTGATCAGGTAGTCAAAGCCTCAAAGCCTCTTTCTCTTTCTCCTAGGGCCTCCGTATATTGTGTCACCACCAGAAAACATCACTGTAAACATATCCCAGAATGCGCTCTTCACCTGTCAAGCAGAGGCGTATCCTGGCAACCTGACATACACCTGGTTTTGGGAAGAGGATAACGTCTACTTCAAGAAGTAAAGTTATGATCGAGTTTACTACTGTGCTGAAACTGCCCTTTGAGATTGTGTTTGTTTGTGTGCATTAGTGCATGCAGTATGTGTGGGATTTGAATGAATGCACATTCTAATGATTTGTTCTTAGACTTTGGACTGGTTAAGTTCTCAAAGCCCCTCCTTTAGAGTAAGTCTTTCGACCTCAATGCTCAAATTGAAATAGGGTGTTTATGCCGTAATCTATATGTGTTGACTGGCATAGTGTGGATTGGATATCTTTCAGTATTTAGCAATGCACTGTCTTGGCATGTGTGAGTGTGTGTGTGTGTGTGTTTGCCCTGACAGTGTGTGTGCGCTGCTGTCCTGTCCTGCTGTGGCCCCAGAAGCCGCAAGACGGGCACTAGCAGGGGGCTGTCTGGAGCGTGCCAGACGCGTTAGCACGCTCTGATGACAGCGTCACATGACTGAGTGCTTGTGTCATGGCGTGCCTCTCGCACGGTGATGATCTGAAGCATAGCCAGCAGCTCGGCCAGCCTCCCCAGAGCACAGCTTCTGTGGCTGAGAGTGGTTTTTTTTTTTTTTACAACAGAGCCAGTGACAGGGAGAACAAGTGAAGGGAAGAGCCACTGAGACTGAATGGGAGAGTGAGTGACAGAGAGCCCAAGCAGTTCACTGGGTCTCTAAAGAGAGAGATGCTTCTTTTACAGAAAAAAGGAAACCTTTTAGAGACTGTATAAAGGGTTGGGAAAGAGGGCGTGCACCCAAATGCACATTGCCCTGGAGGCACTGCTTATGAAATACAGTTGTTTGGTTTACTGAAACAGATGCTATCAGACTAAATAAACAAGTTATTGAATTGTATTCATTGTAAAGACAAATGTTCAGGTGCAGTGGTCAATCATATGCTATGCAACGTGCTGCATAGCGTTATGTGTTAGTGTATCTATGTGTAAGATGTACAGTGGATTGCGCTCTTCATCCCAGTCATAATGGGAATATCTGCTACTCCATTAGAGTACTCCATTTGAAGTGGCAGCGAGAGAGAAAACATGAGGGCTGTAACTACGGCCGATTATGGCAATTAGAGGATTTATTTTACTGCTCCATCTTTTAGAGCCTTCTCAGCCCTGGATGGTGTTTGACTCTGTGCTGCCCTCTCATGGCTTGTTGCTGAGACTGCACGGCAGCATTGCTGTTCCTCCTGCCCGTCTCTGGACGAAACGTTTGACAAATGTCTGCATCCTATTCGCAGTGACCTAAAGCTCAGAGTGCGCATCCTCATCGACGGCACCCTCATCATCTTCCGGGTGAAGCCAGAGGATGCTGGGAAATACACCTGCAGTCCCAGCAACAGCCTCGGAATCTCTCCCTCGGCATCGGCACACCTGACGGTTCAGTGTGAGTGTTACCATGGCAACGCGGATGGGGGAGGGGTGGACACTCTGTACAGTGGCAGGCTGTGTAAGGAGCAGCAGCAGTATGGAGGCTGGCTGATAGGATAGGGCCCTGCTGCCGGAGCCTGGCGTAATGTCCTCGCGGCGGCTGCTGCTGCTTGCCCATTATTATCACAGCCAGCGTAACCTTCTTGAATTTCAGGGTCAGGCATTGGGTCAGGAAGAAGGTGCGGACCGCTCAGCACTGTTCATCAGTCCCCCACTTCATTTCCATATTCTACCATTTTCAGGCTCTCCGTGGATTTGATGATGAAGTGATTATCCCCTCCTATTTTTAATCCCCGCCTTGTTCCTAGAGATAAGGACAAAGCCAGGCTGGTCCTTAGCCCCACAGCCGCCTCCCTCTGCCCTGCTCCCATCGGAGCCTGGCTATCCTAAATGTGCCCCGACTGAATTGAAAAGGTGACCTTTCAGTTCATCAGCTAGCCGAGAGCCAAATGCTACACCAGCCATTTGATTTTTTAATCATAGGTCTTAGAGGGATAGCTATGCAAATTCTCCCTCGCAGGCCATTGATTTCTCAACAATGTGCGACAGGGGGATCTGCAGCCAGGGCAATGGGTTTGTCATTGGCCTCAAAATGGTGACCAGAGAAACAGTATAACATAATGCAGTCGAATCTCTCCACATTAGCTTCAGTGATAAACGTTTTTCATTCAGAATAAGTGCTCCCCTGATCCAAGCATAATTTAGCCACTTAAGTATTCGATCAGTGCTGTCCAAGGTAACAGTGCTGCAGTATGGAACTAGACAACTATAATCATCTTATTCCGTCTGTTTTCATCGATGGCTTGACTTTCCACCAATCCTAACATCTCCATCTTTGCTCCCCTCTCTGCCACTGGCCCCCCAGACCCTGCCCGAGTAGTCAACATGCCTCCGGTCATCTACGTTCCCCGGAAACTGCCAGGGGTCATCCGTTGCCCAGTGGACGCAAACCCGCCTGTGCTATTGGTGAAGTGGGAGAAAGATGGCTACCCTCTCAGAGTGGAGAAGGTCAGTTGGCCTGTGGGCCTCTGTCCGGCTGAGCCTACCAGTCACAGACACTCTGTCCCTCTCATGTTCGATGGGCCCTGTGAAAACAATTGCAGTGGAATTGAGCACCCCTCTAACTGTCTCCCACGTGTCTCTCTGTAATTGCCATGCCCTAGTACCCCGGATGGAGCCAGATGCCAGATGGAAATATCCGGGTGGCAGAGGCCACAGAAGACTCCCTGGGCACCTACACCTGTGTGCCTTACAACGCCCTGGGTACCATGGGCCAGTCCCCCCCTGCAACTCTGGTGCTAAAGGTACACTTCCTCTGTACTCTCTGTATTCTTAGTATCATTCTAAACATCAGACACTATAGCTTTTTCAAACACGTTCATGTGTTTGTATGCATACAGTATTTACCATGGCTAAGGTGTGCTTATACGTGTGTTGATGTTGGTGTGCACCTCCAGGATCCCCCTTACTTTAATGTGCGGCCTGGGGGGGAGTATCGCCAAGAGGCTGGCAGAGAGCTAGTCATCCCCTGTGCTGCTTCTGGAGACCCTGAGATACCAACCATCAGCTGGAGGAAGGTAAACCATGCTGCTACCACTAAACCACGGTGCTCTGATGACGGCCATGATGTTAAATATAGTTGGTTATCCAATCTGTTTGATATAGACACAAAGCAGTGCATCTCGGTTAATTAGCTTTAGACTCATTTGTCAGTTATTGCTCAACAAAGTCTCACATAGAAGAACAGACGTGTGATTGGAATGTGTTTTGACGTGGGTTTTTGTTCAAGGTGGGAAAGCCAAGCAAAAGTACCCACAACGTCCTACCCACCGGCAGCTTACAGTTTCTGTCCCTCAGCAAGGAGGACCACGGGGAATGGGAGTGTGTTGCCACCAACGTGGTCACGAGCATCACTGCCAGCACTCATCTCCTCGTCATAGGTAATAACCCTATACTCTATGCCATCTCTCTACATATGAGGGCTGGATCAATTTGAATAAATATATGAATTTTTCATACCTGTAATAATATCTACTGCGCTGACTTTTCTGAGCTAATACCTATCCTTTGAGCTGCCTTGCTCCTTAGCCATGCTTTAGCCTTAAGTGTAGTCTAGAGTAGTGACATTTGCAGGGCCAACTGTGTGTGTGTGTGTGTGTGTGTGTGTGTGTGTGTGTGTGTGTGTGTGTTTAAGTGTGGGTGTTTATGTACAGTAGATGTTTGTTTGTCTGGGAGTGTCAGTGAGGAGTCAGTAGGTCAGTAAACCTACCCTAGAACCCATGGAGCCATTTAGAGCCCAGTTGGCAGGTTCCCAAACGCCTTGCGGGGGCCCTTCCCCAAGTGACAGGTGAGATGGCGGGCGGGGGCACATGGGGTAGACAGCTGTGATGTTTCTGACCACAGGCAGGGCTAGCTCTAATCCCAGGGAGGGACAAGGTGCTGGCACTGGGCCGCTTAGCCCAGCTGGCTGTGGGGGTGGCATGGCCACAGGGTCACAATCACAGACTACAGCACTAGCACCTCACCTTGACCCAACTTTTGGCACAACTGTGGCCTCCGTTACATTAGTGGAGGACTGTACGTGTTAGAGCCCCTCAGAGGATGTTGATGAAAGCTTAATGGACTTCATTTGACTCACTAGGATACATTGTTTGACTTCACTTGGGCTCTACAGAAGTGATTCAGTGTCTGGGTGTACGTTTACTTTGGCAAAATAGCTGTTATGAATGATGTGCTCCAATACAGCTTTGGCGTTACTGAGCAACTGTGAGAGTTCAACCACGAGCCTTTAATATGGTTTTTAATAGATGACTGAAAACCCCACGCAGAGTGTTATTTCTTCTTCAAAACCCAGGAACCAGCCCACACGCTCCAGGCAATATTCGTGTCTCGCCCGGGACAACTTCGGCCAACGTGTCCTGGGAACCGGGTTACGACGGAGGCTTTGAACAGACATTCTCTGTGTGGTACGGCCCAGTGTGAGTATCCACAGAATGCGTCGCTATCTTCTTCTTCCCAGAACTTTAAACGCTAGTCACCATTCTACATCTGTGAGAGTGTTGCTGTTGGATCCTGGTGATAGTTTGTAATGGAAAAGTAAAACCCACTGAGAACTGGATACTGTTTGATTTTGCTACCCAGAGATATGACGAGATTTAGAGCTCAATCACAGGCATACAGAAGGAATGTTTGGACACAGCACATTGCCCACAGCCCACAGCCTTTCTGTCATTATTCTCATGAAATCAGTATTCATGTTTGCATGATTTACTCTCTGGAGTGATACTGCGGGACTCTACTACATGTATCACACAGAAGATGCATTATTCATGCAGTGGTCTATTGAAAACCTAATGCATTGTAATAGGAAGACATTGGAGTCCCGTTCTATTAAACATCATCCGAGAGGTGCTGTGAAATCACTATTATGATTTCACGTGCATGTCAGCATTCATGAGAGGGACCCATGCGATGCAATGTTAGATGGGTGGATACGTTAGAATCAATCATGGGATAGAGATTGTTCTCCGGCAGTATAACATGGGTAACAGTCATCCTCATCACTTTCTCTGTCATGGATGGCTAGCACAGAAAAACAATGCGTTGAATAATCTGAAATGTTCTGTAGGGGACTGATTACTGAGCACTTACATTTTAAACGACTCGGCACAGTAAGCTGTAACTACAAAACTTTTGTAGGAGTCAATTGGCTTAGCATTTAAATACCCACATTCCATAGACGACAATCTTTTGGAGCCATTGATGCTAACCAGGCTGAGCGGATTGGCCCAAATCAGCGTGCTCTTTCTAGATACTTCTCTTCTCTGCTTCCTTGCTCCAGGCTCCAGAGGGAAGGCCACGAGCCGCACCGTGACTGGCACTCCATGCCGGTGTCTGGCCCCCAGATGTGGGCGGTGGTGCCAGGGCTGGAGCCCAGTACAGAGTACCAGTTCAGCGTGCTGGCTCAGAACAAGCTTGGCTCGGGCCCCTTCAGCGAAGTCGTGACAGTCAACACTGCAGGTGGGTGGTGTTGGTGGCGTTGTCCGGTCTTTGCCAGGCATGGGACAACGTTTTTTTTTTTTAATATGCATGCAATGTTCATATTGTACCCATAGAATGCCTGTTTGAACGCTTTTGGTCACTGATGTGTCTCTATGTTTGCATGCTGCATCTGTAAGACCACTGGAGAAAAGGCATATTGCTTTTTGTGTGCTCACCATCACATCAATAGTAAGGAAAACACTGCCCTCTAGTGACACGTTTTGTAACTGCCGCAAATGCTCACACACATTCCTTCATTCCTTGATGATATATTCTCTCAGTCAACAAAACAGTGTGTCTGGGTGGATAGTTGTCTGTCTATTCATTCACCACTTTCTCTGCCCCTAGTCTCCCCCATGAGTACCCCAGAACCCCAGGTGCTTCTAACTCCACCACGGTGCCTCACAGCCAACCGCACACAGCACGGCGTCCTACTCACGTGGCTCCCTCCAGCCAATCACTCTTCACCCGTTAGTCGTTACGTCATGGAGTTCCGCCTTGGAGAGCGGTGGGAGGTCCTGGACGATCTGATTCCACCTTCTGAGACTGAGCTCATAGCCAGAGACTTGATCCAGGTAGTCCTGTATTTGACAATATGGATCTTTAATTGTCCTTTTGTATTGATGGAAGTATGCAAAATGTAAATCTCTTTTATGAGTAATATTGGAATTGTATCTGCAGTTATGTTTGATTGACTTCGATCCAATACCCCTGGTTGTGCTGCTAGTGTAAAGAGGTGTGTGTTGGGTTCTGTCCCCCGTCAGGAGTCCTGGTATGAGTTCAGAGTGATGGCCGTCATGGACCAGCTCCTCAGTGAGAGCAGCAATGTGGTGGGTGTGTCGAGCACAGGTCAGTAGCCCCCTCGCCCACGTCCTCGTCATAAGGACCCCTTAAGGACCCCATGGAAATGTTGTTCCTTTGAGATGTATGGCTCAGCTCACCTGAGTCATGATTGCGTAAGCCTAAAAAAATTACTTTACTCCATCAGATCCCTTTCCCCCTTCAGAGGTGACCGACGAGGGGCTGGCGCGGCCGGTGGTTGCGGGTGTCGTGGCAACCATCTGCTTTCTGGCAGCAGCAGTTCTATTTAGTACCCTGGCAGCCTGCTTTGTCAACAAACAGCATCGGCGCAAACACAAACGCAAACCAGGTGGGCCTAAATGTTTACTGTATGTTGCCTAGCATTATTAGTTGCAATTCCCCAGACCATTTCCAAATTGCTTGAATCATAAATTACTGAAAGGGTAACAAGCTGTATTTATCTTTTTTCAAACTTTTTCTCAGACCCTCCCCTGTCCGTGACACACTGCAGAAAAAGTATAGAATCACCGTAAGTGCTGAAAACCACACCCTATACTCTTAAATACTCTGCAAATACTGTTTACCACGTTGTCCGCAGTTCTGTGGCTGTTGAAGATAAAACTGTATCCTTTACGAGATTATTTGAATTATTCATCGAATTGATGTCTGTCTGGGTGTGTTTGTCAGTCTGTTTGTAAAATTAGCAATGCCATTTATTTTCATGCATTCCAAATATAATAGTTGGTTTTCAGTTCAGCTGTAATGTGTACAGAACCTATTGGCCAGTAGGAAATCAATAGCAGCACATCATCCTATGAAAGTAGTGAGTAGGGCGATCGGATTGGACAAATTCTAGGCGTGGTCCGTCCTGGGATGAGGCTGGGAATAGTTGACAGATGACCCAGGCCCATGTCGTTTGTCTCCCATCGCAGGCCTCCTCTCACCCCATTGCCCGGGGTAGAGCCCTGCTGGGACGAGCCTGCCAGGAGCAGCTACTTGCCCCCACCCGCCAGCCCCCTGTGAGTGCCTTCCTGCACCATGATACAGTGTGTGCTGTGCTGCGCCAGCTTGGCTGCATGGTTGCATCGCATAGACAATGAAATGGACACTGACTGTTTTGCTTTAGTGCGCCGCTGGCCTAACCGCATGCACAGACCATCACGCACCATACAGAGGTTTCTATTTGCAATGGCCAAGCTGCATGTACAGTACTAGGTATATGCGCTCTGTATTTGTGTGTTTTACTGTGTGCATTCAGACCTACTGTGTGTTTACAGTGCTGCTCCTGGTGTGGGCAAATAATAACAGAGGCCTGGTTGGACGTCATCAGCTTTTCTCTTTTGCCATATCAGCATTCGGTGCAGCATATGTTCCCCCCAAAGATACAAATAAAAATAAATTAAAATAGGCTTCATGGAAAGGGAAATAATATACATATCTGAGAGCTAGTTGTCATGGTTTCTTGTTTCTCCTCTCATTCTGTCACCCCTGGTTACGGTCCTTACATGCGGTGCTGTCGGTATGCTGCGGCTGTCTCGAACTGGGCAGCATTGCAGCGCAGATCATTATGGTGGCAATGACATGGCCTCTCATCGGCATACCAACAAACCTTTGCTGACTTTTTAACTGAGTCACTTTACGTTTGCGTATGAAACCTTCTTTTGTTGAATTATTGTGTGTGCTTTGTTCATCTAGAGTTTTATCAGGGTGTATGTTGTTGGGAGTCAGCCAGCTGAAGTCTCGTGCCTCTGTGTTTACCTGGCAGGTTGTCGTCTGGCAAGATCAGTCCTGAGAGTTCTCCTCCATCGCGGCCTCGCTCCCTATCCTCCGAGGATTCCCACGGCCCAGGGCTCTACGTTCGCCGGCTGCCCAGCCCCCAGAGAGAGAGGGACAAAGAGCTCTCCTTCTATAAAAAAACCAAGCGTGCCATAGCCAGCAAGAGGTACAGCGTGTCCAAGCATGAGGCTGACGTGACATCCCCCATTGAGCTCATCAGCCGCGGGCCCGACGGACGCTTTGTCATGGATATCAGCCCCCCGCCCCGACGCATCCAGGGCTTCCCCTTTGCCGAGGAGTCTGACATGTACCCCGAGTTCAGGCAGTCTGACGAGGAGAACGATTTTGACCCGGGGCCTCTGCCCCCCATCATGCCCACGCTCCGGCCCCAGCTCTCACCAACGTCCTCCAGCTTGGATTCCATGCAGCCCCCCACCTACAGCCCCCGTCTCCACAGAGCCATGGAAGGTATGAGCTTTGGGGACAGCAGTGGGCTTCACGCCTCAGGGCAGGCCCCGGCCTCCCGCTACAGGGGCTTCCCCCAGGGCCCATTCTATGGGTTCATGGGCAGCCGCGGTGAATCGGGGATTCCGCCACCTTTCTACATGCCTGACATCAGCCCGCGTAGCTCCGCTCTGTCCTCCCCCCCGGGCACTGCTGAGGGGCCCTTCGGCTACCCCTCCATCCCGGAGGAGAGCGGAGAGATGGAGCACCATCAGTACACTGCCTCTGGCCATTCTCTCTCCCACACGCACAGCCCTCCCCCTCGCTCACCTGAAAGCTGGCAACCTCATGAGTTCCCCTTCCTGGGTCTGGAGGGGCCCCGCTTCATCTACCCACCTCACCACCCTTTACATCATCACCAGGACCTCCCCGAGCCTCCCCCTTACCCCCCTCACTCTCTCCCCCCCAGCCACCTGCACCATCACTCCCTGAAGGATTCATCCAGCCCTGGGCTCCTGCAGCTGGAGGTCCCCATGGCTCCCCCAGGCAGAGACAGGCCCTTAGGGCCTCCGGCTAGGCGTTTAGCTATGCAACAGGCCCAGAGTCTCGGCCAGCTCAGACACACGTCCCACGGTGTGGGTGTACCAGTGTTGCCTTACCCTGACCCGGCAGCTCGTGCAGGGAGCCCAAGCACAGCCCCTAGCAGCAGTCCCCAGTCCTGGCTCAGCCCAAGGTCCGGGCGCCGGGCGGACCCCAGCCTCCCGCCACTGGTCTTGCAACCCTCACGCCTCTCGCCCCTCTCCCAGAGCCCCCTTAGCACCCAGCCAGGCTCCCAGATATCCTGGTGAGACCACCCTCCTCGCCCCCAGGCATCCTCCGCCAACCTCTCGGTCTCTGGAGGATGCCGGAGATCACTTTGCATCCTTCAGCCACCGTCAGTTTTCCCGGAGGTCCTCCCTGGCCACCTCCACCTATCCAGGGCCAGGTAGCAGGCGGCCCAGCCCAGTTATCAAGCCCACATGTCCTATGCCTCCACTGCAGCCAGTTATCCCTCCCAGTCCCCTTCTCCCCCACCGGAGTGCAGGGATGTTTTCGGGCAGAGGCCATCCCAGAGAAGGACAGAGGAGGAGATGCTACCCTCAGAACCCTCCCAGCTTCAGATATCCGCCTCAGGGTAGGTGATCTACATCAGCAGGATATTATAGCAACACACTGATTTACAGAGGAGCCTTCCAAATTTATTCTCGATTTTACGTAATGTTTCCTCTCCCCTTAGCAATAATGCATATTTTAAGCTAATATGCAGAAAGCATGCAATTGCATTTGGCACCCATTCGAAATAAGTGCAATTTGCTAGGCTGTAGGTTTTAGAATTAGGAAAAAATAGTGAGTGTCTTAATCTGATTGTATGTGTCCAATTAAAGATTGTTTATGGATTTTGACCCATGAACATTTAATGTAGATTTAGATTTTATTTCAATAATGTGTTTACAATCTATGTAATGCAGGCAATAGGTTTGTAGGATTTACGCTTCATTTGATGGTAAACAATAGCACTATGTTTATGCATAATAAGGTTATTTATTTCAAGTTGGCTGTACCATATCTTGTGTTTTTCCCGTATTTAAAACATGACACCATTTGACTGAATTGAGAAAGTGACACCATTGTGTAACTTTAATCATTTCTTAGGACTTGGTAGGTGAGATCAAGTTACTGTTCATAAGTTCAGCACCCAATCCATTTTGGAAACAAAAAGGGGAAAAAAGGGGAAAAAGCTCAAATAGAGCAGCTTCATAGGCATCATAATTTAGTTATCATTATAGTCAAAACCATATGTATGTCTATAATTGAAGGTGACATTTTGCTCAATTGTGGATATTTTAATAATTATAAAAGAGTCTATTAACTAGAAGTAGGTAGACTAGTTTTTTTTTTTCCTTTAAAAGTGAATACTTGATAGCGTGAGACTTTCATACATTCTATTATTGGAGTGGTATGACAAAGACATTGACTTTCAGAAGACAATACCTGAGGCGCATATACTTTTATACCCTCTATGGTTCCCTGTGTCTGCACGGCACCTACATACCGTCTCCTTGCCCTCACACTCACCTCACCTGCCTCTGAATCACACAATAGTGCACGTGGTCAAGCAGTGCACCTGCCCCCACAGCCTAATTGGTCCTAATGGGAAAGTAGTGCTAGGGCAGCTGGTTTGTGCAGTGTGAGGGCTCAGGGGTCTTACCTCATCTGTTTTTGATTGATCTCAGCTATCTGGGCAGCGTTGTTGTGACCCGATCCCCTACGCCACAATAGGTAAGGGTCGGACCCATGTCTGAGAGGGGGAGGGGCCAGCAAGGGGAGGGCTCTACTCACTCTCTCCTTTAAAGGGGAATTGCTTTGGGTTGTGCCTCTCTACTGGATTCAAGTTTTAAGTATAGCTAATGGTAACTCTTCCAGGTTACATTTTCAATACACGGCACAATATGCCTGCTGTAGTGTGGGCTACATTAATTAGGCTCGTGAGAAATACCGGGAGCGGTTTTACACTGCCTAGCAGTATTTGGTTGTGGAACACGCAGGCAATTGTTTCCCTTCACAAAAAGCCTTGAATCAAAAGAGGACCCATGTTACTGATAGACTGGAGTATTCCCCTTTAAAGTCTTGTTCCATGTGCAAAATGCCATGCATGCATTCTTTAAATTTTTCTCTCTGACTCAAACAAATAACAATACTTCTCCAACTAAATTCTTCGTCACATTTGTCGTCCTAAGTGCTTTCGTTTTCTGTCATGTGACTGTTTTTAATGGTCATTTACCTCTTCCTGTCATGTGACTGTTGTTTAACGGCCATTTCCTCTTCCTGCCATCTTCTCCCGTCAGCATGGTGAAGCCTCTGTACGCAGTGTTCATGTATATGGAAGTGTGCTGTACAGTGTTCATGTTTATGGAAATGTATGTCATCTAACACACTGTGGGCAATGCACACAGTATTTGTGATTATGAAAATGTTCTGCATCTATCCAGGAATGTTGTGGTACTCAGATGTGTCTCCCCTTCCAGCTAATGCCTCTCAATCTTTCTTTCCACAGCATCAAATGAAGGACTTCATCTCTTAAAGCTTTGCATTCCTTTTGAAAAAGATATATATTTAAAACAAAATTTGTGTCCAGTTTAGAAGTTGGTATATTCAGCTGCCCACCTTAAAAGGGAAACACATTAAGCCTCATGAACCTGAACATTACTGTTTTTAGGATAATTGGATATTAGCCTAATTACCATCATCTTACTTTGAGACATACACAACAAAACAAGAAGGTTCAATATGAGGTAAAACACATTTTGCAACTAGCTCAAACATTTTCTATGATAACATGCTGCAGATTTGGCATACAAGTATTATTTGACTCTAACAGATGTATAGCATCTTTAATGACACGTAGACAGTGCTTGGCTCCATTCATTTGTGTCACTCAAAAAATGAAAATAGTTCCCACAGGACGCTGTCAACCCTCCTCACACTTACACACACACACACACGCACGCGCGCGCAGCAACTCCAACACAAATTTCCACCACGTGGGCCAAATAATGAAACGCATTCATAGAAACCTTTGCTATTGCCAAAATTATTTTCATTTTATGAGGTTTGTGTAGTTATAAATATAGAAAAATTTTAAGGAATCATATTTTGATCCAGTGCTTGATAACTAACACATAATTAGCCAATGATACGCCCAATCAAGTTGTCAGCTCATCCTCATTAATTGCTCCATGTGACAGCATTCCGTTCGGAATATCCCATTCAGTTTCAGACGCTAGCACACCCTGGTGGTTGTATGAAGTAAAGCACTGTGTGTTGTGCCTCTCTTTTAGGGAACCTCTAGGTGCGTCTAGTGATCCTGCCGGGTCTGAGAGCTTACAAGCACTGCTACACCACTGTATTACAAAAGCCAAGGGAGTGGCTGCCAACACCAATAACAACTCCGCCTCCAGGAGAAGGACAGGTCAGTCTACCCCCTGCATTGACATGGTAAATGGCCTCAACAAGAACAACAGTTAAAGGACCTCTATTCTCCCCCAGGTGTGTCTTTCTCTCAGACCCAGCAGCATTCCCAGACCGCCCAGAAGGAACAAGATCTCAACTTACACAGAAAGAGGAAAAGGCAGAACAGGGGAAACCCCTATCTCTATTTCACTTCCCTCCTGCGACGCCGGCGGTCAGAGGAGGACCAGGCAGGCATTCTTGCCAGCACAGACTGTGAAGGCCCCAACTATGGGACCTTACGCTAAATAACAGCCTCATCATTGTCTCTTACAAGCTAAGCCACGATACTCGACTACAGCAACCAACAGTATCCAACACTCTCCCGTCCTCTAACTTTCACTCAAAGCTAATCTCTGTGGTGGAAAATGTGCAGGTGAAATCTCGAGTGGAAAACTTGTTTCTCGTATTTTTGCTAATCATTAGAAAACAATAGTATCTTCATTTTGTCACCAGGCTCTTTGGAGTCGCTAGAAAAAAAAAGATAGTACTGAAAAATATATTACGCGGTGTATATATAGTAGTGAAACAATGGGATTGATTAGAATCCATCCTTCCGTTAAAATGTAATATTTCTCAACATGCCAGAAGTCTAACTTACTTGTCATTGAGGGGTTCATATATTTAGGTGTTTCAGTGACACAGTGTACTGTTAAGCCTGGTGCGTCCTTTGACAGGGACATCTAGTCTACCTTTCCTACAATACAAATAGTGTCAGTAACACAGGGTTCTTATCACAAATATACCTCAGAGTAAATGCAGACTTGCTGTAATTCTTCTGGTATACTGTATGTAGTTTACCTTTTCATAGGATATGTATTGAAGAAAAAGTTATATACCATCACACACTCACGAAACGGACACTTCTGCTTACATTATTGTCGGATTTGAAAGCACTGAAGTTGTTGTGCTTGGCATATTTGGGGTAATTATAAAATAATAATTGAATGCCAAGCAAGGTATTGTACTCAAATAGAAATTATTGAAAGATATCTTAACCTTTTGTGCTTTGTGGATCCAAGTATAAAGCATACCCTGTCCTAGATCTACTGTAGTAAAGGTCAGACCATAGCCTTCTTTTCGAAATGTAAAGGTACTTTTGTGGTAAAAAGAGGCAAAGCCTTTGTAGGGTTAGAACAGGGTGAGGAAGTGTGATGTGTATTGCAGTGTATTCCATTAGTATGAAGTCATTTGTGAAATGTGGCACATCTCTTGGTGCCTTGTTTGCCTTTTCTCTCTTGTTTTTGTACTCTGAATTAACTGCCTTTTCCTTCGCCTTCTCACATTTCTCTTCTGGGAGTAAGAAACTCCAAATTGATCTCTGCAATGGGTTTATGGTTTTAGCCAAGGACACATGAGAATGAATGCAATGAAGGGCGCAATACTATTTGATTTTTTATTTTATTTCAATGAACACCTGCGTTGACTGTTTATTATCAAAGATAATCCAGAGAAGATAAAATGTTTTGCTGGGTTTGAAAATATAGCATTGCAGCTTAGATTTGAAAACGCAAGTAAATCAGTATGTATGTTTCTGTGCTTTGTACTTTTTAATGTATCAACCAAAAAGTACACATGCAGGTTTGTTACGCCCGGGAACATGAGGTTTGCCACTGAAGTTTTTGTTCAAAACAACTGTAAAACACACAACATAATCTCTTTGTATTTACAGTTTAATTACCTATGAAGAGTCCAACTGACAACTGTATTTAATAGGGCAAAGTGCAGTAAATGTTGGTGACAGAAAACGTGGCCATCTAGACTGTTTCTCTCTTTAACAACTGTATAATACTTGCTAGCTATTTCTCTGTATGTTTATTAATTTCAATACTAACCGATAATGAATGTATGTTTTGCTGTACAGGAAATGAATGTCCTGATGTCACTGTACATTGAATGACCAGACCTAGCTATGAAGTGGTTTATTGTGCAGTTGTAATTGGTTAGAAGGCCAGTTGGCACAATAAGTCAATGCAAGTTAGTTTCCTTTTATGTTATTATGTTGTGTACATTTTACAAGAGGCTAGTTGGCCGGCCCCACAGGTATTAAGCTCTGTTCTTTGTGGTACTGATGGCTACAATAACTAGTACTGCAGTTATATTGCTACTTTAATCTAAAAAGATGAAATTCTGAGTGCTTTTCAAAACAATAGATTTCCGTCTATATAGCAAACAAATCAGAGGTTGACTAAATTAACCCTCCGTGACTACCCTGATAAGTAATTTAGTCATTAAGACATATTTCATCTGCAAAAAAAGTTTCTCAAACATTTTAACAAGTGAGGCACTGAGGATAGCAATTTTTTTTCCTTGAAATTGAAATCAGTGGTAAAAACGTACATATTCTACTGTAAGAATTGGTTACATGTAAAATATGGTATGGGGAAAAATCTATATTTGTAATGTACATGGTGTGTATTGTATTTGTAAAGATAAATCAAACCATGTTTTACAGAATAATGTTCAGTGTAAAAGGGTATATAAAAATCTAGGATACAAAGAAAAATAAATTAGATTATATAAAAGTATTTGCTTACAGTATGACTTTAAGTGGATATTGTTTATAAAACATTATAAGGTGCCTAGTTCGTCATACTTTAGCTGACATTATTTTACATTACAAAAGAAACCTAAATGTTAGCACAGTATAATGTATTGCCATCTGGGCCTGTTGGCTGCACAAGTTGAGTAGTATTTCCTCTGATGTTTATAGTGTGTGAATGCCAATACTAAAAGCTTTACGAAGCATAAATGTGTTGCCCCATATAGCTTCTGGAACAAGAATTATTTTACCCCCTCATGAGTGCACACTATAGATCCATCCAAGGTCTCTTGCCTTTAGATGGCCAAAGTAAAAAAAAAAAAAAAAAAAGACGAGTATAGTTTCTCTTGGAGTCACAGACAATGTCACTCACAGTCATAAAGGTTTCTCTTTGTGCAGAGGTAGTCGTGTTTACATAGGTTTAAAGACAACTTGATGGTACATAGTTGCTCGATCATTGTGACCAGGTGCTATGTTTATCTTTGTGGTGCTGTAGAACAGAGGTCTATCGTTGCCAGCTCTCTGTATTTTTTTTCAAATGTATCTAGCTCTATTATACAGCCACAGTATAGTTCTATTGCTGAAGTAAAAAAAAAATATATTATCAGCTGAGTGACTTATATCACAAATAATGTGGATTTAGGTTTCAGTTATTTCGACAGTATTTGTTTGCTACGACTTTTGTCTGTGCTTCCAAGGTACTATCTCCAAGGCATTATATATTTTGTTGAGACAATGAAAATATAACCCATGTTGTAATTAACGACAAAGGGTATTTATATTCATCCGTAGTAATCATTTTCAGTAACAAGAGACGGGGGGGGGGGGGGGGGGGTCTGAGTGCATGGTCAGGTCATGAGGGGATCTTTCTACACACTTCCTACAGGTCAAAAACTTCATATTGACAGCACTATTTCAAGCACACTACTGCAGGGGCATAACCTTCTTATGTATGTGAATTCACTACTGTTAATTCAATAGTCTCCAATTAGTACTGTACAGTATAGCCATGAATATTCATCAGACCACATTCATATTTATACTGATTCCGCTTCTCATATGTATGGGAAAGCTATTTCTCACACATTTCCTTATGTAAAACTTACAAGTGTAGTAGTCTTCCGGGCTCTTTTGCTTATTCAACAAAAACATGTACAGCTTTTAAGAGGGCTGCTTTGGAGGTAGTGTTAGATCAAGCTTTGTTTTCTGTTGTTCTGCTTAAGGCTTTTAGTGCATTGGTACTGTAGGTGCTGGTAGGATAAAAACCTAGAGCCAAACTGTTTTCATTGTATTAATCTTGCATGTAGAGACAATACAAAACGCCTATTTAACAATCATTCATCAACAACCTGGTTGTGATTGGACAAAGAAAGATGTTTTATTTATTTGTTATGTTTTTACTTTTGTACCAGCACTGAGAACCTAGAATGTATTCTTATCGTAGGCTACATAAAGCACTACATATTTGACTGTTTTAGCAAATGCTCATTTAAAAGCAAACCAGTAGTGCTTAAAGGAAGAAAATCCATTGAAGTTCATGTTGTCATTCATTGAACTCTGTGCGGTACATCACATGTTTACATTCTGAATTATATTGTATGCTGTTTTGTGCATCATTTGTTTCGTTGTTCTCTTTACATGAGTCAAAACTGTTCATATGTAAATACTTCAAAGCTAAAACATTTAACACTTAATTTTTGTCATTGTAGAATGATAATAATGTTTCTTCTGAGATTTCTCATTCTCTTATTTCAATACATTCTTTATTATTTTTCACTTAACCTTTTGTGAGCAATTAACTCATACTGTATGGTGCTGTACCAAAGCCTTATGTATAAGTCTGTATTGGTTTTCTAGTTTGCCACTGCGGTCCAGGAAATTCTATATTGTCTTGGAATCATTTGTTTATCACTTCACATTCAACTGCCATGTTGTAGTTCTTCTGAATAAATAGATGCTGAACAAACAACATAAGGGTACTGGCCTGATACCAACTGTAGCCTGGAAGGTGACAGAGGCCTGTGACCAGAGTTATAGCTGAAAAACAAGAAGCATGCCTTTTTTGGAGAAAAACAGGCTAACTTCTAGTGGCTCATCAGCGGTGACAGAGACCTACCGCATGATCTATGACCTATCTATGGCATGTCTGAGAGGTTGAGAGCAGCGTTGTCCTCATGTCATCATATCATTTCCAACGCTTAGTCCCATATACAATTTTCCTCTCAAATTTTTGTATTTTGATATAATAAAAAGTGAACAGATTATTCGTTTGATGTCATTTTTCACAACCTAATGCATTTCTTTTTTCCATGTATTCCTTTTTTAGGTGTAATTTCTCATTTTGGACACAAGGTGTAAGTGTTGGGGGGAAATGGAAAATAAATAAAAAAATATGAACAATAACCAAGATGCATAAATTGATAGCGAAATATAGTAATTTTGAGACAGAGAATGTATAATTATGAACACTCCACAATATTTTATACCAAAATATATTTACTGTCAAAACGTTGGTTGTTATGAACTATTCAAATTTTACCAACAGGTAGAATTCATAGAATATCAGTGGAATATTGGTCATTCATGTTAGTTCACTCATTTCACTAGGGGACATATGTCTTCATGGCAGGGTGACCTTTGTACCGGTTTATAATTATTCAACCGTACAATTCCCCCAGGAACTGCAGTATTTACAGGTACACGAGATTAACTCTTAAACCCATAGCTTTTAATTATATCTGAATTAATTACCCTAAAAGACTCAATAAAAGTTGACTAGCAACGTTAAAAGAGATAAACCTATTTTCACAGAAGATTCGGACGAACTCAGAAAAATAATATTTGTGTCGTTGGGGCGGTACCTTGGCAGGTAGGCTTCGAAATCCTTCCAGCCTGTACATTTACTTAGTTTTATGTGCGGCCACTATGCGAATAGACTGACAACTGCACACTCATACGGGATCATACGACGCTAGTACAGATCCGGTACCAGCGTAGTGAGTGTCGCACCTATGTTTTCTGACAACCGATCATTCACCTCTAACCAGGCTAGCTTCTATCAACCTTCACCATTCTATAGTGGAGCTATGATTGAGCTAAGTTTTCACTGTTGTTAAAAACGTCAAATCGCACAGAGAGAACACAAAAGTGGAAAGTGTGAAAGGGTGGCGGTGTCTTGCTGATACAGGTAAGCTAAAGATAAAAAGGCAAAGCCTACCGATAAATATGTTCTTCTTTCTCTCTGATTATTTACATGATTTAGGCGTTTCCATGCAGTACTTGCCAATAACCAACACAAAATAACATTGAACGCCTAATATTAATTTGAAAGTATACACACAATCCTGATATAATTAAGTTTAAATGTAAATGTTTTAAATCTTTATTAATCAGTGGTCTTGACAAAAAGAAATATACATTTTACTAGCCCACCTGCC
Organism: Aplochiton taeniatus; assembly: GCA_017639675.1. Classification (NCBI taxonomy): domain Eukaryota; kingdom Metazoa; phylum Chordata; class Actinopteri; order Galaxiiformes; family Galaxiidae; genus Aplochiton; species Aplochiton taeniatus. The sequence continues at coordinate 10,687,708 of CM030181.1, read as the reverse complement.
AAGTTCGCTTGCATTAATGTCTGCCTCTGCAGCAAGCAGCAGCTGTGATGTCATAGCTTTGGCATAGGGGCAAACTTATGAAATATCCTACTGTTGCACTTGCAAAACAGATAATTCTCTTTCGTTTTGACTATCAACATGCTACTATGGTTTTAAAAATGTCTGATGTGCAGTATAGTTCCAAAGATACAATCAAAATGATGTAGAACAACTTATGCAAAGATGGGTTCTCAATTGTGTCCAAACGGTTGGTCAAAGGTTACTGTGCAGTACTCATGCTATCCTTTTGGAAGGTGTTTGATTCAAACACCATGGAGAGCTATTTGTGTGGAATACTATGAGATAAGGATTGACAGTTTGATTTGGATATGTATCGGAATGTCATGCATTTCACTCTTTGATTATCCTTGTTATTGAATATGATTTTGCAATTATTGAGTCCAGTCTGTCTGCCAGAGCCTGACCAATGCTATGATTAATACAACCATGGCTATATTCATTGTGAGATGAAAGAAAGTTAATTTCAGTGAGGTAGATTTAAAGCTTAGATTAGATACAGATTATTAAGAGACCATAGCCCAAACAAGACTGAAAGACTTTCAAGTTAAAGGTTGGCTATAACTGCTTTATGGTTCACTCTCAGAGATGATTGGCCCGAGACAAATGTGAGTAAAACATATTGGTCAAAGGAGGTTTCTACCCGATTTCATTTCCTCTTCCTGCTGCCTCATCCTCAGTCCGGAGGATACAGTCACGACAGAAGGGGGTTACCATGGCAACCACAGGCCTTCTCCACTGTGTCTCTATAGCGCTCCTGACCGCATTCCACTGCTGAGATTGAGTGCATGAAACTTTCCCTTTAACCAGCTGGATCTACTTAGCCAGATACTCAGGGGAGAAATGTCTGGCCATTAAACCCAAGAGATGTTGCTAACCAAAATGTCTCTCCTGTTGTCTCCACTTGTGGTGTGTGGAGCTCAGCTGCCTGGGTGTAGTCTGCCCAGTAACCATATGAGACACAGAAATACGACAGAACAAGTGCTGATCCTAAAACAGCCAATGTTCATTATTCATCTTTTTACATTCAACACACTTCCCATTGACTTGTCCATTTGTAAATGTCTCAACTGTGCTATGTCTCTATCCTAGTTGCGTGTCATGTGGCATTCACATTGGATTAAGAATTGTATTATTTTGAGCTGCTTCAACACATTCTCTAAAATTGATTTTGCAGATATTGTGTGGGCACTTGTTCTTCCTCACAGCAGCCCATGAATGCTAATACAGGTTTAATAAACAGCATACAAGATTGCGTAGGCTGCCCTAGATTTCCTGGAATACCATGTAGGCCATAAACTGTCAATGCCAGATCTGTGCTGTTTCAGTCTCTTGACATCAGAGCCTCATCTCTCCCTTCAAGTGTGGCAGAAAGATGTTTATTTCCTACAGTCCCAGACAGTTGATTTAGGCTATTGTAGGACGAGAGGCAAGTTAAAGACGGTCCGTGTTCTAGTTGACAAACGTATCATAATACTTTTGGGTTAAGATTTTTTTTTATTCAAATGGAAGATAACAGTAATATATGCATATAACTGGTCTAAGGCCTAATTGCTATTCGTGACTAAATGATTCAAAACTGAAAATCTATATTTCATCATCCAGCAGGACAAATACCAGACCACTGTGATCCTCAACAGGATTAGGCACAGAGTCTTTCGTGGGGTTACAGTATGTTCTGTCATTTCAAGTAAGTAACCGTTTTGTGTTTGCCCATTGCTGTTTGTTGCTTTCATCTATTCTGGTTATCCAGAGACCAGCCACTGAGTGCATGGCAACGTTTATCTTCGATGTAAAGCACATTTTTTCAGCAGAAGATTCCCCAAGTCTTCATACAGTGCAATCGTCAAGCCCAGGGATTCTTGGGCGTTTAAACGTTTTGTTTTTTTTATCACACAGTACATTTTGCCTCTAGCTTTTTATGTAATTTCCTTGCTTGTTGCACAACATTGGTTCAAGCCCTGTGATGGGATATTCTGTATGAGGACAATACTCAGAGTTTATGAATGTAGCTTGAAAACTGTTGTCCTACTCAGGAGTTTGTTTCTCTTGGCTGTAAATACAGCAGTAACAGGTTTAAGTATCTGTAATCTTCTGGCTGCAAGGTTCCGGCTTTCGTTGGACAGTTTAAATGAGATGAGATGAGGTGTGTGTGTGTGTAGAGGGAAGATACTAGTTTTGTCTGTGCTGTACGTCTGGCTGGTCACATTCTGCAGTGTCAGGACGCTCGGTAGAACCTTGTCGGCAGCTCTCAGTGTGGCGCAGGGCCAGCCAGGCCGTTGGCCAGACGCTAGCTTGCTAGCTACTACAACAAAGGCCCAGCTGAAGAATCTATTCCTTACTTCACACGTCTCCATGGTGATTAGTGGGTCTGATGGAAGACAGTAATCTGCTTTTGAATCAGTTGTTGAGGATGTCACGCGACAAGTTTAAAACTCTGGTGAAAGATAAGTCGTGGTTCTCCCTACATGTCCTGGCTCGCCTTATCAACTTATGTTAAAGCACCCGAATCTGACTGTCTCTGTGGGAAAGTTGCTGAGCTGAGGGAGAGGGATTGGATTTCACTATTTCAAAAAGCATTTCTACTGTTTCATGCCAAATGATACAGACCATACGATACCTTATGCAAGTGCCATTCCTTGGGGAAAACATCCTAGTGAAGGCTGTCACAACAAAATAGTAGAAACACTGGGCCAGCTAGAGGGCTCTGTTCCCAATACATCAACATCGTCCTCTACCTTTTGAAGATATAACAGACAAGTTATTATTAGATGTAATGTTTTGAAATTGCCTGCAATAGATGTGACATTAGAGGACATACTGCAGCACATGCTGCAGTTAGGAGAGGGTTAACGTCTGCTGGCTTTAGTGCATCGCTTGACTCCTCTCCATTCTCCCCCTCCCTTTTTTCTCCTCAGTTGGCTGTTGCAGTAAAGCACTATCATGGAAGCTGGCTGTATGGTTGCCGCGGTGATAGAGAATGCTGCCTCAGGACCCCAGGGAGAACCAGGAAGTGGTGACGTCCTTGAGGGGTGAGTTACCTTGTCGCTGTTTGCATGTCAGCTGATAACAATGCCGCAGATATTAATGTATGTAGGGGAGTGGGTAGCAGATAGGTGTGTGTGGGTGTGCGTGTTTAAGTGCGTGCATGTAAGGGTTTATGTAGGCGCATATGTCTTTGCATAAGCAATATAAGCTAGTGAAAGAGTAACGGGCATAGACATTGTGGCTGAGATTCCTAAACTGAATAAGACCCAAAGAGAAGGATCACATTGTGTGTGTGCCAATACTCTTATCCTTTCAGATTGCAGTGAAGAGGTTTTGGTTTGAATTACTGCAGCTCTCCGCCTTGGCCTGTGAAAATGGAGGACCGAATGTGAGCCTGGCTCTCTTCCTCTTTGTCTGTTAAAAGTTGGGCTGAATGGGCTTTTGCTCCACTCCCCAGCACACTGACTCACATTTTAGTAGCAGGTTTTGTGAGCAACTCCCTTGTGGGTGGATCACCTTATTGACAGTCTGAAAGGGGAAGATTTTGCTTTGCTTACCTGACTACAAACAAAAGCCACTATAGCATAGTAAGTGTTACATCTGGCTTTTGTCAGGCTATTTTATTTTATAAAGACGAGTTAAGCACACAGTCCTCTTTTGATCTTTTTTGAATGATGAGTCATGATTTGTTAGTTAGTGTCTAGTTACAGTTTTTTTTTTGGGGGATGATTTGTGCCTCATCGACATGATGAGAACTGATCTCACTTACTCACTCTGGTGACCTCATGGAAGCAACGCCTAGTCGTCCATGAAACGCATGTACTGCTGGAAATGACTCTGTACAGTCACACTCTTCTTTCCGTTTCACCGTCCTTAAGTTCTCATGTCTTCATGTCGTCTCAGCAGAACTGTGTCACCTTGCGTTGACAAAGACACTGCCTCACCTGAACCTCTCAGGGAAACTCCTCCAATGGAGAAACAACCTCGGGACATATCCACGGCCATGGTAAATCACACACACACACACACACACACACACACACACACACACACACACACACACACACACACACACACTGGGTCCATCCCAGTACTTCATAACGATATGTTTATGTTGCAAGACTCATATGATGGATTACTCTGGATTACTTTCGTCGAAACACTAACTGGTAAATGAGCAGTTGGATAAGGATTGATTCAACAGTTAATTTACAGTATGTCGAACACTGTCTGTGTTGATTGGCAGACGAGGAGCGATGAAGGCAGTGATCATCCAGTGGAGCCCCTGCTACGATCTTGCGTCAGCACGGCCAGCATGAAGGTCAAGAACATGAAGAAGTAGGTGCTCCCTACGGTAGCGTCCTATTATGGGCTATAAACCAGGGCTCCAAACCAGGCCAATAAAAACGTGTCGGTGGAGTGAATGGATGTGCGAAGGGAAGGCAGACTGGACTACTTGCTGTATCTCTCTCCTGTTCCTCCTTCTCTGCCCCATCTCTCCCCAGATCTCTCTTTCTATCCCTCTGTGTTTTCTGCCCTTTCTCTCTCTCCTTCTTTGCCTTCCTGCTGTCAGTGGGTGTCCGTAGAATACTGATGAGGTGATGTTGCACTATATTTCCAGGCTGACGTTCCCCAGAGGTCATTTTCCCAGGCTGGAAGAGTGCGCCCACTTCCACTATGAGAATGTTGACTTTGGCACCGTGCAGGTGAGGACAACAACACCAATCACATACTCACACTACGCACTTAGACTCGGCAGAGAGCCAGAGCTATTTGCCTGTGTTAAAATATAACCTTGCTTGTTAATGGTGTTCCTGGCAGAAGTTTGCATGAAGCGAACAAGACATTTTTCATCCACAAATCTTCATTCACTCAATGGAAAAGGTCCGCTACATTAGCTCTTTGTGCTAATTATTCTGAATAGACCCATGTTCTAGTATTGCCCCTTGTTCACACCCTCTGACTCAACCCAGCTTCATCCATGTTTAAAATACCCCTGATTTGCGATTAAGTCAAATCCCTGTAAAACATATGAACTCAATAAACGGCAACTTGTACAATGTACATGTAGATACTAACGTGTAAGCACATGAAGAATGTGGCTAGCATTATCATTTACTTCCTCTCTGATTGTACAACCGTTCTTCTGACAGAGTGTTAATCCATTAAAATGCATTCAGTTCAGTGCCATTAGTGTAAAAGTGTGAGCCGCTGTCGGATTAAACTATTAGTTGGATTAAACTAATGATATCCACTACAGTGAGTGGTTTTCCTAGATAGACTAGCAACCGGAGATGATCTTTGCCCTAAAATGAAACTGACCAGAAGGGAGAGGTGGAAAATATGAACATTTGAAGTATGAAAAAGGAATTTGCCTGCCAAATTACACCGGGAAGAAATGTAAATCTTCACGTTCTTGCTCAACTTTAGAGAGTGCCAGCCTCTAAATTATATTATGATGATGCTTAAAGATATGATGTGCTGTGCGCAAGTGCAGGAAGCGCAATTTATTATTCCGGAACTTGTTCAACTAATTAGTGCTGACAAGCCTGTTGAAATGGAATAGATGGACCGGAGAGATAAACTCCAATGGTAATTGTTCGTCCAACACGTTACCGTTACTGTTTCTTTTGCTTATATGATTCTGATGTGGGTTTCCTGAAGTTACATCGGATGCTTCAGAAATAACATGGAAGGGTTTTACATGGGCCGCTTTTGTGGCCGCAGTGAGCGTGTTAATTTAATGGTTCTCACAGCCAGCAGAAAGCAGAAGAGGAATAGTTCTGGCAAGGTGAGTGACAGTTTGTTTGCCATGGAGATTATGAGAAGCAGTCAAACAGAGTAGGTTACTCGCTAATTTGTGAAAGTGTCTGTTTGCTGCCTGGTTAACCTTTATTGTAATTCGGTTTGCCTGCCAGTAGAGTGCAGCAGCAATCTCTCACTCAATCTAGGATGGAGCCTCTAAGGAACATTACATTTAGCCAAACATGTATGTTTATTCACTGTATGTCTATGTTATGCGGGTATGCGGTGCACAGGGGATGATTGACAGGGTAGACGAGCTGGAAAGTGGCCGTCTCCCC
>CM030181.1:10641444-10681380 GCA_017639675.1 Aplochiton taeniatus | reverse complement strand
TTTGGACAGCATTTAGTTTTTGAACACTAACCCAATTAAAATGTATAAAATTACCCCTTTCATAATGCAATCACAATGTAGCTTTCTGATTTAATGGTTTAATTTCTATTGTGCATAAAATGTAAAAAAGAAATTCCAGACTTCTTTTCTGAATGTTTGCTCGGCCTATCGCAAACACAGCAAAGACCAGTTGGTGGTATTAATATGGAACAGCTGATACACAGCTTTTGCCTCTCTTTTTGAGATTCCTGGCAGTCCTAGGTAGGAGCAGCCACTGCCTAGAGGCACTCCCCCGGGACCCCCCTGTGGCACCCTTGGGAGCACACACTCGGAAGAGTGCCCGCCCGTCCGAGACTGGCATCTCACACCAGGGCATGGGATACTGGCATGTTCCCAAGTCCCCACTGCAGCGCTACGGGCCTATACCCTGAGGAAGGATTCCATCATTCATAGCCAGACATTCACTAAGCATCCTCCTCCACTGCGCATCATAATTCCTTTACATCTTATTAGCGATTCACAAAAACTAGAAATACTATTGTTTGGCTGTACTTAGGCCCCGCCCGAGGTAACTATGTCAAAGCGCCTGGTTGTCCCAGTTGTCATTGTTAGTATAATAGCTTTCTGGAGCTATGATGCGTCCTTGCTGTTTACTCACAGCCTGACAGCACTGCACGTAAGATTTATCCCATCGAATAAAATATACTAAAGATACATTCCATGAGAAAAATAATTTGCGGGAAATTGCCTTTTTTTTTGTGCCTGATAAAGGCACTCCCATTCGTGAATACGAACCTTATTGCCAGGTCTTTCTTTAGTTGTGTGCCTACGGTACAGTAGGATTTTAATTAAAAGATAATTCAGTAATTACTTTAAACGATGCATGACATTGCAGCTTCTTTGCTATACATGGGGTAAAGAACAATTACTAATATTAGTCCTGCGAGATTATTTATGTTGTCATGGTAATAAAATGACATTTCCCCTCATACCTTAGAACAACAAGCCATATTTCACCACCACAGTGGGAGTGTCCCTATGTGTAATCTTCTCAGTGAAGACCTAGAGTACATCGCAAGAGCGTGGGTGGAGATATACTGTAGTGGCCCCTTACCTAACCCTTTGCTATGATCCACTTTATGCCGGTGGCCTCAGACAGGGCTATAAATAGCCTGTGGTGGTGTGTCTGCTCTGCTCCCCTGCTCTCCCCAGAACCTGCACCACATTAGGTAGGAGTTATGAGGTGCCAGCTTGCCTGTGATTAGATGTCATGGCTGTCGCTCTGCTTAGACAGCACTGATAGACAGGTTTCAGGGGAAATGCGTGTGATGCCATTCCTGTGAATGCGGCCCTTGCACCGACCTGTCAATCACCTCCAAATAATGTCTGTCCTTGTCTCACAACCTCTCTTCTTTGGCATCCTCCTCTCATCCCCTTTCCTATTCAGGCGCAGGCGGAACAGCTTCAGTATGGTAGGCGTACTTTTTTTCAAAACAGTAAAAAATAAAAAGTCTCCGTCGATTATCACGTACAATAACCACTCTTAGGATCTCCATAGTCATGTATTCAGACATCCATTCCTTGCTGTGTGAAGCCTGTCAGCAGCAGAGGCAGTGTGCATCCATGCTGAGCTGTGCTTCACAAACTGTGGAAGCAGACTGAGATCTCAGGAGAGCGTGGCAGAGAATCTCCTCTCCCTGACAGTTGCCGGGTGACAACAGAAGGACTAGCACCACTAGCAAGGTAGTGTTTGCGGTGATAGGCTAGTGTTTTTTAACATATCCATGTTTCCCTGTGAGGAAAAGGTCTCTTATGTTCTGTGACCCCTGCTTACCAAGTGGGTTGTCACCCTGCACGTGTAAGGACACAACACTAAATGGTTGGAAATTCTCATTGGTTGATGTTGTGTATGCATGTGTCAATGTGTGACTGTGTTCTAACGTGTGTGTTTGTGTGTGGGGTGTGGTGTGTGTGTTTGTGTGTGTTTGCCTGTATGAGTTTGTCTCGCTGTATGAGATGTGCCTGGCTGACTGTGGCACTTATCAGTAGTAGCTCTATTGACAGGTTATATTTTATCCCCGTCTAACATTAAAGCTGCTCTATGTAACAATCTTTAGGAGTTGATATTAGCTCCCACTACCTGGCTTGGTGTAATCATTTTCCCTAACTGTTGCAAAGACGGCGTGCATTTGTACGCAAATGGCATTTGCATTTGCTAGCACGATCGACTATGAAGCCGCCAAGATAAATCTGTTCCTGATTTAGTGACGCACTTCCTTAAAGTAATTCGTCACAGTTTTGTACCCGGTGGCAGACAAAATGAATATTAAATATTGAGACTTCAAGAGGACTGATCTGAACCGTGATTTTTTACTACTCCCATTGACATTACAATGTGCGATCAGAAGAAAAGTATTGATGATACGTTAATGCAAAAAGGTTACATAGAGCAGCTTTCAAAGTAAAAAAAAACCCACAATGAAGCTCTGAGCACAGCCTACAGAGTGAGAACTTGTTTGAGTTGTGATTAAAAACTTGCGGATGCTCCTGGGTTGGGTACGCTCTTCAGACGAGCGATGCGGGCACAACCCTCCGCTGCCCAAACCATGGCAGTGTCATGAGGTATGTGCACTTCACTGATTGCTGGTCAGTGTGATTTGGCTTTTTCAAATTGTTAATTGAGGTGCTCCACAGCTTATGTCTGGGATGGAACCGCCGAGGGTCTGCCAAGCATTGCACACTGCGCTTTCACCCAATTAAAAGACCAGGCGGGGGCATTCAGCCCTTTTTCTTAAAGTTAATCTGATGGAAAAAAACAGCTCCTGCTGAGGGGACCCACCGAACACAGATTGGACACAGATTGGCTTCTGTGGTCCCCATTTTCGGAACAGCAAGCAATCGGTGGGTTAGAACTATCTTTAAAAAAAAAATGTTTTCTCTGTCCCTTAAAATAAACCCTACAAAATGTGTGGTCACCTTGTTTATTTGCAGATTTCATGCTTTCCTTCCATGTTTTTATTTTATCTGAATAACAAATTTATACTGAACCAGTATTTCGATATTTGGAATTCAGTTTTATTTTATTGGGATGAAGCATTCTCCATTTCATATTTTAGACTGAAAGAAATTATCTTCCAAAGTCATGATTGTTTTTGTTCAACAGTTCTAGGCCAACGATTCTTCATTCTGTAATTATTATGAATACGCTTTTGTTTTTAAATCTAAGGCACCTGAAAAGAGGTGACACATTAGGTGAATGCTATTATTCTCACAGAGCCATGCCATTTCTGTTTTCACAGCTACAACCTAATCCTGAAATCAGCTTGTCAGTGAGAAACCTGTAGAAACATTACCTTAAACACTACAGGACACTCTAAGGATAATTCTGTTTTAGATCAGACAGAAACAAGTTCATCAGGTGGGCTTTAAGGAAATATCTTCTACCATCTACCCAGTCAATAATACTGTCAATAATACTGCTGTGGAGAAGGATTTTGTATTTATCCCAGCTAAACAGTTTTCCAATGGTGAAGAGGTGGTTACCTGCCTACTATTGATAGAATCCATAAAAGGACAAGAAAGCTAAGCCACGACAACCTCTCAATGGAAATAGTTCTTAACCAATGTTGAAATGTTGACCTGAGAACCCCTACTGCCATCAATAAGGTAAGCCCTGTCCCCATAGGCATACGCATATCGAATTAGTCTAAAAAAAAACTCCGTCTGAAAAATCTAGAACAAGGCCATTCACTATGGGTTCCTGGTGTTTCAGGTGGTTTCTGTTGCGCTGTGGTGAGGACATAAGTCAAGAGGACACATACTGGACAATAGGCGCCAGTATAATACACTACAGAGAAAGACAAATACCTCATTGACACCCATCTCTGCCAAAATATATTCATAGCAAAGAAAGAAAGAAAACCTCCTCTTTCTACGACAGCTAAAGAAGCCCTCACGTCAAGTGGCTGTGTCAAAGCCAAAGGAAAACACAGGCAAGTCTGTCTAGATGGCAGGCCGCTGTGCCCCATGATCATCTTCACATATCTGACGGATGACAGACACAGAGCTTCTAATACAGGGAGCAGCACCTGCATGGAAATGGAAAACGTAACAGGCAGTGACAAACAATAGCCGTGAATGTCAACATGACATTTCTGTCGCTTCCGTATTTGACACAGTGAAATATCAATTACCATAAAACAGCCTGTTTCGCACATAACAACACACTGGAGAGCGTGGTAAAACAATAACAGTGTGTTTTACTCCCACCAACTCTGTCATTCAAAAGGGATACAGTCTGAAGGCCTGCAGTGTAAATCCACCGTCCTGGAGCATTATGTTTGGGGGCTTAAAGAGTTTCCTCCCCTGCTAGGCCTGATCATCCACCGTGTTATGTTAGCTGCAACGGCTGACTGAGCATTGACTTAAACCGAGCACAAGCAGTAGGCTAGCAACCCCACACAGGCCACTGAAGAAACGATATGGGGGAAAGTTACCCTCTGGTTCTAAAACACATCACATCTTATTCAGAGTGGCTATTTCAGTGGAGCTGCGTGTTCTTCCCAAACATGTAACATCCAGAGGCCAGCTTTTTTGCAGGGCAAGTCTTAGGTAAAAATGAAAGCTGTGAGGGGGGTGTGTGTGTGTTAATGTCCCTGGAGTGTACAAAGCTCTAAGTCAATGCCCAGCTCTCCTCAGATCACAATGTACTCAGAGCTTTTCAAATCAAGTCCTCCGAAGGGTCCGCGAGTACAACAGTGCATTTTATCTCTGCTGGTTTAGCCATGACTTTTCTCTGATGAGGAGCCAGGATCACGGGGATATAATGGTGTCAGAGCATAACAGAACGACAGTGTGTCTGTATGGACAGGTAGCCACAGTGTGTGTGTGTGTGTGTGTGTGTGTGGGGGGGGGGGGGGGGGGGGGGGGGGGGGTTGTTCGGTGTGGGGCGGGGTGGTTGTCATTAATACGGCAGGAGGAGCCTCCGACAGGCCTGTCATCTTCCCAGCCCGTCCAGCAATGAGGACCGGGTCAGTTGGGTAAGAGGGGTTTGGTGGGGTCAAGAGCCAGCTGCTGCACCACCACTCAAAGTCTAGGATCTCACGCAGAATTTCAAACTCCCCTACGGCTTCAAAGCAGATAGATATATTATATAATATTGTTACACAACATGAATTGGTTCAATTAAGAGCCACAGCAGTGGTAGTGGAGATACATGCTGTGGATCCATTGCATAAGTTGCTAAATGTATGAATTACCTGTCATTGTCCTACTCTCATTATTGTCTAATGATAAATCTATCTATGTGCTCTTAATATTCAGAGAGTATGCTATGCACCAGACTCCAGCAGGGAAGCTCTATTACGCTAAGACAGACACATTAAATACAGTCCCCCATAGGGATGAATGCGTGGTGACCTTGGCGATGGCATATCATTAATTCTACAGATGGATTATTATTATCAAGACAATAACAGGGCTGCTTTCCTGCCCCGCTCACAGTCGCACCTGGGCCCATTCTGTCTCCGCCTCCGGTGCTCATGCACTCATAATCACATCCATCAGCCCCAAAACGTTAACTGCATCCAGGGATGCTAAACACATCCATTTGTTTGCAGTTGTAATGTCTTTTGTGTGCCTCAATCAGACACCTGTCATACACACCTGCTGCCTGTGTGCGTCGAGCTAAGAGTAAAAGGGAGAGGGGAGGTCTTTTGTTTCTCTTCGAGTTTATAATCAGCGCACTGTTTCCAATCTTCTCCCACCATTTTTCAATTTCCTATTTCCCTTTTTCTCAGTCAAATCACTGCTATCAATCAGGTGTGGGAGAAAGAGCGATAGAGACAGGGCCAGAAAGCCAGAGACACAGAGTGAGACAGAGTGAGAAAGAGGTAGAGAGAGAGAGGGTGTGTGTGTGTGTGTGTGTATGTGTGTTGGGGGGGGGGGGACTCAGTGTGTGTACGTGAGCGACAAAGAAAGAGAGAAAGTGGTACTTGATGGAAACATGTCCAACCCCAGGCACCATTAGACAGAGATTGGTGGGGAAAATGCATGGATGCTGGTGTAAATATGCATACCTTCACAAACACCTGTAAATCTAAAAGCGGCACAATGTATGTGTCTACAGCTGAAATGATCCTCTTTATTTGAATTTGACAAAACGGACGACCAAAGATAACCAATCTGACATAGCAGTCAATATCGACTTTAAACTCTGCATAAGCACACATTGTTATTTGATTTAACATTGATCTCCACAGCTTGTTATATATTGACAGCGATGAGAAGCAACAACAACATCACTAGCAGGCACACTCACCCAGGTTTATGTCAACACGACAATATACACAATTGTGTTTTACAGAGTGCGTTGGATAAAACAGAGATCTATCTAAAGTGAATGTCGCAAATGGCAAGTATAGTAAATTCACAAAGGCAGTTCTATAAATGACTTCATTGTGTTCATTTATTCACAGATTGACATTTTCTCCCCTGCACAAGGAGCACGCTCTCATTGTGTGCCAATGGCCATATCATTTAGACTGGACCCAGATGAATATTTAATATTAGTGCCTGGCTCTTGGCTCCCACAAAGTAAATTATTTTTAGTGAGCTTCAGAGAGACCGTGAAAATCCCTCACTTTGGTGATGAATAGCTGGATAGTTTATGTTGTATTAAAGGGGGAAAACAGTTTACTATCAATCATCTGATGTTACCATGGTTGCCAACCACTCTTCCCTTTCCCATCCCGTTATTTGAGTGTTCTGCAGGGTGAACTGGCAAAGCTAGCGTTCTGCAGCGCAAGTTCAGTCACAGAGTTCACCAGTAGACACGTCTCCATAGAGGCAGGTATAGAGGAACACACAGAGACAGGGAGAAAGGCTGAGAGGTGCACAGGGAAAGGACCATACTAACAACACGAAAGGACTGCAATGAGAAGGATTATTTATTTAATTATGGCCTAAATTTGACATAAATGGTTTAAAAAAAATATGTACCAACCTCTAGACTCTCTAGCAAGTTCAGATATAATCAGAGAGTATGGAAAGCAAGAGTACTCTGGAATGATTAAGAAGAACTTCATTCAGCCACTACCTGCATTGAGTAGGCTTGATGTGATTGGCTATGTAATTAACTGAATGCTGGTTAATTGCTTGTTATTTTGCCCTTGGTGGCAACCCCATCCAGCTCACAAGAAGTCAACCAGTCAGATGTATACCTGGCATGCAGTGACTTGCCAGAGACACGCTCAGACATGCACACACAGACACACACTTGAAGGACGAAGCTCGATTGTATTTTACAGACCCATAAAGGCTAAGAAAAATTTTGTAACTGGACACTTTCATTTAAACAACACGACTACTGTGACCCTGAAGTGTTCATCTTCCCGATGAAGTGAAAATGTTGGTCTAACAATCCTCAAGGCTGAAAATGATTTCCAACAACATTCAACGTGAAATGAGGTTAGGGCTCTCTTTCCACTACCATCTGAATTGCTCCAATTGATTAAACAGAACCTGTTTTTTCTCAAGTCGGAGGAGAGCAGAGCAGAGCAGAACCCCTCCAGACAGCCTGCGGCAACAGCAGACACAAGATGGAGGGTAAGATATCCCTGAGTGGCCTGGCACCTGACTTAGAGAGATAGTTGTGCTCACTGAGACTGAGGGGTAATGCAGGGAGGGAGGGGGGGGGGGTCTGGTAGGAGAGATGGGAAGAGCAATGCAGGAGACAAACTAGGGTTCTATACTGTTCTCCCCCACCCAGATTGATATTTGATGTTGTGTGATGGTACAAATGACACGCGAGAGGTTGAGATGGAGTGAGAGGCAGCATGCAGGCGGTAGGATCTCAGTGATTTATTAGGGGAGTGGGTGTCTTACATGATGGGAAAGGGTCAGCATGAATGTGAGAGGCTTGTAAGAGTGTGCATCAGCTGTGTCTTTGTGTGGGCTTGAGTATGTGTGTGCGTGTGTGACTGTGTGTGACTGTGTGTGTGTGTGTGTGTGTGTGTGTGTGTGTGTGTGTGTGTGGGTGACTGTGTGTTTGTGGATCTCTTTGTGTGAAGGAGAATGGTCAAGGGAGAAACTGTGAATGTGCCTGCCAACGTGTGAATGTATGGGGGTGGATGCTGAGATAGGCTAGAAACGGTGCGTGTGTGTTTGTGTGTGTTGGTGTGATTGCCGCAGACTGAGCCCATTAAAAAGCGGAGGCACAGTGGGACAGATGCCGCTCTCTCAGAGCCCAACATGAAGCCTGGGAAACCGGCCCTTTGATCATCACCTGCCTGCCGGCCTGCCAGTCTGCCCTCCACAGAGACTGCCCATTACCACTGCTGATGTGCTGCACCGACAGGCCACCTACACACACACATGCTAACCTATACAAGTAGACCAGGAAGCAGCAAAGCCAGCCCCAGTCTCATCCTAACCAGTGGTGTCACTCAAACTCTGTCCCCATAGAGACATAACCATGGCGACCAGTAGGAAGTGCAATGCAGAGGTTTGGAGAACAATTTCGGCTCTGTGCAATATTGCGTGTTCGTCAACCGAGTCCTAAAGAAATGCACAGCAAAGGGAGTCCACAGAGTTCCGCGTGGTTATTTAGTTGGTGGGGCTTTGGATCGACAACAGTATTCTGCAAATACTGTAAGTCTCTACGGTTTTCAGTGTACTAACTGAATTAGTCATGTAAATAAAAATAAAAAGTTTAAACAATATGTCAATCCTCCACATATGCTTGCATCACGCAGCCTTAGTTTTATCCCTCCGCAGCGTGTGCCGGGCCTCCCACCAGCAGCTTGAGATATCAGCACACACCATCAAACACTGCGCCTCGCGTGAAGACAGAGAGACGACTCATCGTTCCCTCAGTGACTCGTGGCCTGCTAGCAACTCGTTCACTCAGAATGGAACTTGTTTCTTCATAGCCTGTCAGCCTCATTGCCTTCTGACGATAAAAGAAAACTGTATAAATTGGATCCCATACAGTACATTGTCAAACAAAAACATTCGACTGTTGAGACTTTCAAACACAGACTAAATAGACTAAGCAGGTTTGTTCTCACCACGGACTGATACACAGGTGAAGAATATCTAATACTCGCCTTCCACCTACCTGTGCTGCAGCAAAAACACTGAGCGTCATAGGAGCCACAGCTTGCGTGATATATGACTGCACTCATGTCGGAGGTGAGTTACACTCAACACTGGCCTGCTGATGTATTCAGAGGCCGCTAACCTATGGCACAGCATCACTGCTGTCTGACCGGATTAGTGAGGCTTTTCACTTGAAAGCATTAGTCAGCCCCCTATCTGAATGCTCAGTGCTATTGGCCACCATGTGGGAGGCCTCCCGGGGGTGCAGCGCCCACACAATGACAGGGCTGTACTAGGCTGTCAGTCTCTCTCTCTCTCTCTCTCTCTCTCTCTCTCTCTCTCTCTCTCTCTCTCTCTCTCTCTCTCTCTCTCTCTCTCTCTCTCTCTCTCTCTCTCTCTCTCTCTCTCTCTCTCTCTCTCTCTATCCCTCTCTCTCTATCTATCTATCTCTCTCACTCTCCATCGCTCTCTCTCTCTTAATCTCAGTCTCTCTTTCTCTATCTCTCTCTCTCTCTGTCTATCTCTCTCTCTCACTCTCCATCGCTCTCTCTCTCTTTTAATCTCAGTCTCTCTCTCTCTCTCTCTCTCTCTCTCTCTCTCTCTCTCTCTCTCTCTCTCTCTCACACACACACACACACACACACACACACACACACACACAGACACACACACACACACACACACACACACACACACACACACACACACACACACTCTATTCTCTCTCTCTCTCTCCCCCTCTCTCTCTCTCTCTCTCTCTCTCTCTCTCTCTCTCTCTCTCTCTCTCTCTCTCGCGCGCGTGCACACACGCACTAATATTGGCAAAAGAGATTGGCATAACAGGATTAGTGCAGGTCTTCAGGGAAAGTGTCTGAGGCTTTACCGTGCCTGTGGGCTGACAGCACTGACGCAGCAGCAGAGAGGAAATTCTCCAGCCTTTATGAATCACCACGAGGAGCTGCCTAAATCCTGACCAACTTAAAGGCCAATCATTTAGTTGGGCTCACAGGCAGACTGCAAATTCCCACCACTGTGCTTTGAACAAGTTGATACGCACCAGTTAATTTAAGACAGCCGTGTGAAGGTAATCGAGTTGGAGGGAAAGTCAGCTGTGCGATAGTTCAGAGGACTTTTCAGTAAGTTTCCCAAGAGGATCTAGGTCATGGCTAGGGCACTGCTTGTTTAGGACTGACTAGAGGCTGGCGCTGGCCGCCAGTTTAAATACCCACCAGTCAGTTCTCTGTCCTGCCATTTGGACCAGTCACAAACCTGGAATTAGCACTGGTAAGACCATCCCAGGTTGCATACCCACTGTGGCCCAGTTGGCCTCACTGTGTTTGAACTGGCTACTTTAAGCTGGTCGGCCACCCCCTGTCTCATCCCCACACAGCAAACAAGCCTATTCCTCGCCTTTTATTTGTGTACCCAATAAATGAAATGAAATGCTTAGAAGGTGTACAAAGAGGAAAGACTTCTCTGAGCTTCTGGCCTCTCTTGGAAAGGAAAGAGATGGGTCAGGGGATAAAACTGATCACATGACTTTAGTTTCTGTGGTAAATAGTGCAGATAATGCGTTTGGTACGTTTTTTAATAAGTCCTTTTTATCAAGGTCAATTTAATTATCTGAAAAGGACAGTAATATCTTTATTGGACGGTTGACAAAAAAAACTGTTAAAAAGTAAGTCTGGGCTTTTAGAACTTAATTCAATCCACTTCATTTTTTATTTTACATATTTAGAGTTTAAATGATGTGTCTCCTCGCAGCTGCACTGTGGATACGAGGTGTAGAGTAACAGCCTTCATTTTCTAATGAGATTACCAGAGTCAATTTCAACGATGCAAAATACCGCACATACGGCCTGGCAATAACACAGGGCCGTATAATGAGGTAAAATAAAGGCTAAATGAATCCCAATCAGAAGAGCCAGGGGATTGGGGGAATGTGCACTGTGAACAATTAGCTAGCTCATCCAGCATACGAATCAGCCAGAGCCACATTACTCACATACTGTAAACCTCATTACAGCCACAAAGCACACACAGTCAATCATGTAGCTATGTGGCAGAGAAGACAGTTGGGTATAGATCAGCCTCTCATTCAGCTCTCTACCTCTCTGCTGCACACGGACCGCCATGACCGTGAACCGGGATCAGCCACAGAGTGAACTGCTTCTCATCTCTTGTTCTAGTAAGTCAAGCTTCATTATTTTTAAGACACTTCCAATGGGATGCTGACGGTGTATTGCTTTCATCTCCCCAAAATAATTCCAATCCCGGAACGCAAACCCCTATGGTTGAACATGAAAGGCCTGAGATATTTTAAAACTGACACCACTTCAAAGTGAGTGAGCAGATCCAACGAGTGTCACAGGGAAGATTCAAAAGGCTGCAAGCCACCTGTAATCCACTGTTAATACAGGCTCCCCAGAACTGCACATTAACATAGACAAGGCGGGGCTGGCCGATGTTGGAAGACACACGGCTGTATCATTGATTTACTCAAGCATTTCTGGTGCCCCTGAACTTAGTTTCCCTGCACACAGTTATATTAAACTGAAGTTGGAAAACAAAAGCTAGATTGCAGGCGAACATTTTAGAGATAAGACAATAAAATAGTAGACATTTTTGGCACCACTATGCAAAATATGAATAACGCAATGAGCAATGAAATTATTATTATCCTCCATACTCTAATTTAAGACGGTAACACGATGCAGAAGGCACTGCCATATTGTTTATTGGAATATTCTAAGTGTTTTCAAAACGTTATACTTGAAATCCTAAAAGGACTGGTTCTGCAAAGCTCTGCTTAATAAAAATATCAGTGCCATTATCCACAAGGAGATTTTTTCAAAGTGACAACTTTCCCTTTAAACTGACGCCTACTTCAGTGTTTTGCTGTTCCACAGAATGTCTCACTCTTTCATCACTTTCTATCTGTCTTTGGCAAACTCTTCGAGTTTCTTTTCGCAGTACGGTTGAAAGGATTTTCACTCATAATGAAGTTTTACCTCCGAACAAACTGGATGCGTAGGTATCAGAAACGACTGACTGGCTGCAATGAGAATCCCCATTTCCACTAAGATGCAGTACAATGAACTGGAATGCAATAACCGAAGTGTCTGGGTGAAGATGGATAACTGAATAACCTTGCAGGCTATTCAATGAAAGGCAAAATTTGACTTGGTGAAGTGAGTCAGTGAAGTAAAGGATACAATGTCATGGCTTGTTTTGGTAAATGGTTGTCCTTATTAACTGAACATACAGTACACTATTATTTAAATTACAGTAGACACTGCCTGTGAGAGGGAGAGTATTTCTAAATGCTAGCCCTGGAAATGGGCAACACTCAGTTGGCACCAGCACTAACAACCTCTTGGGGCGAATATATTAGCTCCATCTTTAAGCTGTTCAAATTTCCATTTACGTTTGATTGCCCTCTCAAAAAGTGTTGAATGTGAGTCTGGCACTGGAGCGAATATAGTCTACTTCATAAAACCCCTACCATATTTCAAAACCAGTCGGTTACATGGGCATCTGGGCTGTCCTCACTTCACCAACAGACAGCAGATTGTTTTGACAGATGACACAAGTGGGAAGAACATAGTTACTAAAGGAGAGATGACAACTTGATGATGCGAGGCCTGTACCGCAACAGAAGTTCTTCCTGGGACTAAATGGAGAAAGGAGGACATTAAGGACTCCATGTGCTGTGTTCAAGAGCCACAGCTGTTCAGTAATGGCTGTTCTTGAAGTTTCCATTTTTTGTAACTCAAAATGTCTGTAATGCCTCCATGCTACCAGTCTGTTGCAAAAAAATAATAATAATAATAACTTGGCAGTACATGAAGGACATTCTCCATTCCACATTACAGACCGAATATGTGAAAGATTCCTGCAAAACCTCTTGGTTCCATCAGAACTGCAAAATTTCTTCACAAATAATTTATATAGAAAATCCTCAATCTTTAATTCCACCCTATATATATGACACAAGGCACTATATTGACAGATCAAGGGTGACAATAGAGAACGTGGGGCACGAACACCAGAAGGTGTGAGTCACTGTCCTTAGGGTGAAGCTGTTCAACTCTACTTATTCCTGATGATGATGTATGTGTTTGTTGGCTGAAAAATAAAGCTGAGAGCAGCTAAATCTTTCTACTCTGGATATTGCTGTCACTTTAGATTTATCATTATATGCGTGCAGATTTGGCAGCCAATTTCATAGCCTTAAACACAATCTCCAAGGGAAATGCTAAGGTCAACAATGACCCATAAATAATCCCTAAGTCTGCGGCTTTTCCACTAAGCGTTATTCAAAGAGGATCAATAGGATTTTGTGATGCGAACATTAAACCTGTTCTTTTGCTTATCAGCAAACCTCTCCCCCAGCACTTTCTAGTGATCAATTATTAAAATCAACTTCTCACGCAAACATCCCCCAACCCCCCAACCCCCATCAACAATTTGGGGAATCAGATTTATTCCATAGGCTAACACTTTTGAGAGGTAATTTTTCATTTGAGTGCCCTTTAGCATTTCTTATTAAAATACATTATTGTTCTTGTACATTTATTTATTCAATGTGATAGCTCATTAGTCAGATGAATGTAATGCATTCTCCTCAGTAGACCTGGTGTGCTTGCAGAGGATACTATGCTCTGGCGTAAATACAACTCTTTAGGTGAAGTTCAAGTGCACTAGTTTGCCACATCACTGATTCTTTATTATGCACACTGCACCATACACTACACTGTTACATACAGTATGAGCTGCAGCCAACATGGAGTGTTGAATCCAAGAGAACCTCTCACATCAACACAACTACAAAAACAGGCCTCACTGTTATTACAGCTTTTGTGTGCATTTGCAGCGGTTTCTGTAACAACATTTCCACCCACGTGTGACTAACTCAGGTTATTTCTACTCAAGTTAGAGTTTTTTTTCTATTGCTAACATGCATTGGTCGAAACTGAAGTCACAGTGTCAAAACTCTTCACACAGTCAGCAAAACAGAAGTCTACATGACCCAAACTGTGAATAATTTTTCATTGCTTTCACACAAGATGCATTCAATGACCACATTCTCCAAAATTCATGAACTCTTTTCTCATTCATACTCCACCATCTGCAAAACACTATCTAATTGGAGGACATTTTTCAAATGCTACGACGTTGTTTTCAAAACCGTTAAAACACATTCAAAACAGAATAATGGCAAATTCCGTGCATTTCTGCAGTGACCATATTGAAATACATAGAACATCTTAGCTGAATAATACAATTAAATAATAATTATTCCAAACACAGTTGATTGCAATTACAGCTGAAAGCCTATCCAGGTGTCTTGTTTTAGTCTTGTTACCAAACAGATAAAAGGAGACGGCTTCAGAATGATTTTGTTTGGAAAGATGTATAAAGGAAGACTTGTTGGTGGGGAAAGAAGAGCGGCAGGGTTGGATTAGACATTCCAGAAGCTAATTTCGCCAGAGAAAACATAAGTTGTGATTTTGATAAGAACTTGTGGCCAAATGCAGGAGTGAGGGAGCACTAGAACCCTCACAGTACTATACAGTACGGGGGATCATACTATGCATGTTGATGGGTTCTTTTTGACAGTAATTCAACTTTAGATTTTTCCCAATTTACCGTGATTACCATATATGAAGATATAGAAAAAAAAAATGATATTGAAGCAAAATCCTGCATTTCTGATTCATTCTTGTTACATATATTTTAGTGCAGTCAGTATAGTGAAATGGTGTTATTCTCTTTCTATAAATGACATGATTTATGTGGAAAATCATTCAAACTTCAAAGATAAAAGTGAATCATCTATGTGATGCTGTTGTTAGTGTTTTGTAGGTCAGTGTGTTATGAGCGATAACTATGCTTTCTCAGTGAGAATTGTTGTCAGTGCTATGGTCGCACAAGCTTCTTTCGAGACATGTATAAAGTGTTTTGGTGGCTTGAGTGAGTTTTGGAGGTGAGATGAACTGTTTGGCCAAGATGCGTGTTGGTAATGCAGACTGTATGAAGAGTTTTGAAAACGTTGCTTCAGTTGTGACCGATGCTTGTTAGCAACTGGAAAGAACTGGAAAAACTGTAATCTTCCACTTCCAGTGCATTCCAACACGGCCCATGCACCTGCATGTACAGTATATCATCGTTCTCTTCAGCTCTCTCGCGTCTCTTAGACACACCATCAGTCTCTCGTACTCTATTCTCTGTCTTGTCAAATCTGACACCACCTAAGTGCTTAAAATAACTCAAAGAATCACGAGGATAAAGGATACATGCTTTAAACAGGCATTCATTATGCTTTCGGCATTAATTGTGATCAGTGACAAAAGTATTTTTAAAGCTTTTAATATAATAACCTGGAAGTGCACAACACTGGCATGATATCTGGTTTGATATATATACTGGAAAGATATATCAAGGAAGGATCTGGATACAGCTTTACAGGTACTGTATGAATCGTCTCATTTCTGAATCAAGCTCTGCCTCCAGCACTTTGGAGGTAGCTCAGTTGTGCTTTCCCATCCTGCTGCCTCAATGACTCATCTGTTTCGATGGAAACGAGTGTGACTCCGCTGACCAGCATTTGATCTAACATGAAAACCTGGTTCAGAGGGGAATAGCTATTCTAAGCCCATCAATGGCAAGGAGCCAAAAAAAAGCGCATCTATGACCTGTTCCTGTAACAAATGTGTGAGTGAATGCCACCCCAAAACAGGTAAGAGAGATTGGTCTCAGAAATCTGAAGACCAAGTATTCTCCACAGAAAATAGGTTGTTTTGCCTTCACATAGAAAAAGGAATGTGATTATAGATAAACACTGTTTACAAAGTGTGCTGTTAATACAATCTGTTTTAGAAAAATACTGTGAATCCAGTGTTTGATCAGAGTCCTAAAGCAATTTTTCAAACACCCTGATGGAAAACGCATTTGCTGTGTTCTGATTACAGATTATTACAACCCAATGAACAAACATTTGTCTTGTCAACATCTCCAGTATCAAATACTTCCTCATGATTGCAATCCTGTTTGCATTTTACTGAATGCCATTTTTCATGTCATAGACATTGTAAAATGCATTATTCAACAAATTGTGGTTAACTTAGGCATTCGGAGTCTTCAACAAAACAATACACGTGCACCCCCCCCCCCCCCACACACACACACACACACACACAGACACACACACACACACGCACGCACACACACACACACACACACACACACACAAACACACACACTGTGATGGGAAAAAATCCGCGACAACACACACACACACACACACACACACACACACACACACACACACATGTATATACACATATATATATAGACACACAAAAAGGCACATAAGCATGCACACATAGTTTAAATTAGTAAAGAATTCTAACCAGCAGACCAAACATATCGACCTAAAAATGATTTCTATTGTAGTAAAAATTAATAAGCTCACATTTGATCAACAGGGTGGAGGAAGTTGGACCCTGTGGTTTGTATTTAAATGAGGTACCCTGAAAATGAACTGCACCCCCACACACCAGTTTCAGGCCAACAGTGAAAGCAAGGCTGCAGGCACTGTTTCGGGAGAAACAGAACTTAACACAGACTTTGGCTCCAAAACCAGGATATTTTCCCCACTGGCTTTTCTAATTCAATGTGTGACCTCTCACCGGAGCGTTCTAAAAGTCTTCAGGCACAGATCCAGCAGCTTTAGCTTTTAGGCCATGACATACGAGCAGAGGAGGCAGGAACATGACAGCTAGCCCTGGGCAAACACAGGGCTGTGGTCAGCCTGCAGGGAGCGAGAAGGTCAGCTGCACAAACTTTGATTTTATTCCACTGTACATATGTGGATCCATCTCATCCGTCAGTAATAGATCCATACAGTGCATATATAAATAGGTTAAAACAATGGACCAGAGTGTTATACTGCAACCCAACTGCTTTGCCCAATTTCTGTTTGCAATTTTCTGTTGCCACAGTTTCATGGAAGATGTCGCCAACGTATCTCACACAGCAGGAAGTAGTCATAGGCATAACTCACTCTCCAGGAAGTCAAAAAAAACATTTTACTGTATGCGCACACTATGTCTCTGGCACAGTGCCTGGAAATGAGTTACAGCCAGGTTGAATCAGTGCGGAATGATAGTCAAGTACAACTCTCCACCTGGCACAGCAGGAAGCTTCTCGTATAATACATTTGGCTACAGGAAGTAATTGTGGCCATCTTTCTTGACACAGAGAGTCACACATTGACAAACATGAAAAGATAAGCCATGTTACCCTCTGGTATTAATCATTTACACCATTGTGACTTTTCATTAGGGTCTATGATTGTTGGAATGGGAAAAGCACATTTTGTAAATGAATATGCAAGTAAGCAAGTGAATAATGGATCATAAGGTGTAAAACACAAGCATTTTGCATACGGGGGAAATCTGCTATTTTGCATAATTCAAGTGATTTCTCCAAGTGTGCTGGTAATTTCTTAAACTGATCAATGTGTTTTCATGCTCGTGTGAAGCACAGTGTGCATGAGAACATCCGTGTTGTGATTAAAAGGAGCAGTTCTAACCCACATCATTTGCTTTAATCAGGACTAATGGGATTAACTGATATTTCTTTCGGATACGGTCCAGAAAAAGTCCCTTTCAATAAACGAAGCCTTCCCAGGTCCAATAGTTTTAAATGACCCTCATAGGAATGTTGTCTTTTTTACAGATGCTTCACATTTAAGAGGTACTTATTCCACTTGCCATATAACATCAACATCCAAATCTATTCAATTCATATGTTTTCCACATCAGCACACTTTGATACTTTTCAAAGAATGGGTTATATGGCATTTACTAATAATATGTTCCATTACTGTTTGAAACTGTTTCACAGGTCATGCAGGTTTGTGATCTCCTCTGTGCATCCTCTTTGCAATGGTAGGCTAATAATGAAGGCTGTGCCTGCCAGTTTGCTGGGCCTCCAAGGCTGCCCTGAGGTAACGCTGCTATCAAACAGATGATCCAACGCTAACAAAGGAGACATTAGAAGGCAAACTGGATACAGCTGGTGCAATCTTAGAGTTGTAGCCAGTCATTCTGAGTCTCTGCCAAAAGCAACAATATGGTCACTGAAATTGCCCTGGCACAAGCTCTTCTGTATGTAGAAAACAAAAGTTTTGGAAAGAAGACATCAGCTTAGTCTGTGGGCTTGTCTATCCTGCCAGCTACTCAGAAAAAAAGGCAGTGCATTTTGTGCACCGCATTTTACCTTCAACTTTGATCTCAGAGAATTTATTTCAACCTGAGCTTAGAATGCAGCCTCTGTACGTTTCAAAGTAAAGAAACAGTGAAGGTTAACCTTAAGCATTGCAAAAAGACATTCACCCTATGTTATAATTGTACATGTTCCTGTTTATGCTAGTGTGTGTGTGTGTGTGTGTGTGTGTGTGTGTGTGTGTGTATGTTGCAATGCTTATGGTTGGGGGTTTGGGGTTTTGTGATATCACCTCGGTTATCCATGACTATCATTCATCACATGGACTGACCCCTGGCCGGTGCCCTTAGTCCCACTCACACAGTCTACTATGATATGATGGATGCCTTATTAGAGCCCTTTATTGGTGTACTTTAGCCGGGAGATAAACTTTGTAATTAATGTCTCAGTTTGGTTATCTCTCATTTATTTCAATCGGCTAAAGGTGACTCTTCCGGCCGACCGGAGAACAATAGCCATCGGAGGAGACAGAAGCTTGGCAGCAGAGCGGAGAGCAGGAATGCTGAATAACAATCCCATCATCCATCATGGTGCGTAGGGAGTCGGCAGGCTGCGGTTGTCCTGGGGAGAAGTTTTAAGGACTCGCTCAGAACCA
Source organism: Aplochiton taeniatus (assembly GCA_017639675.1). Taxonomy (NCBI): domain Eukaryota; kingdom Metazoa; phylum Chordata; class Actinopteri; order Galaxiiformes; family Galaxiidae; genus Aplochiton; species Aplochiton taeniatus. The sequence continues at coordinate 10,662,392 of CM030181.1, read as the reverse complement.
CATAAGATGGAGAGGCTGAAAATGGCCACTGACCAAAACCATCACACACCAAGCGGCTGCATTCAAAATGAACTGTGCAAAGCATCATGAACATGAATATTAAATTAAATGGGGAAAATAAGTATTTCCCTTGGCAGAGTGGAATCAAGTCTATGCATGAACTTGCATTCTGGTAAGCTGCTTTACTCCACAGCTTCTATTACCCACACATCATTAGCGATAGAACTGATAAATGTCATAAAGGCGAGAGAAGCACTAGCCGGGCTCTCTGCTGCACTGCCGTGATGACAGTAGTCATTTTCCCGTTATAGGCTGGCTCCTCCTGTTTACTTAACCTTTCTGTGGTCCTCATTAACTGCACGAGCATCACCCGACATGGTGTGTTGCCAGGGGCAATCAGCATGGGCAGATGTAATAAAGCGGAGACCAAACTTAGTTGAGGTCCCTGCTATCCCACTGGTCAGAGTCTGTAAGCTGTGAGTAGAAGCACGTCATTACATTATTCCCCGCTGAAAACAGGAGAAGTCAGATTGCCAGGCCCCCAAAACCCTGCTCTAACCAGCAAACTGCACTGACCTGCATTTCACAAACAGCTTTGTCGGATGGGTGATGATCAGCAAGGAGGGAATACTCGCTTGTGCTATTATAAAAAAAAGTGATTTGCTTGTGCTATTGTTAGGCTGCTAAAGCTAGATCCCTTCCTAGGAGGCTGTGAAATGCAAAAGAAAGCCAGCAGTGTGCGTAATGGGATATGTAGTCATTCATTCTGTGGCTGTTGGTCCACGCCCCAAGGCCAAATTACATGATGGCACTGGGCCTGGTAGATAGCAGATTTAAATCAAGGTCATAACTATTACTAGCCTGATTATAAACACGAAAATCACACACACACATACATAGAAACTACCCTAACCGCTAACAGAAAAACATACAATCCGATCTTGAAGTAAGTTTTAAAAGCAGAACTTTTGTACTGTACACAATGTGCAATGTGCAATGACATTTCCAGGCGATTCAAGGAAAACCTGCAGGAGCTTCAAAGGTGTTGGCTTTGTTCAGAGGTCAACACTCTGACATTAGTTATGGATCAGCTCCTCCAGCATGGTGTGTTATGGATCATGCCAGGCCAGAGTGGCAACCGAGGTACTGGGTGCCTCATGTGGCCTGGAGCAGGCTATGGCACAGAACCTGGCCGGCCGAGCAAAATGCACGGGCTCAACTACTGTAGGGCCCTCTCGTCCGGCCTGTTGAAGCAGATGGTCAGTAATGTCAACAGTTGCAACACTTCTCCCCAAGCTCACCAAGCATCTCTGTCTCAGGTCCCACTGCTTATTTAGATGCCTACCAAAGGTCACGTCTGCCATGGTTCAATCAACAGGAGGGCCGTTACACTAACGTGTCCTGTCTGCTTGACACCCTCGGCGGGTCGCCTGTAGAGTCTGTTTCTGTTTAAGTGGGCCCGTCTCCAATGGGCTAAATAAACAGCAGCCGTTTTGGAAGTGGCCTCAGAGTGACAGGCAAACCGCGGTGCTGTTTAATCTGCTCCCAGTGCCGGCCTTATCTGCTCCCCAGTCTGTGAATGGCGGGGCTTCGGCCACTCTCCTATCAACGGCGACACATCCCCATGACCCCCAAGGGTTACACAGGAAATCCATTAGCCCAAAGCCGCCATTTGACATGCTCCAAGTGAACTGCACTCACCCTGACACACTGTCATCTGAAGCGGCCCTCGGGTGGCGGCGGGAATCACCAAGTGAGTCGCCAGTCAACAGAGACCACCAAAATGGGAGATTTATCAAGACCCTGTCAAACCTTTGTGTTTCAGAAAGATAACTAGACGCAGTGTTTGGGAAAGGAGCTACATTGTGTGCTTGAAGCATAAACCTAACTTCAGCCAAGGTGTTGTATTTATCATTGGTGCATGGGAAGGAAATTGAAATATTGCTTTGACTGTGTGCAAATCATTCGAATTTGTATCATTATATTGAGAGTTCAAAATGTTAAGAGGTGTGCAAAGAGGAAACAAATACATGTATAACCGTTGCAGTAGAATATGTTCCAAGTAAACAACAGGCACCACTGAAGGCGGCCCTGTTTGGCAGCTGAAAAGGCTAGTGACTTTCATGCCATCTGGTGACCTCTTAAATTCGACAATGGGACATTCCTCCAGAACCGCTGTGTGAGATGGAGCCTCAAATTACTTGTGATTCCTCAGCGGGATGTCCTTCAGGCCCGTCCAGGTCACTCCTTCGATCGGTTTAAGCTAATAATATTACACACAGATTGCGGTACACTTGCTGTTTCTCCGCTCGGTAAATTACAATGAGACGGGAGGAGAAATTGAAAAGCTGGCAGCGGCTCAGCAACCTGACAGTGACTGTGACCATGATGAAGGTTCTTCCTGTAAGCACTGTTTACTTGGCCAAGTCTCAGAGATCTCCACAGTCCCCACCCCCTGCTCCAGGCCTGCCAGCCTAATAAACAGAGAGCAGCCCGCGCCAAAACACTGCAGATAAGGAGTGCCAACAGCCCGCTGATGAGTACAGCCTGTAGAACAACACTGCTCCAGCTCCTTGGTGCTTCATCTTTAGCGTCACTTGTATTCTGTTCCACTCTTTACTTGAGGACCATACAGTGTCCTCTTTGAGTAATAAAAGTTAGCAGTACACAGATGTAGGATTTCCAAAACCAAGGAACTGTGGCAAAGGGTACAGCATATACAGTAATATTTGTGCAGTTGAATGATTCTTTAGAATAATCTTAAACAGAAGTATTATTTGTGCAAAAAAAAAGTTGATCAAGTATTAATGAAATACATTATGAGCATAGAACATTTCAGATGTGCATAGAGAGACTGCACAAAGTATCAACACCATTTCTATAGTACACATCTTCAAGTTGATCCATTAATTTAGAGTTTAAGTAAGCACACATTGCATGACTACGCTCATGTGGACATAAACATGGATACACACACAAACACACACACACACACACACACACACACACACACACACACACACACACACACACACACACACACACCACACACGCAAACAATCACATGCACACATATTTACACAGATAAGTAAGTAAATATGATATTTCTCCCTCCCTCTCTCTCTCTCTCTCTCTCTCTCTCTCTCACACACACACACACACACATAAACACCGACACACACAAATGTAAAAAAAAAAGCACACAAGCTCAACTCAGGGGGATAGATGGGTTATGACAGGAGCAAAGTGGCTATGTGAGATAAGAAATGTCTATCCTTCACCTGAAATCATATTTCTCACTCCATATTTTATCTGTCAGAGACACCTGTTGCAATAACAAATCAAATGGATGCAGACACGTGGAGGGCATTCACCTCCCAATATCTTTTTAGAACCACAGAGGGAAAATTATGCTATAAAACGTATGCTTTTAAGTCATTCTTTGATGTGCAAATGTGTATACTAGTCATCTGGTGAAGGCAAACAGGGTTCATAATAACATTCCAATCCCATCCAAACGGACAGCTAACAATAGTAACTCTTTTGGCAAAAAGCAAATTTAGAAAATGACAAAAAATGACACAATGAATGTAGCACACCACTTTCTCCATTAAGGTTCTCTCTCGTGTCTATCGATCATGTTAACCGGCTCTCTTGGCTTAGGGGACATTTTTGTTTTTGAAAAGCTTCAGCAGACTTTATTGAAGGCTAAAAGCCTATGTTTGCGTATTTCCCTGCAGGCTGGGCCCAGAAGTGCATGGTGCATGAAGAAATGGATCCATCCAATCTTTTGAGACAATGAAAAAGCGTGTACCTGGTTGAGCTGTGGAAACGAGATGTTGATAAACTATAAATGATGACCAATATGAGATTTCCACGCATCTGGAGAACCATGGTTGGGGTTAGTATGGGTAAAAAGACACATACCTGTGGTATGCACCACCAAATATCTACCGTAATGAAGTGGAATATTATTTGTTATCTTATGGGTAATATAATGTGGTGTAATAAGTGTGCTCCAATTTGATAGTACAAGTGTTTCAAAACATGTCAAAATAAACCTTTTGATCTTCCTGACTACAACATTGCCACAATATGTTGCTAATAAGCAATAATCTCACTGTCCTCACCCAATAAATTTAATTAGATATTTGAATAAATTAAATTGTACAAAGCAATTAAGCAGACAATATAAAATTAGTCCAGCAGTTTCTAGTATTCAATTGGTTATGGCTGGGTTCAAGAATAGGTGGGCTCTCTGTGATGTAAGAGGGCAAGACAAAATTCTGGCATATACTGGAACACCAGTACCGTAAAAACTGTATTGCCTAGCTCCATCTTAAAAGAGGTGGATGCATATCAGATGTGAACAGAGATAATGAGACAGAAAGTGAGGGGGATTTGAAAAAACTGTTTTCAGAAGTTCTTCAGTGAGAGCCTGCCTCAGTGCGCCAGAGCTAGTTTAGCGGGGCTTGACTGTAAGTGTTTTTAATGTGGTATTGATTAGTGAGGTCATTAGCAGTGATTAAAATCTCCAGTGATCATTCCCGGTGCTCTATCAGTGTTTGGACTGTAGATGAGCTCAGCAAAGAGCAGCGGCGGCGGCGGTAGCGGCAGTTCTATGCAGAGCAGCAGCGCACGGATTTACTGTTCCCAGGGCGGGTGATTGAGGAGCGCATTACGTCACAGCTGATAGATCAGAGAGTCCTACAGCGGAGTGGAACTCCATCAACCACTACTGACAGTAACGTTAGGGCTGTTGACAACTGACATAAATGGGCTTGTGGTGAAAACACTGAGGTATGCATGAGCACAAACTAGAGCATGCCCCCCCCCCCCCCACACACACACACAAACATATGAAGAAATCTTATTAAAAACAAACCGCTGTGGTGGTTGAGTGAGAAATTGTGTGTCTCACTGGGGGATGCATTTGGCATGAACAGTAAACTGCTTTCACATGACAACTCACACCTTGCGTTGTACTGAATAAATGTACTGTTTTGCTTTAGTCATTAACAGGGGATGACAGCGGGTCAAGCTTAACTGAAGTAAACTACTACTGACAGCTACTCAATGTAAATTAAGATGCTGACTAAAAATGCCATGAACATTATTGTACAGTATTCATATTTATTATGATTTTTTTTTGCAAAACAAATTGCAGCAATATTTCGATCTACAGTGTAGCAAAGAACATCTCATAATTGTTCCTGGAGGATTTCCTGGTAACAGCAGCGTCTAGTTTTTATGACATGCTTTCATCCAAGCCAGCAGCAAAACGGCCATGCCCATATAGGCTTAGAATACCAATTGCTTATCAACACAAATGCTAATGCGACCTTTAATATCAGAAACAAAATTATGAATGAGATTTGAATTCAATAGCTGGCAGGCACAATTGACGGGGACCTACAGCAGTTACCCTGCGTAGATTAATGGATGTCAGGTAGGTTTAGAGCTGAAAAATACGTATGTGTCACTGATGTTACAATGTAACCCACCCATGGCTGTGGTCTGATAGTGAAGAGTACTTAAACCTGTCACTGCCTCGACAAAATGTCATCAAATATTTTACTGGTTCGGCAATGCATCTTTAATAGCTTCTTAGAAAAAAACAGACTGAATTTGCACACTACCAAAAGAAACAATGTAAAAATGCTATTGACTGTTATTTTAAACAGTTATTTTTCCTTTAAAGAATTACTAGCTCACCAGATTAAGCAACATTTGTGTAATTAATATATCAATACAACAAAGTAGACTGCACAGCATAAAGATAAGTGTAGTATACAAGCCAATTACTATGCTTTAAAATGGTATTATTGACATTGAAAAGATAGGAGGAGAGTTGTCCTTCAGTTTGTTGCACAGCCCCTACAGACAAGCATTATGCAAGCATCTCATGAAGCAACATCTAAATGAAGCACCTTTTAATGCAACATCATTAAAACCTGCATCTTAGAAACAACTTGGAAAGCCAATCTAGCTAGAGCGACTGAGGCAATGGCTAAAATAGATTCCCAGAATACTAGATCTTAGCACCTTTGTGGGCTGCGTGATGTGTGATTTTCACTACCGTATTACACTCCACCCCCATCACCTGTTAGTCTTTCTGGTTGTGAGGTGCTGTCTCAAGGTCTCTTTGAGCCAACTGTTTCACATCTCGTCGGGGCTGTGACTGTTGAGCCCTGCTCTCCAGATTGGGATCAGTGCAGGGTTGAGTCTCCTGCCTCTAGCGCCATCTGCTCTGGAGGGCTGCTTTTAGACATGCTGAATGGACAGTAATGGCCACACGCACTGCGACTCTCGGCACCATTGCATCGTCAGTGCAGACAGAGCAGGAGGAGAATCAGACCTTTCAATCTGTCATTGCTCGCCGTCACCATGGTAACGGCAACGCACAGTGTCATTTGGCTCAATCATAGGATTACCTGAGCTCTGGGCGTCTTTTGAAAGTAGCTGTTGGGCCTAGCACACTTGCCTCGACATATCATTTCAGAGACTTTGTGAATCATAGCCCTGTTTATGTGATAGATACCGTGCACACTTGGTTCTGTCTCTCTTCTGTCCCTCTCTTCCACGCATGAACCTGAGAAATGCAAGGCCCAATGTTGCCCAGTAGTAGCAGATGCGTCCTCTGAATCATACATATTTCACATCGCATTGTCTCATATGATATTTCTCTTCCCTTTCATCAGTGTTACATCCACAACAATAATGTATTCGATACCATTCCTAATAAGTGTCACTGAGGCGAAGGTACCTGCCTAACCAGAAACGTATCGGAGCCCCCTCTGCACCTAGACAGAGAGCAACACCCGCCCCTCTGCTACGGCTGTGTACCCCAGAGCTCCAGCCCCCAAGGGCAGGGTTGACTGTTGGAGCCAGAGACCGTGGATCTGAGAATCCAGGCAGGGGGTTTCCGCGTCAGTGGGCTCACGTGGAAGGCTCCCTGATGGAGTGCCAGTGGGGTCCCCGTGGGGATACAGACATGAGACTCAGTGGTCAGCTCTGCGACAGCTGGTGATGGGTGGTCAGCTTTTATGCATTATGTATGCACAGTCTACAGACTCCTTTGTTACCTTAGTTGCAACTTCACCCACGTATAGGTCTTAGCTGTATCTCAGTGCAAACACTGAAAGAATAAACACTGTTGCATTAGCTGCAGTTCAACGTGTAACTGGGCTTTGGCTGGTTAACAAATGTACATCCAGATAACATAGAGGCAGAATAAAGTCTAATCATATATGTTAGAATTGTAGGGGGAGTGTAGGAAGCTTTTTCGCTTCTTCCGAGCCTCGTTGCGGCAGCACTATGCTTGTCTGTGTGTTGAAAACAGGGCTACTGCCCTTTGTTGTGAATGGGCAGACTGATGCTGCAGTACATCACCTCAATCAGTCGTCCCAGCCCTCATAGGCAGCAATCACAACCAGAGCACCAACCCCCATCCCTGACACAGGCCCCAGAAAGTGCTTACCTAAGAGAAAAAGACAGAAGGGGGCATTAAATCAGTGAGCATAATATTCCAGTGAGCAGCGGACTCGCTTTCACAGATTAGCCAATCTCTCCTCAGCACGGCATACTGCCAGGGAGAGGTTTTATTCCACCTTGCCAGCTGGAATTGAAATGGTGAGAGGAAAGATTATCCTATACATTCTGGTTTTCAGCATTTTCTAATGTGTGCAATAATGAGAGGGAGAGAAGTCAACATATAAGGAAGCTTCACATAGGAGTTTGTCCAGAATAAAGCACTGAACATGCCTGGCCTGGGTAAAACTCCTTTCTCGGACACTACTATGAACAAGATATGCGTGTGTGTGTGTGTGTGTGTGTGTGTGTGTGTGTGTGTGTGTGTGTGTGTGTGTGTGTGTGTGTGTGTGTGTGTGTGCGTGAGAGAGAGAGAGAGAGAGAGAGAGAGAGAGAGAGAGAGAGAGAGAGAGAGAGATTGAAGCAGGGTGTATAGTAAAGAGGAATCCTAGGAAAAAGAACAGCACAAAGGAAGAAATAACTTTCCTTGAGGAATACTTTATATTGGCCAGAAGTATTGCATGCTCTCAGTTTTGCTAACAGAACAAACAGGACACTGTTGGTCGGCACAACAAGCACTCAAGCTGAAGAGCAGACAAACAGGATCTGGCTGGTTGAGAGGAGTATTCTGTCCATCGGCCTGGGAAGAGTTCAGACCTGCATTCAGTCAACAGCCATGTGTGAAGTGTGTTTTGTGCTCAGTTCAATGGTTGGCTACATCAAAAGGCAAGGACATATTCCAGCCAGGACCAACACAGATCGACTCAGACTCTCCTTTTATCTGGCCATCCCTATTTTTTCACTGTCCAGGGCCAATCTCAAGCCAAAGGACTTTCGAAATGTAAGGTACGTCTACCAGAGCAGGGCAGAACACCAAGGATACCATATATACACAAAAAACATGGCATAGCAATATGAATGCAGATCCTATCTCTTGTCACACTGAAGCACAGTGAACAAAGGAAAAAGGGGTCATAGATGAGGTGAAACAAGATTTACCCACCCGATTTCATACATTATTCATGACATGGACACTGGGTCATAGAAGCAGGGAAATGACCAAATTCAAGGGTCATCGACTCAGCCAATGTACGGAGAGATGAAGAAAAACCCATCGCAATCATAATAAGCAAAGGGCGGGGCCATGTTGCTACTGGCGCCCAGGCATTCACAGTCAATGAGTGAAACATAGCTGTGAGCCACAGAGAAAACAGGGTCAAGAAGAATATCCTGCCGTGTCTCCCAGTCGACCGCTGCAGGTTCATTACCAAGAGACGCACCTCCACCCTTACTTTCATTAGAATGGAGAAGCCCATTGGCGCTGCAGGCTGTTTAATCAAAAACACTGCTGAGCTGTGACAGCCAGGGAAGATGCCGGTCATGCAGCCAGACAGACTGCCCAGCCCACCCGAAGCCTGGTAGAGTTCGACTGAGCTCTAAGGGGAACTTTCTGCAGCTGAGAGCAGCTTGCTTAGGTCAACAAAGCTCCAGAGTTATGGAAAGTTACACTGCACCACATGGGGGCTGCACAGTGGGGACCTGGGGACAGCCAGAGAGCTACTGCAGCTGTCAATAGTTTGAACTAGGGAGAAAAATAAGTTGGGTATAGCAGCTAAGCCCTTTCTGTTACTACTAATATGATATGATTGCAATTATGATAACCAATTTTTTAAGGTAATGTAAATGCCTCTGCTACTAAATTCAAGCTAAAAACAATGAAAGGATAATTGCACTAAGCTGATCCACCATTATATCATATAATTATCTGAACATACAAAGGTCTGAGTTAGCCCATGTGCAAAAAACACAGAGAAATAGATACGCTAGAGATACACACTGGGGGCTTTTGTGAGCTAAACTGACTTAAAGAAAGCTTGTTTTTAAATGTTTTCCAGACAATGTTATGCAAAGCATGCCTCTGAACCCTTTCTATTGAGACTGCCCCCGCTTTGAACAGGGCTTTTTCTCTTGCCAGGGGGTTGACACTCCACTGCATGCAAACATTCGTACCTGTGACAAATACAAAGAGACAGAGAGGCCAGCATTACAATGGAGAATAATTTCTCCGAGAAGTAATAGGTAAGCTAGATTTTTTTTATTTGGGGCAGATTGTGACACATACCAAATCAAACTCCTGAATATCCCATATTTCTCATATCAGAAAGCTCAACTCTTTCCCAGGGCTACAGAAATCTACTGAGGACAGTTAGGGCTGTGCTTGTTATGCTTACACATGTTATAACTAGTTACTTTTGCTGGGCCAAGAGAATAGGATTTGTCATCGGGACAATGAAAAGCTGTCACAAGTGTGCTTTTGGAAGATTGAATTATAGAACAATGAAGTGAAACCACATGAATTATCAATTAAACGTTATGGTAAAGAGGGAAGTGAATTAAAAAACAGTAAAGACTGAACGAAAGGATATGAAGAGATGGAATACGGAGCATTTGGCGACCGTATTCCATCCATTTATCATTGACATAAAGGTAATAGGACTTTAGAGCTCTTCTAATGACCGACGACAGCCTCTCTGTAAAATAGATGAAAGGTGTGCCATTATGGGGTGGGCTCATGAGAGGAGAGGCCATGCGGCTAATGACTCATTAGAGACTTCTATAGCCAGACAGGCTGGGAGCCAAAAGGCCAGGAGTCCTTTTTAAAGACTCAATATCCCAGCTGACACTAATTGTGGCCGTCAGGATACCATGGATTTTCATGGGAGATAATAACAGTCTGCTCCCCTCGCATGTCTTGGCCTGTTACCCCTAGCTGGCACTGCCCACGTACAGTGGCACTACCTGCCTTTTTTATCTGCTGGCCCTAGTGAACAGATGCGCTTGTCAGCCTTCTAGGCAAGGCAACGTCCCCAAATATGGTTCATCAGTAAACAGCTGAAAATTATGGAAAACAGGTCCATGATGCGTACCGATCACTGAGGGGATAGCGGCTGAAAAAAGGGAAAGGATGAATACATTTCGAAATTCCTGTTGTATCCCACGGGTCCTTCTAACACCTGCTGTGGCGACCAGACACATCTCTCACTTAGACAGAGGAAGCGCAGGATGCTTTATGGCTGAGTCCCACTGCCTGACACTGTGCTAATGGGTTTCACTAGCAAAACAGTCAGAGAAAATGAGAAAGCCACTCTTTTCTCCCTCCCAGCACTCAGACATGATACACAAGGGGTCTTGCACAGCTAGCGAATATAAAAAAAAATACATTGACATTAGGGGAAGAACAGCGCTTACCATCTATTGCAGGAACAGCATGATATTCTTGATGGTCGATTTCAATGTTACATAAGGAACAGTGTGGAGGGTGTCTTGCTGGCAGTGCAGTGCACTTCAAAACTCTCAGAATAAGTGTGATTGACACAAAGGCTCCCCTGGGTGGAATGTCGAACAAGAACCTGAGTATTTTACAGCATGAGTGACAGAACAAGGCCTTACAACCCTCGTATTATGTCACACACATACCATTCTCCCACAAAATAGTTTACATTGATTATATGAATAAATGTGACATTGGCAAGAAGGGAAGTGTAATCCTATACAGTGTATATTATTGTAAAGTAATGTATACACTAGCTCTTTATGACGTATTTAAATCAACTAAGGTCTTTTCAAAACGTTCCAAGAAGTTGCGGTGAATGTAGTACAACTTAAAAGTGCAGCAAATAATGTATTCATGATTTGATATTTTTCCCAGTTCTCTGCTGACCTGGCTGTGGACATGTCACCGAGAGAAACAACTGGCTTCAAAAGGCCAATGCAAAAAGAAGACCATTAAAAGCCAGAGCACCGAAAGACATCCAAGCAAGGTTAGGTCGATCAAAAATGTACTCCCTTAAAGATTGCTTTCCTAGTCAGCCAATTCAACGAGTCTGCAGGGGACAGTTTTACTGTTGTAGTTGTGTTTGCCTCTGTGTGTGTGTGTGTGTGTGTGTGGGAGGGGGGTATGTGTGTGTGTGTGTGTGTGAGTAAGTAAAATGTGTCTTTCGAGGAAATATCTCACATTGTGCGTTGAACTTTTCAACAAGGTGAAACATTTGTCTCTTACTGTACACTTTATCTAGCCAAAGTTACATATCATATGGGAGGGGTGATGTTCACAGTTTACGAAGAATATTCGAGGCCATGCTATTGCTTGGGTTGAGCCTGCCATGGCTGTTGTTATTACTTTGGTAATCTAAGCCCCTTGAGAAGATTTCCCGATTTAATTTAGGCATTTGAGTATGATGCTTAGCGGTGACAGCAGCCATCCATCTTCTCTTAACAGTGCTAATCTTTATGGAGGCTCCAGACCTCAGGTAGTGCATGTGATGGATAACACCTCTGGCTGAGGACAGTCCATTAGCACGGGAAGAAACCCACAGAGCTCATGCCCAGCCACAGCGTTTAAAGTGCTCTGCTGAAGGATGGCAGCCCTGTATAGTGCATTACTAAAAGGAAAAAAAACTGTTTTGGAGCAGAGGCCCAATCATCTTAACCATTCCAGTGCCCCATATGACTTCTAGTAGCTCCAAAGCCAAGGGGAAGATTACTAAAAGAAAGGTTAAACTACCACTCTAACAAAGTAACTCTTCTTAAATGCTGGGATAATACAAGGTACAGATTCAGGTCTGTTTTGAGCTGGGAAGCATCAGAAAACGACTCTCAGTATTGGGCCAAATGGGTTATAAGTAGAAAGAAAAGGGAACTTATGATTAGTAGCATTCAACTGAAGTTTGTTGTTTCTCTCCTCCCTCCAGGATGTCCAATTAGAGGCTGTGTTTATCATTGCAGCTCTGCAGTAGGCCTTTAACAGGTACCAACCGTTGCGTCTACCACTTCCAACGTTACAGACAGCAGGACATCAGTTCAAAACAAAAACAAAGAACACGGCGTCAAGTTAAAAGGCATAACGGAAATTATAAATACTGTTAAATTATTATGGCCAAATACAAAAACACTGTTTATTACGCATTTAAGCATTATGGCAAGCGTTGGTGCATTTAAAGTGAGTAAGTAAAGAGAAGATAAAATGCTGTAATCCATCACAAATCATCTCAGGCCTCCTGTCATCTCGCCCAGCGTGTGAGCCTGCCTTTGCTTTAATTAAGTTATTCTGGAACCGCTGACAACAAAATAAATAAATAAATGTGGGGAGACTAGAGAGAGTTTCTATGGAGATCTGAGGCACATGGCTTGATCGCAAGTGTTTGTTCTCTTTCTCCCTTTCCCTTCACTCTCTCACCCCTCTATCGCTCACACACATCTTTTTCGTCCACAATCTACTGTGTCTTTCTCCTCGGACAAACCAAATCACCCCACCCCACATCACTTCAACAGTACTCAATCGATCACCATCATTATCAACCTCAATATTGTCCCCCCCCCCCCCCCCCCCCCCCCATACAAGAGCAGACATTATGTTAGCTCCATGTCTCGATTGTTCTCTTTTCTTCCCTCAATCGTGTCAGTGACACAGAGCACCCTGACACGGCTCTCCATGCTCTCAAACTCGCAAGGCGCTCTAGACAGTAATCTACTGTGACATCAGCCTGGCTCCATGCCACTCTCTGTTCCAGCCTAGCCCATACACTCAGGACCTACAGTGCAGCCCATACACTCAGGACCTACAGTGCAGCCCATACACTCAGGACCTACAGTACAGCCCATGCACTCAGGACCTACAGTACAGCCCATACACTCAGGACCTACAGTGCAGCCCATACACTCAGGACCTACAGCACGGGCAATTCCAACATTATAATTCCCAGTGTAAACAGTGTAGCAACAGGAGCACACTCCTCCTGGCTATTCAGACACACAAATGTCATTACAGCCATTGAGATGACATTGAGCAGACATTAGGATAACCATTATAGGCATCTAGATACAGTAACTACTGAATGAGGGAGCATTAAGGTACTCATGAGAGGGCCCTGAAATAACTCTAATTGGGCTTTGAGATGACGATTGTGAGCTAAGTGTTCCCTCGGATAAAAACGAGTGGGTACTCCGGCAGATTAGAGTTTGAAATAAGATAAAGCAGCATGGCAGAATTCCTCAGAGGAGGAGAAACCTTGGCTCTCAACTCTCCATCCTTTGTCTCTTTGGCTTTTGTTTTCCTCCATTTCAACAGAGGGATAATCTGCTTCAAATGACACCATATTGTTGATAGCGCAAAGGCTTATTGTCCCCCTTTCATGTCTCTGATAAAAGAAGGAGAGAGCTACTGTTCCAGCAGCCTGGATGGAGCAGAGTGTGCCATTACACTTCCCTCATCACCATAAAGCCCCCATTCATTCATCTACCTCTCAGGACTCTGGGCACCGCCAGCCCGCAGGCTGGAGCAGCAGAGCGCAGAAAGATGCTCGGCTCCTCTCCTCTTCCATCCGCTCTCTGCACGGCACCCCAGCAGGCTGATGCGCTGAGCGGTGACAGTCAGCACATCCTCTTTGTCGTCTATTTTCATCAAGGCAATTAACAGGGGACTTACTTTCAATGATCACAACTCACTGGGACAAAAGAATGAAGTTGGTGAAGCCAGCGTTAGTTAGCTTTACGAAGTGATAAGCATCTCTCTGACTCGCTCCAACAATTCAAGCCAGAAGAACGAGGGACAAAATAGATTATTTGTTTCAACTCAGAGATGAAGCTCAGTTGCGTTAACACTTATCTTTTTTTGCACGAAGGCAGCATCGAGGCTGAGGCAAAGTTATCTTAATTGCATATTAAAATCAGCTAATTATCCAACTCGTCTGAGAAGATATCTCAACTCATGGCTCATGTTTGTGCACTTCAGTTGATGACTACCTTTACTGCTCTCCCTTGAGAGAGAGAGAGAGAGAGAGAGAGAGAGGGAGAGAGAGAGAGAGAGAGAGAGAGAGAGAGAGAGAGACTAACTCTTAAAGATACAATCTTTTCAAAACTTTGTCAGATGATAGTTTAAACTTTTTGGTGTGTCTAGATAAGACCCGGACACTCTCAAAACCCCTCTAACTGTGTGACTATCAAGGGGTGGTGACGGCTTAATACCTTGGCCTTGAATCATTGTCGGACAGCAGAGTATTAGCAGTTGAGACTGGCAACAGGATATTGCCTCTCAGTTCCACCCCCTCCCAATAACATCGTTTTCTTTTGTAAAATGCATCCCTTGTGCAACATAATGGCTGTGGAGAGCTTTTGTGAGTCCCAAAGAGAAAGGTGACTGGCCCTCGATTGGCCACCAAAGCCTCCAAGAGAGCAACAAGAGCTTCAGGCCAACACTGCAGCAACAGGGGACAAACCAGCAGTCACCTCCATACTGTGGGCTATGGAATGTACAATATATGCACGTACGCACTTCCCGAATATAACCACAGACCAATCCACAATGTATACAACAATCTACTATCTAATAGAAAGGGAAGGGCATCCTGTAATTTTACATTTCATACAATCGTGAACCTAAGACAAAACTGCGACGGCATTTGAAATTATAATAATGCAAATAATAATAATAATTTTGTTTCAGGCAAACATATTTTTTATAGTCCTTGCTATTCAAATAACTTGATACATGATAATCATCAGCAGCGGGAATTGAGGTAAAAAATTGTAATGTGCAAACAATGTGATTATTTTATTTACAACCCCAATTAGTACCTAAACTCAGTATCAGATGAGATGATTTGGAATAAATCTAAATGTATTATAAGTATGACCATTGTTTTATATTTCAGAGATGAGACACTATACTGTGGAATGATAAAATAAATGTTGTATAGACAAATAAATATAAAATAGCATTAATAAAGACATTTAATAAATGTTATTTGTTTGTGTTTGGAGGGAAATTAATCTGTATTAATAATGTCAAGCACTCATTTAGTTAAAATGCCACATTCAGCTATATTAACCATGTTCAATGACTCTCTAACTCTAATGATGCTACTGCCATGAACAGCTCTAATTGTTGTTTTGAACCATTGCAAAACAAGTGAACTAAAATGGTGTATTGGGCCGGACTCAAAGGACAGTGCACAGTGGCTTTAGTATTGGTAAAACATAAAGATGGGCAGAGATGGAACTCAAGACTATGGACATGCTCATTTCAGCATGGGTCGATACAATTCTGTAGTGGACAGCAGTCAAATTTAAAGGCTTGTTGAGATCGTCTCTACAGGCTATTAGAGGTCTGGAGGGGTTATTAAAGGGGAATGTCAGGGTAGAGTAACGGGGAGGATTTAAATCACTGGACTCAACTCTGATTGGGGTTCAGGGAGTCACACATTGCGCTGCTACACTTCTCTGAGAACTCGAGCGGAGGGTCACTTAAGAGCACCATGGAGGTTCATTAAGACAATAACGCAATACATCAGCACTAGCAACGTTAGAAAACCATCGCACAAAATTCTGAACCGAGAGAGGTGAAAGCTACCATACCAACCATTTTGTCAAGGTGTCATGAGATGTGACAAGCTTAAGACTACCTGTGCAACAGACACTGACGAATCAAGAGGTCCCTCCGAGACTTCATGAAATGAATTAAATAATTTATTACTCCCAACCCATAAATATTCCACAATATTGCTATGTAAAACAAACATATTCCCTACAGTAATATCCAATAAGTTCTGTGTTGAGTAAAAGGACATAAAATACACAGAGTGAGAGTGTGACATTTAAAACATTAGAGAAAAATGTGACTTACATAGGCAGATAAGCCTTTCGTTGTAAATGGGGTATTTTACGGTTATAGCCAAACATGGTAAAATAATCACATACACATTTTCTTCTATTCCAACTAAAATTCCAAATATGATTAAATTGAAATGCAAGTCATTTAACTATCCCTAATGAGCCCTCACAATTGATTAAGCTTGTACCTTATCACCAACCTTCACTCCAAAATTTGGCTGCTCTCTCGTGAGATACAAGGAAAGACAACTGTTAATAGAACTGAGAGTATAGTATACACAGTCCATTAATTAAAATAACACAGAAAGAAAATAAAACATAGCTATTAAAACAGCAGGATTCCATCATCCCTCTCTGCATTAAACCTTATACACGGTTTCAGATCCTGTTCCATATATCTTCCCATTTCTCTCCATCAATTTCTAAATGACTTTCATGATGACATGTTTTATGTATATATTTTTTTAACTAGCAGGAGTAAAGAACCAGACAGTGGCAATAAAACAATAGCAAAAATAGGAACGTTTGGCAGACTGTCATGAAAGGCCAAGTTCAAAGGAATATGGAATTGCTCTGCATTGCATCACATAAAGGCCACACCACTGACTCGTCTGTTGTGCCGTCCATTTCATACAAACCCACAGCTCAGCATGCACGGAAGGATAACAACAATTGTAATTCCATTGATCTTTTTGGACCACTGTCATCTAATTTAAAACCCCTAAAATCAAATGACTGGTGCACAAGGTCATTCATTTTCCAGCAACTTTCATCATTACCAACTGATGCAATCAATAGCTGAACAAACATGTTGCTATCAAAATGAAGAGACATGATATGACTTCTCCATGACTGGAATGAGAAGGTCCAAAAGGCTTGCATGACTGTATCAGAAGTTTCATTTAGAATTGTGTATGATCACACCCACTGAATACCACACAACCTCCACAGAGGACTAAACACAGGGTGTTTCCTCTTGGAAAAGCCATAATGATATGCTGCTATTTGTGTACAGCCAGCTGGTGGGCTGCTGGGCTGCTGGGCTGCAAACTCATTCCGTACTCCTCCTTTATTTACCCCCCGAATCTTGTAAGAGACTGTATGGTTCACTTTTACGAGAATGTCTCAATTTTTAAATAGTTATTGCTTTTACAAGTTGTTGACTGGAACTTTCAAGAATTGAAAGAAAGAGTTCTATGTGGATCAAGGGTTTCAATAGGGGACACGGTGTATAAATGTGTTCGAGTGACGTTAACTTCTGGCTGAATGTGATGCTGGCATCATTTTGAGGAGTAATTGTGTTTAATGATGAGAGTAGCAGAGGGCATGAAGATATTAGCTCATCATAAGCCACAGTACATGTCCTTACTCTGTAGGAAGGACAGGGAAACACAATATTCCAGCAAGGGGATTTAAACCGAAGCATACAGAAAGATGGGTTATTACTCAAATTTAAAATCTGTTCTAGCGATTTGAAGACAATCGATTCGTGTAACAGGGATTGTTTTATGGATACAGTATTTGTAGGTACTTCCTACAGGGTAAGGATCTGTTATCTCACAAAACCAAAAAGGTGGCACCACGTTTAAAGTTACAATGTGCAAAGTAACCCTCATCTAAAGTACTAGTAAAAACAAATGGAAACATGTCCAAGGTAATCAAATTATCGGCATGTTTTACTTGTAGCCAAAGAAGAGATTCGACCTGTACATTTAGTTCTACAAAGGGACTGAAATTATAAATATGTCCTTGGAGTGTTGGTGTGACATATGACTCTATCTTGCAGCACCCACTAGCGCTACACACCTTCAAAACGTTAACAGATGGCTACCAGTGGCAGATTCTGTGGGATATGGGTTTCCTGGTTAGCTGCCACTCCCTCCCAAAGTATTTCAACTGCTATTGTAATTGGTGTCATTTGGGGCACACCAAACGGTGCAGTAGGCTTCAGAGTCATGTCTACCATACAGTAATATACAGAACTTAATAAAAGAAGAAAAATAGCCGAAGGGAGAAAAAAAGGTTTTCATTTCCTCTCTTGGGGTTTCTCCTAAAATTGCACAGTGTCCATTCTGTAAGTGAACGCAGTCTTTGTGCAGAAGTAATTAAAGAATCCTATCTTACCTGGTCTGCTCTGCAGAGACACCAGAAGGAGCAGCGGCTAATCTGCTATTCAGGATGAGAACACATCTCTGGTTTTAAATCTGCTTGGAGCCCTGAGCACCTAGCAACCCCTCCTGATCTAGAAGCTTAGCGAGTGGCCCACCTGTCATCTTTGACTCAGCCAACGGTCCACATTCTTAATGACTCGATTAAAATTAAATATGCTTAACGATTTTGACTTTCAGATTTTCTGAATATGCTGTGCTTATGGGACAACGTTTATATTATCTATATTCAATTGAAAGTAGGAAGAATGTGGAAATACAAAAAAAATATCAGGTCTAATTGCATCTATACTTAGACACCTTAGTGATATAACGCGTTCTGTAATTAGAAATGCAAGAAAGCAAGGCTGAAAACAAAAGAGAGATCCAGCCAAAAAGCTTGAAAGGTAAGCGACAGATCAGAGTGGAGGAGCTTCACTCTTATGGAGAAGCGCCTCACCTCAAGGTTACAAGCAAACAGCCCATGTGCTGCAAATGAAATACTCAAGGAAGACATAAGTCTCATTAAGGCCCATAAAGGACAACCCTAATAAAATCCTAGGCCTGACATGTAGGAGCTCTCCAGTGATGGCTGATTAATTGCCGGTGCAAATGAAAGCATGGGAGAGAGCCTAAGCTCTCTGGGTGTAATTTATCCTCCTCTGTCCTGTCTGGTCCTCTCAGCCTGAGGAAATCTGGCAAGAGGATGGGGTCCACCGAAGTAGAAGGGGGGAGGAAGAGGAGGAGGGGGGAGGGGGGTTGCAGCTCTCATAATATGTTTAGGATGGCATGTTTACCTAGCTGGTGAGATCATTTGTTTAGATTGTTTCGGGGATAACGAGCTCTACGTGTTGACACCTGGGAGATTTGCCGGCGAGGGAAATAGCAGGTCATAGATTGATAATGATGACTTGGTATGGGAAGAAATATGGTGTCACGATGAAGATGACCCAAAAGAGATTCCAGCTAGTTGTACCATACATCATGTGGACAATTTGACAACATCTTGTCATAGAATACACAAATATATTATTGTTCCCCAGCTCATATGACAGGATGTATATTTCATTGATTTAATGTATCTCTTTGTCAGATCCCAGCTGATGATTAATAGAGTGCTTTTCAATGCCAGGGAGGGTATACTTGTCAAACATATGGCTAATGAGTGAGTAATTACCTCCGTAAAACGCTTTGATGTCTTGCCTTTGATCATTTTTAAATCGGAATGAAGTGGATTAATCATTGGTACGATGAAGCTTTAAGAATAGCTGGTGAAGCAGGAGACTGTGTGGTACTAGCCTGGGGGAAAGACAGGCATGGGGGGCCAAGGACAATCCAGCCCACTCACCATAAGCCAGGCCCACACCTGCCCTGTAACAGCGATAAGGGGCTGTGGCAGCCGTGGAGGAGTGAAGTGGGCGAGAGAGAGACTAAAGGAGGGAAGGGAGGAGAGACGGCTCTGTTCATCGATTCTGTGTGCATTAATGGAGGGTTAGGGTACGCCAGTCGTCCGCCCCTCCCCCTGTGACAGAGAGGAGGGCAGCGGATGACATCTGGAGGAGCCCCGGCCTAACGAGTAGCTCCACAGACAGCCTGTCAGCATGGCACGGTTATAGACATCTCAACCAGTCACATCTCCCCTACACCAACACAGAGCACTACAGACAGGGCTTGAGACAAAACCTCAGACAATGGTAAACAAGCGATATGAGGTGCCGGCTAACACAAGCAGCAGCATCACGGAGAGGTTAACGAGAAGCAGCACCGCCGAGCCACAGACAACCCCGACAGGCTCAATGTCGTTCAGCGGGCCTCTGAGTGCTGCAGCTGTATTAGTCTAGCTCTATAAAGGCAATGTGTCATGTGAACTAACAGACAATTGGCTGGATTGATGATGATTTAAAAGGCTGTGGGAGAGGAGATGGTCCGTCTAAAAGGCTTGTGTCAGTGTGTCTGCAATATGGGCTGATGCATCTCCGTGTCACCTTCAAATGGGGCTCCTCTTGACTGAAGGCTTGATTGGTCCCATAAAAACCAATTCTAATTGCATCCGTGGCGAAACACAACCCACTCTTACAGGCCATTCTAGCAATCTTAAGAGTAAACGAAGTGGGCCGTCGCACCATTTTGCATATCTTGCCTGACTGATATGTCGTTGTGATGGCTTAATACTCCATAATTATGCCATTGTAAATGTCTGGTAGCTTGGCTGGCCTAGGGCCGGTAATGCACGGCAGGCTGAGGAGGACAGAGATTATTTTTCTTTGGCTAGGATTGCACCAGTGGTGATGACATGAGAAGTGATGAATATACGGAGGTGACCTACTCAACACAAAGACCGATGACAGGAGACAAAAATAAACAGGCCTTCAGTCTGTGTATAAGTCTGGGGAATCATTACACAAAAGCATGCATGATTGCTGAACAAGGAACACTTTGCCCCAACATGCCATCTATCACATTAATAGTTTGTTAACTCTTCATATATATTTATGAATCTACACGGTACAAACGGATGCTATAGCATAATTACTTTGAAAAGAGACACTGTGTGCTTTGACTGGGAGGTGTCGTCCTCAGGGAACACAAACTCTCATTCAATAG
>CM030181.1:10485467-10641244 GCA_017639675.1 Aplochiton taeniatus | reverse complement strand
CTCTCCCAACGCAGACGCTAAGAAGTCTGCTCCTAGTCCCCCCGTCACCCACGTCTCCGTCCCCCTTTCAGCTTCCATAGCCCCAGAAAGCAGCACACCTGCTCCATCTGTGTCCCTGCCTGACTCAGAGGTAACTACTTCTTTGGATGTTAGTGGGCCTATTAGTCTTGACATAGATATGCCCGCTTTTGTTGAAAAGCAAACCAATGCAAATGACACTACTGCCAAAGATAGTCCCATCCTTTCCCCGAATACTGCCACTGCCACTAGCACCGCTGCAGTTATCCACGACGCCCCGACCGCCCCAAATGTTGAAAAACCAATTGTTGGTACTTCAGATATCCTCTCTCCTATTCCTACTGCCATGAGTGTGCCTTTGCCTGTACCCACTGCCCTTGACGCATCAGTACCAATGGACACCATCTCATTAACCCCCACTGCCTACTTCCAAGACCCCATTCCGGCTATAAATATTCCCAAAGACAAAGAGATAGCACTGACCAACGGACTAGGGAGCCCATCTTTGACCCAAGCCGACCTCATTAGCCTGGAGAGTCCCACCCCTGCCCCTTCCCTGCCTGACGGAGATGGGGCACTCCTCCCCGGCCCCGGCCCCGGCCCCGGCCCCGCTCTGGAGGAATCAAAGCTTTCAGCCAAGGCTGCTCCGCCTGTCAACGACGAGTATGGCTCCCTCTAGAGGTTTATTTGTGTCTCGGTGTGAGTGTGTGATAGTGTGCCTGTTCACTCACCACCGCATCTTGCCATTGACCACATGACATGTAATATTGTAACGGTAAATTGTGGTGCTGAAAGTGGTGTAAAAAATGTGTGAATTGAAAGTATTTTGCGATGGTGAAGTAACAGAGGTAGTAATGATGATGATTATTATTTGTATTATTATTATTACAATGATGTGTTTGTATTGTGTTGTGTCCTTTCAGCAGAGCACATGTAGTTGTGTTACAGCATTTATTTTGTGGCAGACTGGCTATAGTCTCAAATATGTGTTCTCATGGAGTGGTTTAGTCTCCACTTATTCTCTTTAAACATCAAAGGAAGTCCAGCTAGTGGCATAGATCCAGCCCAAATGCGAGAGGGCTGTCAGAAACGATCAACCATAACGATGGGCTATCAAATGTTGCCTTCATTAGTCTCACAGACTATCTGTTGGTCTCTTTTAATAAATGGCCATGGGTATTGGTTGGCAACACAATACTGTTATTATGTCGTAGATGTATTGTTGAATATTTTGTGTATATTTTGAAGTGTATATATGTTTTACTATTTATGTTATTGTTTTACAGTATTTACCTTCTGATATGCAAAAATGGCTATCTCCCTATTCTCCATTGTAAAAGTGTTCTTTATTCTCCATCGCAGGAAGATTTTTCCTGATGAGAAAAGTAAAGTAGAGGAGGCAGAGATGAAGACTGCCTTGACGAACGTGACGGCAGAAGGCAATGATATCACACTAACAAACACCAGTGAGAGCAGAGCATGATGAGAGAGGGAACCTCTGCCTGTCCAAAAAGGCCGCAGCAGCCGTAGGAAACACTGCAGGAGCTTTGATTTCCAGTGCCCTTAACTACATTTCAGAACAACACTTGTACAGTAGCTTCATAAAAGCACAATCTGTTGCGCTGTCATTTTGTCCACATTATGATTTGTTTTGCTGCACCCATGGATACTGAAGAACTGTTTTGAGTTTTATTTGAAGGGTCATTGGAGATGAGACTATAGTTTTTACTGTACTCAAGAGTTCTAATTGTTTTTAGTGCGGTTGCACGTAAACATTGGATTATTCAGGAACGTTATATATATTAAAGAGATTGACAATATATAAACATTATTTTATTATTTCCATGTTACATTGTTCTAATGTAAAATTATTTGTATTTTTTTATCTTGAATAATTTGAGGGCTAGTCTCATTTAATAGTTTGTTTGCATGTCTGATTTGCAAATGGTGTTAATGTTTTGTTTGCAAGGTTTACAGTTTTACAGTCTTATCATACATATTGCGTAATTTATCAAACCTGAGGTTTAACATTGATTTGAGTAATATCAAGTATGGTGTGATCATAGAAATACACTGAGCCCAAGGCCAACACCAGTTGTAATTGGGACATTTTTCACCAGACATATATCAAGCAGTTCAAGCATTTCAGTTCTATTCAGCCCTTGGCCTTTAGAGCAATCTGGTTGAGGGGCCACTTGTAATTAAGTCGGATACCAGCCTTACTTCAGTGTTTTTGTCAAAGGATATGGTCCCTTGGAGGGGAGACACGCAATGAGAAGCTATCGTACACATAGAACACTAGGTGTTCTCAAGGTGTTCTCAAAGAAGCAACAAGATGCAGCAGAACCAGTGATTCTCACGGACAAGGGTTGGAGAACCCTGGTTCAAGGGAATGTCTCATCATGAACCAAATGTATGCCACACTTTTCTTTCGACATCAACTATGATGAGTATCTTATCTCCCTCACAAGAAAGCAGATTTAATGCCTGGCTTTGTCATCCGAATCTTGTTTTTAAAGCAAAAATCTTTAAAAGGCATTTTTGTACTACGTGAATCTGGAAAGATTTGTTTTCCACTCTGCAAGCTTGTGCACTGTGATTGTGTGAATAGATGGTCTTGTCCTCAGTTTGAATAATATCTGCATAGCTTTGTCGTGAAATATTTCTCCTATTCTTTTTTATATACTGTGTCTAAACAAAAAAGAAAAAAAGAAAAAGAAACAGACCAATGTGGTTATTATTAATTTGGGTACAAAAGTCAGAGTGTCCCATCACAGGATTATATATTGCTAACTGTGTTTAAGGGAGAAACAATTGTTGGCATGGATTCAAACAATACTTTATAAAAACATAATGTAACTGAAAGCCAGACAAATGCCTATGTTTGTCTAGGCTATGCAACTTTCATAGGAAGTTTCATATCATAAGATTTGAGGATTTGAGGGTCTACACATACAATGTTTGTTTTCCCCATTTGTGGACCAAGTGTTCTGTAATGTTGTCTTTGATTTATTGTTTTCGTACAAAATCAGTCACCAAGAACGACCGTTTGTCGAGCTTATTATACCATCTATAGACTAGGCCTAGGGGCAGGGGGGTCGGTCATCTGACAAATGGAATAGTTGGAGCTTCTGAAATTGTATTAATTAACTTGTTGTAACATCAAATTAAATGACAGAATAAATAAGTCCATGTGGGGCTAGTGCATGAGGACAGCCTTTTCATAACTTCTAGAATGCTTCACCTTTGTCGGCGGGCCTTCCTGCTCCTTTGTCCCGAGAGGCCTCCTCTTGGTTTTACTGGGTAAAACCCAAAAGAACTCTTTGCTCATAGTGGTGTACAATCTGAGTACTAACCAATTTACAAAATAAAACAAGGTTTCAGAACCTCATTCTTTTTATCTCTGGTTTTATTTGAGCATGTTGAAGAAATAGTGCGCTATAGCATGCTAATGGTCTCACGTGCAATGGAAAATATTCAACACTAGGTGGCATACAATTCTTAAAAAATGGATTAATGGTATGGTTCTTGCACATCAGTTTTTCTTTTTTTCATGTGTGACTCAAATGTATTGAGTATAGCAGTATATAGAAGTAAATCTCAGTTGTAATGATAATAGGTAAAAAATCTAATTAGGGGATTTAAGGGTTCAAAGCCGGTCTAAGACCTGTTGAGATGAGCCCAGAGGCATAATAATATAATAATAATATTATATATATATATATATATATATATATATATATATATATATATATATATATATATATATATATATATATATATATATATATGGATGGGCAAGAGTGGCTTAAATACATTTGTTGTACTAACACCGTTTGAATAGCAGAAGCCTACAAAACATGCCACTTCCAATCGGCCTATCGCTTTCTCAAGTATATGAATCACAAAGTGCTGTAATTTGACAGTGCAGGAAAACATTTTTGCTTCCCTGAGCCTCTACATTGAATCATTTCGACTACACTCAAATGTACTAATACATGAAGGTTGATTTTCATAAAAGATTTAGTTAGATGAATGCATGAACTGTATAACCTTGAATCGGGTTAAGTGTAACCTCTTCTCGTTTCAAAGTTGGAGCACACACGTGTGTAAACAAATGTTAGTGTTCAGGGTTGATAATCTTGTCAATTGTCTTCAGCTATGTCAAAACTTTAGTTTACCCTGTCTGGGGTAGGCTATTTGTGAAGTCCACCTACTTTCTTCAACAGGTCGTGCAGATTGCTGCCCTGTAGATGTCTCTGTTTGCAGCCTTGATGGGACTGAGAACAGAGGACAATCATTCAAAGCCGTGACGTCGCCCGGGTGATGATTTGCTCACTTGGGGCAGGAATGAGTTTGGAGCGGGTTCTGTAAATTGCCCAACCATGATGTTGCCTGAATGACAACGCAATCGGTAGGAACGTAAGAATACTGAGGTAAGTAGAATAGGCTGACATATTATACTTTTTGTGTCGTTAACATTTTAAAAAGCATAGTATTGCTCAGGTTTGTATTTTAATAAAAATATAACGATTTGCCTACTTTTTAGAAGAAAAATCTGAAATAAATGAAATATTGTATTGGTATATGCATCAAGTTATACTATTGTAATCAATGCATCTTAATCATCTCTGAGCGTCTAATTTTTAAAACAAGGCAAATGTTAAAAAGGTCAGAAATATCGGGTATTTAAAACTTGATTTTGTATTCCCGCCGTGTCAGTGTTGATAAGAAGAGCCCCCCTAATCGCTACATTTTGTATTTTAATAATTATAGGCTTAGGCTAGAACCTTACGATTAATAGTAAGAACATGCAGCATAAGTAAATATTTTGTTTTATAGCATGAAGTCTCTCATAGCTTCGGTGCGCTCAATTTGCACCTGATGCGCTTTAATTTTAGGAAGGCTTTTTCGAACCAAGCTCGCTAGTGAGTCCAGGCAATAAAGATAAGCTGTTTGTGGATCAGTGATCACAGAGGTCGTTTACAACAAAACCTATACCTGTCATTTCGTACTCATTCTTCATAGTAAGGAGATGATGGGTAACCTCAGACACAATCCTGTGCGTGGTCTCTTTCTCAGATGACCGCCAGCATCTATGTTCATAGTTTGACAGTAACTTATCTTTCAGAGGCTTTATTATTCGCTATTACATCAAAGCACCTCCAAATGTTTTATACTGAACGCAATCGCAGAGCAAATGTTTCAGATATAGTAGACAAGGATTATTTGCACAGATACAAATTGATAGAGGATTGTAAAGTCTCTATACCTGTTGATCTTGTCAACTCAAGGTTAGGGTGTATAATGCTGTATTAAATTATCATATTATAACAATACTATAAAAAATCTATTTGATTCAATGTAAAGACTATCCTCCTGTTAGCCTTTTTAGACTTATAAAAATGCTTTCTATTTTTTTTATGCTGGAATATTCTTCTCATCTTTTCTGTCTCTCTCTAGAATTTTAAATAAACTGAAGGCAGCCAGTGCAGAGCCACACCTCATGCGTGTGCTCCTTCAAGGTTCCAGTCATCACAGTACAGACTAACATGGGTGTGCTCCAGCTCCACAACCACACCCACCCCAGCACGCTGCTGCAGCGGGCCAACCAGATGCGCCTGGCGGGCACGCTGTGTGACGTCATCATCACAGTGGACGGCCAGGAGTTCCCGGCCCACCGCGCCATCCTGGCCTGCGCCAGCAAAATGTTTGAGATCCTGTTCCACCGCAGCAGCCTGCGCTACGCCCTGGACTTCCTATCCCCCAAGACCTTCCAGCAGATCCTTGAGTACACCTACACAGCCTCCCTCCAGGTGACGGCCGAGGACCTGGATGACCTGTTGTATGCCGCCGAGATCCTGGAGATTGAGTACCTGGAGGAGCAGTGCCTGAAGGTGCTGGAGACCATCCAGTCGGAGGAGAGAGATGAGGTTACTGGGAGGGGCCAGGGGGCAGGAGAAAGTGACCACAGCAGGGCCAGGCACTGGAGGAACCTCCTGATCTCCAAGAAGCATTCTATTGCAGACGTGGGATGCAGCACTCCCACTGCCCTCCACCACTTAGCACTGTACCACATGGCTGACAGGAGTCCTCCAGGGCATGATCCACCTTCAGCGAGTCCAACACAGGAGCAGGCCAGCCAGGCCAGACTGGACAACCAGGAGAGCCTGGGTCCTGAACAGCTTCAGCGGCAGCTCGTCTTCGATGCAGCCCATGGCCTCTCTCCATCCAGGCCTAAGAGAATCAAGACAGAGGAGGGCACGCAGGCAGATGAAGCCAATGGCACTGAGTGTAGGTCATCCAGTGGAGGAGTGGGGGGATTGGAGTCTGACCAGCACAGAGAGGAGAGTCCCGGGACCCCCCTCAGGGGCAGTGTGATCACCAGTGCTCGAGAGCTGCACACAGGCCAAGATGTGGGAGGAGTGGGAAATTCTCTGGACAGCATCCATGGGATGTCTGAGAAACATCTGTCCTCCCTGTATTCCATGCCCTCCAAACACTTAGGGGAAGGAATGATGCCCTTGCCCATGTCGGTGCCCCCCTCCCTGGCCATGTCCCTGGACCTGAGGGCCTACGGGGGCCTACTGCCCCCAGGCCTGCTCCAAAGGGAGCTACTTACCCGGCTGGGCCAGTTTGCGGCAGGGATAAAGCGGGAGGGCCATGCCCAGGATCAGCAGCGCTGTGGGGACTGTGGGCTTCAGCTACACAGCCGACAGGCCATGGAGCAGCACAGGTATACTGCTTTCGAGCATAAAGACTTCACAACACCACTCTTATCACTGCTGGCACAAATGTATTTGTCGTAAATCGTTTTTTATTTTGGTATTATTGTATTAATTACATTTGGAAAAAAGGTTGAGTAAACTACAAAATACTTTTCTTTGGGTACTTTAAATGAGTGGCTGAGAAATGAATCTTTGTCCTAAAATTTTACAAATGAATATGGACAGAAAAGCGCTAGGTAAAGGGGACACGTGTGTCTATATGTGTCCTCAATGACCTTTAATTACTCAAACCCAGTGGTCTTGTTGCCATTGTATTCTATTTTACTTATAATATTGCTGCACATTTTTTAAAGATGTAAAGTGTGTGAGTTCATTTGTATGTTTGTGTGTGTGTGTGTGTGTGTGTGTGTGTGTGTGTGTGTGTGTGTGTGTGTGTGTGTGTGTGTGTGTGTGTGTGTGTGTGTGTGTGTTTACTGAGGTTGGGTCTGCAGACTGACTAGTTAAGTGTTTATTGTGAGTCACTAATACATGATTTGTAATTATAAAGGTAGAGATTTTTCATATTTGGGAACTTTTCTACACATTAATATACTTCAAAGACAATATCTGGGAGTAGGCGCTAATATGTTAATTGGTTCTCAGAGACACCTGCGCTCCTGTCTGACTGAAAAGTGAGACGTCATAAAAGTTATGAGTAAGGTCTTTGTTCAGGCTTTCTGTAGAGCACAGTTGCCTTAGTTCCTTATGATTCTTTTAAATGAAGTGTGTCTCACACACTAGGGGCTGTAGACTTGGCTATTTGATATGCATTCCTTTGCATGATGGAGAGTTCTTCAGACTAACTATTCAGTTTGTGAAGGTACAGGTTGGATTACTGCTGCATTTTGGCATGTTCATGGATATTACAGTTTAGAGCAGGACTTCTAACTCCTGTTTTGAAGTCATACTGATAAAGTTTACATCCTTAACCTGGCTACTATATGTTAACTCTTATAAGCTATGTGTAGTGTAGCATGCCGTTCCTATCGTCTCTGTAAAGCATTACAAATTAGGAAACACTGAAGTTCCTTTATATGATAAAACCGACCTATCTAAGGATTGGAAATGGAATGCCAACCTGTACCCTTGTTCTGGCCATGTGAGTGCCTGACATTTTACAAGGGTGTCACACAGCAACATCCGACAGGGCATTTGGCAACAATCATTGCTCACTCATGGAGACAGTTGGTTATGTGGGTATGGTGGCTCTTGTAGGACTGCAGTAAAGGTGCTCCATGTCACAAACCAGGTCACTGAGCATTTACCTCAGTTACACTGACATTTAAGTCAAGTGATACAAGTTTGTTTCACTCTAAAACTACAGACCCTTTTTAATTTGTCACATTTGTTTTTCGATGACTGGAATACTCAATGTGCTTCAAGAGTACAAATATTTTTTCAAATAAAATGACAAAATAACAACGAATTCAAGCAACTGTGAAAAAAGAGAAAATTAAATATAGTTTAAAACATTTTTTAATAAAAAATGCAAACAATATTGAATTATTGTTCAATTTTGTTACATTTTAAACAAATGGGCCCCAGTTTAAATGCCACATCACTATTGCTTGTTTACTGTACGTTGAAATACAGAATTAGCTTAATGCAGAACATAAGTAGCTGAACATTCTCTTGCAATACATTTTTTTACTTGTAGTCCACTCAAATTCATTCAGACATGTCATTGCCCAACGCCGTGTGTGAAATGTGTATGAGGTCCCTTTTTTGGAATCAGACCTAGCATCTCTGTAGGTCATCTTAGCTTAGCTTTTGGTATTTGGTCTCTTTATTACTACAGACTTCTGTTGGGCTAGTTGTACTTCTCTGGGAGAGGGAATATGAGGATAACAGTGCAGATGCCGTGCATGACTGAAAGTGTGTGATATGATATGATGGGTTTTGCTGAAGGCAGAGTTGAAGCGAGTCATCCTTTTTTTATAGCTGCTATGGGGGGAATGTATGTGTGTGCGTCTGTCTGACAATCTGTCTGTGTCTTTTGTGAGTATAGCCTGTGTGTTTGTGTGTGTTTGTGCCGTTGTGTGTATTTGTGTCGATGTGTGCTTGTGTGTATTTGTGTCGTTGTGTGCTTGCGGATGGAGGCGCGTGTATGTCTGCTCTCTGAAATTAGCCAGTTATCCTATTGTCTGTGTTCTTTGCATTCATGCAGTGTGATTCACAACTCCAAGGGTCTCATATCCTAATGATGCCGCTTTCAGTAAGGGTTTGATGCTGGAAAAATCACAATGCTCTGGCGTTTTTTTTAAAACCTTGCAGAACGGCTAAAAACATTTTAGAATTCTTATTATTTCTGTGGTGTCATGTTATCAGGTTTTGTCTCTCCCACAGGAAGCTGCATAATGGAGAAAAAGGCCATATCTGCGAATACTGTGGCAAAGACTTCCTGGATAGTGTACGGTTAAGGATGCACATGCTCTCTCACACAGGTAATTGATTCACTGTAATAATTTGCCTTTCTTACATTGAATAGCACCTGCTCACGCAAGTTCTTCATGACAAATATGTGAAGTGGCAGAATGTTCCACAGTTAGGTTGAATTACTTCCCTGTCTGTAATTGTGTCTGCGCGGCTGCTGTTCCGCTCCTAACATTAGTGTCATGTCCTTAGAATATGTGTTTGTGTGCCCCCGCCCCCTGTCACTCTGTCTCCTAGTCTAGTCTCTCTTTCTATCTCTTCCTTTCTTTCTTTCTTTCTCGCCCACTGTTGAATCTTTTTTTTTTTCGTGTGTGTTTTTTGGGGAGTCTGGCGGCTTGCCAGCCCTGCCCCTTCGGAGTGATGACATCATCAGCTGCCGGCAGGCCTGGGTGTTCTGCCAGTGTTCTGAAGCGTGTGTGATGGCTCGCTCGCAGATGTGTGTCCAGGAACACACTGTACCCAAACGCAGACTTAATCAGACCTGACTGCTCTCCCAGCCACTTTATCCAAAATAGAGCAAGAGGAGGAGATGGGGGAGGGAGGGAGGGGCTAAATATCAAACTAAAACATAAACCGAAAGCCCAGTCTGAACACGAGGATACCTAAGGACAGCTCAGTGTCCTCACTTCCTCTTTGTCTCTGGATGCTTACGAGCAGCCAACAGACAAGAGGACCCTGCTCTCCTGAACGCTGCAGTGACATGCCTGAGCCACTTTCTATAAGTTATCAGGCACTCCTTTGAGGTGGTTCAGTATGGCCCCAATCAAACATACTGCCCTGAAAGTGTACGGATAGAACAATCAGCAAAAGTAGTAACCTTCTTAATTCAAGGTGAGCTCCTTATGCACCTTAAAACCTGACACAGGATACTAATAATACCTACGGAAGAAACGGTGGGCTTGTTATTTCGTTGTGATTGTGCATTGCAGTGTAGCAGCCTTAGATCCTAGTCGGTTGCTAAGGAGCGAGTTCTTCACTGCTCTAATGGGCTGATTTGGTATTCAGCTCGATGCTGGCTCTTATTTTGGTATGCCAGACAAAGTGTTTTGATGGAGGACGATTGCATCCGCGGCTGGAGACAGTTTGATGGTTTATGGATGAGAGCACTCTCTGTGCCTTTGACTTCACAAGACAATGCACTATGTTCTCTTCCTCCCAAATCACACAATCTCACCAAAACACAACGCGCAGCTCTGGACAGCGTCAGAAAACATCCTCATGTAAAACACGACTGCAGTGTTACAACAAGACTACTCTCGCCCAAGCTCCTCCACAACAGAAAAGCCCTACTAGGTAACACGGATACCTATGTGAAGTTTGTTTTGGAAAGCGATGTCGGTTGTTATTGATGTTATATACATATTCTAAATTGCTGTGGCCTTGCTTGTTGTGGAGCACAGGAAATAGAGCAGGAGCAGCTGTGTTGAGGTACTGTAGGCAGAGTCGACAGAGCACCACATTTAGGCTGTGGCGCTCCGAGTTCCCAAAGCCTGTGGGTGTTTTAATGAGTCATTTTAACTTCATTTAAAGCCAGCTGAGCAGAAAATAGATCAGCGAATGAGCCTAGGGCCAGTATGGATCTGTAACCGATTTACATCCGTGTGTTAGCCAACCCACATCCAACAGAGAGAGAGAAAGACAATGTGTGTGTGTCTGTGTGCGCGCGTGTGTGTGTGTGCGCGCGTGCGTGTGTGTGTGTGTGTGTGTGTGTGTGTGTGTCTTTGCACATTGTGCAGGTGTGTGTATGAGTTAGAGCAAAGGCCCTTGATGAATTTCTGGAGCACAAACAATTGTCCAAATCTAGCTGGACGGCCTCTTTTGATGTCTTTATCGGAATAGACATGGGCATTCCAAAGGTGAGCTGAGTACTGTAGCTACAGTCTATGTTAAGGGATTTAAAGTGGACTGTTTTTAAAGGGATGTGCCGCAGGCGAGGAGCGTCTGCTTTGGAGAGAACACTCAGTCCTTCTGTGGCCTCACAGGCAGACAGTCTGCTCACTGTTCAGAGGCTGATAACAGGCCATGGTAAATAAAACTCTTCAGCTCAGCTTCTCACTGTGAAAGAGAGAGGCCGTGGCCCACTGTCTGGTGCTTTTGTTTGGCCAGACTTGTGTTTTTCCGGTGGGTTCCTCGCTTCTTTTGTATCCGTGATTTGCCTCCTTATATAACGTTGTGGGTGAGAGCAGAAGTTTTTGCAGATGTGGGACGCTCCTTGGGGATTTTAAAATAGGACTGTTTATTCACAGGTTTTTGGTCGTCTTAACATGGCAGACCGGAGCAGTGATAATTGATTGACATAGCCCAAACATCATGTGGTCCCACCATGAACTACATTTGTGCCATCAAATTACCTGAAATCATCCGAAATAATAATTTGATAGCAAAAGAGATTTGGGGTTAAAAAAAAAAATGTATATATTGTTTTTGTGATTTCCCAGAAGTCTTTTATGCCGATCAATTCTGAAAGAAGCTTGCTGCCTATTTTATTATGTGCTATAAAAGTTTGTGGTGCCTGTGATTTTTTCTTGCAGCTGGGGCAGAGGCACTCGTGTGTGATCAATGTGGAGCAACCTTCTCCTCAGAGGACTCTCTGGACGCCCATAGGCAAACACACACAGGTACTGCATAAATACACGTCAGTGGACACAAACACACACACACACACATATACACAGACACTCGCACACACACAGACACAAATACTGAACATTACCGAGCATATACGGTAGACTGGTTTTTTTAATATCACTTCAGGCACTAAACAATCTCCCTATTACTCAGGAACTTTTGATCATGTGTCCAAACTTGCTTGTCATGCTGGCTGGGTTAAACTGTCTCTGTCTTAATGCTCCATAATTCATCAGCTGTAAGGTTGGGGCCTTCTCCCTCTCAGATATCTTCCACTAATTCCTCTTAGCGTTCATGGCAGGTACATGCCAATTCACCACAGCCAAGCCAGTTGGCTTCATCCCCAATGCAAGTGCATTTCCGTACCATACATATGCCATGCTCTCTCGTCCTGTGTGTGTGTGTGTGTGTGTGTGTGTGTGTGCGTGTGTGTGTGTGTGTGTGTGTGTGTGTGCGCGTGTGTGTGCGCGTGTGTGTGCGCGTGTGTGTGCGTGTGTGTGTGCGTGTGTGTGTGCGTGTGTGTGTGTGTGTGTGCGTGTGTGTAAAATAATGAAAGAGTGCTGGGCAGGCTGACAGACAGATAGACAGGCAGACTGACTGACAGACAGACATACAGAGACATACATTGAGGAGATAGGGGCAAATAGGGTCAGGGTGGGGATGTTATTTACCTTGTCCTCACATGCTCTAATCAATAACTTGGATGAACACATTTATTTTTCCCATGACATTTGGATATATTTTGTATTCCTTTAGCCTTTGTCCTTTAGCACTTGGGGTAGCTCGGAGACCAACTGGTTTTATCTGGACATGAACTCAACTCAAATAGCCTGCCAACTGAGGATCTGTCATTGAAGCTTTTCAAATCAAGTTGAAATCAAAGTTGTCTGTAAGTGTCACCCAGTCCTATTTTGAATTCAGTTAATATACCAGGCCCCTCAATTTAAACAGTAAAAGGAATCAAGAAATATTTGGTCAAATCATCCTGCCCCTCAAAGTTCTGTCTTTGACTTACAGTACCTCTGGCCGTGTCTTAATCCACACCTTTTCTGCTACTGTCAGAGAAAGGTGATAACCCTCTGAGAAGCGTTGGCATGTAACTGTAACTCCAGGTGGCACACACAGGATGAATAGTTGATGCCTTTGGACATGGATGGGTGTTAACGATGCCCAGAAGTCTCTAGCTCCTCTCCCCAAGTTGTAAACATCCCAAGCTCAGTTTCAGCTTGGCAGCGTATCCAGTGCAGGCTGCAGGAGGACATTACTCTCTCATTTTGTCATGATCTCAGCTCGTTCTAGTGTGACGCGTGTCCCTTTTTCCTGCCCACTTAAGATTGAACAGTATGGATTATTTAGGCCGTTGTTTGATGGTTTCATTAAAAAAAAAATGTTTTCATTATTTTATTTATTCCTACAGGGGTAACTGACTGAGACTGAGGTCTCTTTTCCAGCAGTGCCCTTTTTAAAGGCAGAATAAATTACAACAACAAAACAAACACGAAGAAAAGAACATTTAAAAATAGCCAAATAATACAAATGTGTTACAATATTTACAGTACAGTACGATAGTTAGGTTTGAACTACAACAAGCGCAAGTATAGGTAAGTTGGCTATTGTGCACCATGCCCAGTACAAATAAATGAAGAGAAAAGCATGGTTTGTTCTTTATGCTTTCGCCAGATCCTACAAACTCTTAGATTGCGATTTCTGACTTCTTGCTTCATTGTTAGCAAGTGGGAGCGTGGTTTTCTATGGCCGTCCGGCTTAACCAGTGAGCCAAACCAGTTTCCTCTTGGCAGATGATCACTTGTCAGACCACCACAGCTGCAGGGTTGTGGTCATCCCCCTGCCGAAGGAAAATAACCCTACTTGAGGAGGGCCTTTCTCAATCAGGGGTTGTTGGCAGGTCTGGCTTACAGTGGAAGTGTGTTTAGTTTGGTTTATATGTCAGAGGTGAATGGCCGTGAGTTGCTGTAGGATCAAAGACAGGGGGTGGGTTTAGAGGTGGAATAGCCTGGGAGGGGGAGCTGGGGAATTGCAGCAGGTGGGGGCTGGGGGCTGGGGGCTGGGGGCTGGGGGGGTCTGAGGGCATGTGGACGGGCGGCTGGTGGCAGTGGATGCCAGGACTGAGACGAAAACAACATCATGTGCCTCTGTTTACCCCTCAGCACAGCCTTGTCACAGTCTCCGCTTTGACCTACTTGACAGTGCCCAAAATACAGGAGTGGAATCTCAGAAACAGCCATGCAACAAAGAGTTTGTTTCAACAGGAAATCTTACGACTATGGTGCATTAGGCCATCTCATCTTTTATAAAGTTTAGGGAACCCCAGAGCAGTAACAAATTACTACACAGATATTGACTGCATAGCTCAAGCAGCATTTTGACAAACAATCTTACCAGCAAAAGGTTGTTGCCTATTTCTGCTTTTACTGGAGCAGCTGCTCAACTCCCCAAACATACAGTACACCGCCCCCTGTGTGTGTTTAGTGAAACCCCTTTGGCTCACACAGTTGCATGTCCATTATTGCACATTACTGTAACCTCTTCCGGTTCTACTGCCAGTACTCCATAATCATTCACACAGGCCTTCAATTGAGTGGCTCTGTCCACTAATAGTGGCCCTGAGTGGCAGTGTCTGTGGGCTCACTATTAGTCTACAAGCAAAGGCCTTGGGACTGCCTGTCATTATAATAGAGAAGATGCTGTGGGAGACTATACTGAATTTGTTGGATTGGAAGTGGTTAAGATCAGGAAAAGCATGTGACCATATTGCACTGGGCCATGGAATGGTGGTTAAACACACGCAACATATCTCTTGTTGCATTAATTATTGAGCTGGTTGTTCCTCACTCGGGTAGATTAGCCGTGTGCTGATCTGAGCCTGGGGTCATTTGAGGCACATAGCGGTGGTCACAGGAAACAGTCTGGGATGGCATGAATATGCCGGGGTCATATCAGGACTGGTACGTAATGTACTGTACATGACTGTGTACATTTAAGTAGGTCAGACGGGCAGCTGTGTCGTAGGACCTCTGTTTGCATTAAGTGGAACAACATGAGGCACTATGTCCATGCAGCCTTCGCTGTGCCTTTCTTGGTGAACGTAGGGCTACATGGAGCAGCTCTGGCTTGACCTTTATCTCGATAGACACAGCCTAGAAATTCAGCATGGGTGTAAAAAATCTTTGTGACACTCTTTTGCCAATAGCAAGAAAATGTATGTTGAGAGTTTTCACACAGCCAGACCATTTCGCAGCACAATGTCCTGGAAGTTTAACTTTAACAACCAGACTCTCTAAAATGCTCCATAAACAAGGTGTTTTTGTCTCTCTTTGCCGTGCTTGATAATGGCTGTAGAGCAGATGTACAGTAAGGGAATGTCTTTAAAAACCATTGTATTTCTGCTTCAGGAAGAAAATGCTCACTGTCAGACTGGAAAATTGACCTAAACTAAATCCATAAGACTTACTGTAGAACTTTGTAGGGATTTGCATTAATGATTGAATGAAATCCCTTGTTCAGTTTGCAGTGGGGGTACTGGCGGCTTCACAGGGTGGGAAAACTTTTGTTGGTCTATAGAAAAGAAACAGGCTGCGCTTATTTGTGAATGAAGGGATTAGCTTGAACACTTCACCCCAAAAAGGGCTGTGATCCTATCTAGTTGCCTAGAGACATGGTTTTTGTTTGTTGGGCAGCGTGAGAGCTAGGTCCCTCCTATTGGATGTGAGTGACAGCTGTGTGCATACAAGCCATGTATAATCACTATACCATGCTCATCAAATAGTATTTTTTTTTCGCTAGTGTTACCCAAAAGCTACATAGATGCTTTGAATACTCAAGTACTGACCAATCCTAAGGTAACAGAGAGACGTTTCAAAGTGCACTGTAACAGGTCTTTCGGTAACAAGGAGAATGGAAGTTAAATCATCTTTTTCACTGGAATGCCCAAAGTTTCCTCCCCCAGAGTTGGCGGGGATGTGCACAAAGCTCAGTCGGCTATCCAGCCTTTGAGATCCACCATTGATACATGGTATGTACCCCATTGAGGACCTAGGGTCAGGAGGTCATTATGAGCCTTAAGACTAAATCCCAGGCCCATTGTCTGGTTAAGGGTGAAAAAGCAGGGGGCAGTGAGCAAGTCAACCAGCGGACCCATTCTCCCACAGAGATGGTGGTTTGCACTATGGAGCCAAGCTTTCTTGAAAACACTGAAACAGCAAATGCTTGTTTTGTTTGAGAAGTTATCAGGTGCAGTGAAGCAGGTCAATCGAGAGAAAGGCCATCCTCATGCACAAACAAAGCTGCTCTCCTGCTCAGTAGCCATCCCTTAGACCTTAGGATTGCATTTTGTATTTTTCCTCTAAAATTTGTATTTCTTACATTTACAGCATTTATACCAAAATCCCTACGGGAATGTCAAAAGCCCTCATACGTTGTAGGCCACTTTGGAAAATTGAAGAGACTAGATATTATTGAGGGTTTCATATTGAAATAGATAAAGATCACAAATATTTGTAGTATGATGATTTAAACCTGAAGTTTTACCGGAATTCCTATCATGTTACCCTTTGTGAGGCTTTAGCCTCTAGCAGCCTGTGCTGGAGGACACAAAGCACTGAAAGTACTCCCCCTGCTGGTGGTACAGAAAATGTAAATTGAATTGGTTAACAATTACAGTGGATCGATAAGCTATTCCACGTCACCAACCGTGCATAAAATGAAATCTGCTTGGATTTGTTTCTCTTTTTGAGATCAATCACTTAGTCTGCTTTGCATCTCTCTCTGTGCAGGATGTTTGTTTTTGCAAGTTCCTGACCTGAGATAATGTGCAGAAGCCAAAGGTAGTTAGACAGTAAAAATCTTTCCAGTCTAGTCAGTGGAGATGTGGGCGGTATGGCGGTGGACGGTAGGGAGGGTCCTTTGTCTCCTGGTAAAACATTGTGATCCATGGGTGAGAAAGGCCCTGGTCATTAGGCTCCAGTACAAAGCCTGGGAGTGTAGGAGTAGCATGAGGAGCCTATGACTAATGGGCCCGGTCAATGAGGGGTCTGAACCTTATTGTGTGTCCTTTGTGTGGACGGCCACTGGACATAAAGCCCCTTAACAGGTGCAGTGCATTCCAGTGCACCCTCTCTCTACAGCTTTGTCAACTGTGGAGAATGCCTCTCGTCCTGTTTTGCCTCTGTTGGTGAGAAGGAATGATTAATGATTATTTAGGAGATATTTTGCTGCTGTTGAGGCAAAATGAAAAACACGAAAGTTTATGTACATTATTATAAAAAGGGTCAGAGTAACTTCAGGTCTTAAGTGAAAATGTGTACCTTTAAAAATATATGTTAAATCTGTAAAATAACCAAAAAATTGAGTTTCCGTTGTGATACTCCTCCTTCTTAGTATGACTGTGCTGTATCCCTATCCCTGCACTAATTCCAATTTAATTGCCAGTTGCCTCAAGGCACTTCAATAACAGTAACAAATGATTTGATTTAGTGGACCTCATCAGACTGCATTTTAAATGCGACACAGCAACCCCACTTGAATTCCAATGAAGCGCTGGCATAGCCCTCTGTTTACTAATGATCCTCCACTGGAGATGCTTGATTGAATCGGAGTTTGGAGCAATGGGACCGGCTAGCATTGTAAATGATCCCCAACCTGGGCAGACAGAAATGAGGACCTCATAACCTTGCATTACATCTCCCCTCTTCAGGTTACTAACATTATTAGCAAAGAAATCGATTAACTGATCCCTCCGTCCCTGCCACACGTATGAATTTTAATGAAAGTGTAAGCAAAGGTCCTAGAATAGTCTAACCAGCTGAGATACAGACCTTGTATATCCTGTGTTGACTGTATTTAATGTCGGCTGTTCTTCAGAGAAGCTTTCGGAGTTAAACTAGCCCCACGTCTCCCTATCTGTATTCCTCTCCACACTCCCTGCATCCGGAAAGCAGCCCCAAAGTGATGCCAGGTCACACACGGGATTAAACAGGATTGTGTTTTTTCCTGCAGTCCTGCCTTTAATGGCTTGATATCACTACTTAACATTCCGCACAGAGCACATGGTGTAGACATCATTTAGGGTGGAGCTGCTATCAGGTGCTCTCTCTCTCTCTCTCTCTCTCTCTCTCTCTCTCTCTCTCTCTCTCTCTCTCTCTCTCTCTCTCTCTCTCTCTCTCTCTCTCTCTCTCTCTCTTTCTCTTTCTCTCTCTGCATGGAGACAGAGGGATTTAAAGACTGGAGCAGACTCCTAATAGAGGATGAGCAGAATAATTACCCATCTTACGCCCAGTCGAGAAGCCATCGATTGTGTGATTGGCAGTTCGGTCCATTGTGTTAAGAATTCCTCAAGAAAACAACGACGACTCTCATGGCATGAGATATACTCAAACCTTAAAGTGCCTCTGGGCTTTTAGGAGTGCTGGTTTGGGTAGTGGCACTTGCTCTTTGAAAGAAGCTTTGTCCTCAGAGGACTGACGAAAAGTTAAAGTGACCCAGTTTCTTCACTTAAGGCCCTGTCTTTCTGTCTGTATGTGGTACCGAAATAACCGGGAGTCTGTGTCTGTGTCTTGCCCACTCTCCAGGGACGGACATGGCAGTGTTCTGTCTGCTGTGTGCAAAGCGCTTCCAGACCCAGAAGGCGTTGCAGCAGCACATGGAGGTCCATGCAGGCATGCACAGCTACATCTGCAGCCACTGCGAGCGGCCCTTCCCCAGCCACACAACCCTCAAAAGACACCTGCGCTCTCACACAGGTAAGGCCTGCGTCATTACTGCCATCAACTTCATCACCCTTATTGCCACGTTGTCTCCTGTGCTGGCACAGCCGGCCTGTTCATGACCAAAGTCACCATTCAGATGCATCTTGACCAGAATTCAAATGATGAAATACATATATCAGTTATATCAAGTAATTTCTCCATAACTGGTAGGTAAGATACATTTTTACAGAGATGGGATATGCTCCCTTCAGTTATTATGTTTCCTATACCTAAGCTACTATTTGTCTCAAACGTAATAAAACAACAGGAAAATTAGTTTTTGTCACCAGGAAAGGCCCGTAATATCATATGAACTTTTTCCAGACCAGAGTCTGCATGAACACATTTTTCTTTGGTAAACTGTCACGCTCCCGTTGCCTCTCTATATGATGACTCACTTCTCTGATGGCAGCACAGTACCGTTATGGCCGGTGTGTATTTTGGGCAATTTCATCCTGTTTATATTTCAGGTTCTTAGACAGCCTTTGGGCTTTTACGATTCATGGCTGTCAGTTCTGCTGCAGTTTACCGAAAGTGATAGAAGCAACCCAAATAAATATCTTGAAGAAGAAAAAAAATGGAAATTACTTTTCTGTCTTCCACTGAGGGTGAGTCTGTATGCGAGAGGGGGAGATATTTACAGAAAAGATGTCCCCCTTTCTTCCTTTACCTTAAATAACACTCCCAACTGAGATGCAGGCTTGATGTCTAGACGAGAGGAATACACAAATGATGCAAAGAGACAGAAGTGAAGAGAGTTTTGGCCATGGTTGTGTATCTTGTTTATTTCCCTGTCTGCTTGCAAGTAACATTTTGTAAATGTCATCTGTTCTGTGGAAGAGGGTAAGGGGCTTGAGGAGAATCCGTCCGTAATGAGGAGCACAGTGTATCTTCCGTTTTGGCTGTTGCTGTGGACACTGAGATAATGAGACACATAGGTCATTGGAGATGAGTCAAAATCAGCCTAGAAGAGAAATAGATTAACTACAGTATAGCGAGCACAGCACCATGGGTCTAAGGGACTTTTAATAGCTTTTAGTAGGCAGAAACATTAAATTCATCTGAAAGAGCAAGTTTTCCCTGTCTATCGAATCCATGCAGTGAAACACTGTCTGCTATAGATAAACACCAAACCTGTCCTACAAATGATAAAATGACCCTTTGGTACTGTCAATTGTGATGTAGTACTTCCAACATCCACCATGTTGTCCTCTTTCCAGGTGACCATCCGTTTGAGTGTGAGTTCTGTGGGAGCTGTTTCAGGGATGATGGCACGCTACGGGGCCACAAGCGGATCCACACAGGAGAGAAGCCTTACGAGTGCAACGGATGTGGGAAGAGGTTCAGCCTCAAGCACCAGCTGGAGACACACTACCGCGTACACACAGGTCGGCCCCTGATGGCACACACCCACACATATTAAAATGATCATTTAGAGACAGAAAATTACAGTCTTTTCCACATTTACCACAGGATGAATAAATGGAAACAAAAACGTTGCATATATAATTATATCATACTATAATTTCTCCTTTAAAAATAATTTGTATTCCAGGTGAGAAGCCATTTGAGTGTAAGCTGTGTCACCAGCGATCACGGGACTACTCTGCTATGATTAAGCACCTGCGTACTCACAATGGAGCCTCTCCATACCAGTGCACGATATGCCAGGACTTCTGTCCCAGTCTAGCTGCCATGCAGAAGCACATAAAGGGCCATAGGCCCGAGGAGGTACCCCCAGACTGGAGGATTGAGAAGACATACTTGTATGTATGCTACGTCTGAGCAGGACTCAGGGGTCAATACTCACTCAACACGTATGCACACAGCGGTACACAAAACAAATACACTGTATGTTTTTTTAAGTGGTTCTAAATTGTTGTTTGAGGATTTCTGTGGTTTGACTCGATACTCTAATGCAATGCCACCATGGTCACATTAGCTGACTAATATATGAGCAAAAACAGCAGTAGAAGCAGTAGTAGCAAGTGATGTGTGAGTGTTAGGATATCAAACAATCTGTTTTGTATTTGCTGTCCCTCTGTGGGGTAAAAACTGAAATACATTTCCATTAAGTCTTGAGGAAAAACTGTTCCTGTCAAATGTTTGGCCTCATCAACAATTAGTCTTTGATTGTTATTTTCATTTTGATGCATGTTTTACTTGAATTCCCACAATGTTTTAACCTTGTATTTTTGATATCATTGATTAACTTTCCTTTCTTCAAGTAAGTGTATTTTCTTTCTATCATTAGGTTGTTTTCTATTTTAAATTGCGTTTATCCTGCAATGGAATAGATTTGGCTAGTTATGAGTCCTACTGGAAGGTTTCAGAGTTACTTCTGGTGTTACTTTATCAATATCATAATTTTTAAATGCCCCCTTTGTAATGTTGCTAGAACAGTTTGTAGGAAGGTTAATGTTGATTCAAATGGGGGTGTACAAGATGTAAGTCCCTAAATGTGGCTCTTGCGCATAATTCGTTTTTATTATTAGAGTTTCATATGTCTTAAAAGTCACACTAGGCTACACTTTCTAGATGATTAAATAATAAACTATTCTCCTTTTTTTAAATGTGAAAAGAATATTCGGAGGTTTATTTGCTAAAGGCAGGTTATTGTCTATTGTGTCTGTTGCTGTAATGTACAAATTGTAATGGTATCTTATTCCTATATGA
Source organism: Aplochiton taeniatus (assembly GCA_017639675.1). NCBI lineage: Eukaryota > Metazoa > Chordata > Actinopteri > Galaxiiformes > Galaxiidae > Aplochiton > Aplochiton taeniatus. The sequence goes on along the minus strand of CM030181.1, from coordinate 10,619,958 downwards.
GATCTTTAAACAGGCCTCATACATTTGAATATGTTGTATTTTTGTATCACTGTAATTTGCTATATGTTTACATTTGTTATGATTTAAGATACATGTTAAAGTGTGTTTTATAAGTCTGGTTTGATTAAGATCCTTCCCTTGTGCCTCTTTTATAAATTGAGAATCAATGTGCTTGAATACATTAATACAATATGTTGTATTGATCATTGTTTCTGGATGTTTGCCTGTTGTAAGTGAAGGACATGTTTTTTCTGCCATGTAGATACACACTGTTGTTGGAGACAATGTAGTACAATGTGACTGAGAGTCTGAAGTAAGTTTCTAGAAATAGTGATGTAAATGTACATATTTCTCCCCAATGTTAAATTTCAAATACGCTCAGATTGAAATCTTAGAATGAGAACATTGCAAATAGCATGTTCTTCAGCATCTGTGGGTGTCAACAGGGCCTTCGAAAAAGCCCACAATTAGTGCCATGAATACAAATCTTGGCTGCACTATTGTGTCTATTATACATTAACATGCACTAAAGACAGATTTCTAAGGGGGACCAAAAAAGCAGAGCACTTTTTTTTTAAAGGTTTTACTTTGTTCTCTCTATGTTGTGATAGCAAAAGTCCTTTTACTTGTTGTGTTCTAGAAGGACTGATTGGCGTCATATAGATAATGTCCAATGTTTGTCTACCTCAGGACCAGATCAATGTTTGACCTGGTTGTTCAATCAGGGTTGTTCTTCTTGCCATGTGCGTGCAGTAAATTCCCTTTTCATTGCAGCTTTGTAACACTGTTTGTAACTGTGTGAAAGTGTTCTCAGTGTGGATTCAGGCACAACTCTCTGTACGCGTCAGTGTTTTGTGGCATGGTGAAAAAAAAACGAATAAAGCAATTTATTATTTTACAAATTTGTTTACATCTACTGCTTTTGTTATGTATGAATAAACACAGGTGTTTGGAACTATTTATTGATCAGACAGAAACATAAAATAAAACAGTTTGACATTTGTAGCATACACTATTTTTCCCTTGGGGGCATTACACTGCTAATAATTCTTATGGTTTACTGGATCATGTCACCAAGCAATGCAATATTAAGTAGTTTAGGTTCCATGTGTCATCTGTGCTTGTTACCTCCAGCTGGAGCCATCCGAAAGACTTTGGTGACCCTTGGTGGTACTCTGCCAGATGCACAGCTGTGCTGTGCTTCACCACAGATGTGGAAAAGAGATAAGTCACAGCCTGCCTGCCCTGATTCTGTTTTTCTACACTGTCATGTGCCATGCGACAGCCGCTTAACAAAGAGTAAATGCAGCAAACAAGACAGTGGTCTTCGTCAGAGGTAATACATTATTTATTTTGCGTTTAGGAGTTTTTGTCAGGGGTCGTATTGGATTGTTCTGGCCCGTGTGCTTACTCTGTGTGTCTGTGTACATGTGCCAGTTGGCTGTTTAGCACTGGTTATGAGGCTGCAGTGCTTGGTTAAATCATATTATTGTGTTTCCATTCTGAAATACTTGGTTTAGCTTCACTTTCGTACAGTGTGTAGAATTTTAACGCAATTATTTGTTCACAATGTTTGCAGTTCCTTTTGTCTCGCCATAGTTTTATCTACACTATTTCATAGCTTTCACAGTGCTATCCCACCCCATGCTATTTGTACTTCCCCCAAGAAAACAAATCCGTAATGTAAAGGAGCCCTTTTGAAAACATCAACGAATATTTTTAGTTGTGAACGTGCAAAAACGATTATGCAGTATGTAATCTCTTTCCAATCCTGGGCCATGCTCTGCAGAGTAGCGGATTGAGTAGGAGCCAGTGCTAATGTAATCTCTTGTTCTGTTTAATTAGAGTGAGCGTGGTGGGCAAACCACATTATCCACCATCTGGAGGGGAGCAGCTCTCTTCTTACCCACCCTCAGCGTCATTAGTCTTCACAAGACAAGACACAAACACGGATGTGCCAGCTTTTAATTCACCCTGACAAATTTAATATACGTTTATAGAAATTACCCTGGCTACATACTGTGCGGAAGACAAGATCAAGAAACCCCCTGAAAAACCTCAGGTGACAGTCAGCCACATTTTGAATTACTGCATCAACTTCTGAGGGCAATTTGACCAATAAACTGTTATCAGAATAGCTCCTTTAGATTGTACGTTATGAAATGATTATGGACCTACGGTATCATGGTTTAGTTTGTTCCTCTCTTTCTCTGTAGGTTGTGGAGCTAGTAACAGGTTGATTGGCAACAGGTTGATGGTCCTCAGCGCCGATCTCAACCATGCTGTCCACTGTGATCTCCAGCAGCGCTGCACTCTATGGTGAACATAGGCACTATGGGACACCATACGCACCCTTTCCCAGGACGAAGGCCAGATTCAGACCCTCACGTCGCCACAGCCCACATCTGGAAAGAGTCAGTTTTCAAAAGATATTGGATGTTTGAAAAAATACATATAACACTGATGTTACTCCTTCTCTGATTCACCCCGTCCTCTGTCCCATTCTGCAGCTGGGCACCAGAGTATCTACAATCTCCCTCAGACATGTATCCAGGTCTACCAGAAGGTGTCACTATGACACCATGGCTGTGAACCATCTTAGGCTGCCTTGTTCTCCCAGGCTGGGTGGAAAAGGGGATCCAAGATCCCCCGTCAGGAAGAGCCCACAGTCGGCAGGCCAGAAGGTCCACTCAGCACATTTGGGAGGAAAGCAGGGCAAGGGCACTGGGAGCTGCCGCAGGTATGACTCCAACTCTGGTCTCTGGAAAGGCCTGAGAAAAGGCAATGGGACAATGACACACAAGAAGAGATCTTCATCAAAAAAGAATTTGGATATGAGTTGGCATGCTGGTAGACCACATCAACGTTATTTTACCAAGGAGAGCATGTGTCACAAGACCTCATACTCCTCCAAGAAGAAAAGCAATTTTGTTCATGAATTGATTTCCACTATTGTGGATCTGAAGAATAGCTGGATCCTGTGCTTTTTTATTCTGAGTTACATAGTGACTAGTGACAGCTTTTGCTGAGCTCTACTTCCTGGGTACATGGTTCCGAGGTGATGCTACGGATGTACAAGATCCACAGTGGCAGCCTTGCTTTAGGAAGGTTGACGGTTTCCAGCCTGTCCTGTCTGTTTCGGAGTCTATCATCAATGGCCACCACTCTCGGGTGATCAAAACAACTGCATAGATTCCATGTTTCTCATGATGGCACAGACCATTATTGAAACAGTGTTGGATGCTTTTATGGTGGCCTGTGTTTTGGCAAAGATGTCCAAGCCCCAAAGCAAGCTGCCCTCTCTGCTGTTCAGTCAACACTGTGGGGTTTCTGAAAGGGATGGGAGAATCTGTCTGATGTTCAACGTTCAGACACTTAACAAGACACACATGCTGGACGCTGAGATAAGAGCAAAGCTGATGAAATCTTGTTGCTCTAAAGAAGGCGAGTTGATCCCTCTGGAGCAGAGAGAGATAGATCTGGGGCCAAACTTTGCAGTAGCCAGACTTTTTACAGTGGAGCCTCAGACCATGGAGCATGTCATTGATGAACGCAGTCTCCTCTGGGGCATCAGTGACAACCCCGTGCAAGGCCAGAGCTTTGAAATTGTGGTGATAGTGGGAAGATCTGTCCATTAATCGGGTTTGCATTTACAATAATGAAAAACATGGATGAAATAAGGTAGTAGTTGATGATGTTTGATTTTCGACAGTGAGTATTTAGATTTTTATATAGTATTTGCATTATTTACAGGTCCTGCTTTTTATGTAGGGACCTCCTACACTGAGGATGAGATTATCTGGGGACATCACTCTAAGTCGCACAAGGTCCTGGATGAGAGTGTGTCCAGCCAAAGGAAAGCAGATAAGACTTACAAAGTCAAACAAGGGTTACACAGTTCTGATGGTAGCACAGTGAGACATAGACAAGAGGGCTCTGCTGATCCAGACACAGATTCTGCACCTGTAACAAATCCCCTCACAATATCCACAAAAGAAATAATCCACAACGTTATTGCGTTCTTCTGTACCGAGGGTACAAGCAAACCCTGCACCAGAAAAGTTTGGAAAAATGACTTTTTCATTTGACGATTGGTGTAATTCTCTTTTAGGTTTTAAATCAATATTTAGTTTAACCAAGAATATCTATGGCTGAGGTAGATAAATTAAATCTACAACAAACAGAAATACATCTACATGTAATGCTACTCCAGCCACTTTGCTGAACGTTTCCTAAACTTGCTTATAATGTATCATCCATGTGTTACAGAATGGGATAAGGAATCAAAGGAGCAGTATGTCTACAATACTCTCTTCATACTTGTGACAGTCCAAAAGAGTGAATTTATACCGTCAGATTTTCGAATACAGGTCAACTTGATGGATGGATGTTCTAAGGGTGCCCGAAAGTCATTAGGCTCAGTTTACTGCCAGAAGAGGGAGACATTTAAACACTCTGAAACTCTCAAATCTGTTGCCATGTAGTAAGACGGTAGCCCATTTGATTTCTATTTGAGGTAGTGCTTAAACGACTTCATTACACGACCGCTGTCAGAACTTTGGATTCCAGTCAGAGTATTCGTTCAGAGTTGTTTGTCTGTTACATGCATGTTGCTGTCTGAAGCTGTTAACTGTTTGTTACGTTTGGTTGGACTTTGAAATAATTCCATCTGACACTAGGTAGATGAGCCAAAAAGATCTTGGCCTTTTCTGGGATGTATCCTCAGCCATCAGGCAGGGAGCGGAATGTTCTCCCTGGCAGTTATCCCCCTCACCTGGTCTCCTCAGCATAATCCCATGTCAGGCCATTGGGAGATACCGCTGTATATCAAAGGTAGCTTTGGCTTTTTCAAACTCTGGCTGTCAGCTGATTTCAGTGACACCTTCTGTAGAAGTGCACCAGGTATTCGAGTATGTCCAAGTTCAACCATAAAGTATAATGGTTCAGACAAATGAACAAAGTTGACCACAATATATTAATTTGGGGGGGGGGGGGGGGGGATTGTATATATATACATGTACATATATAGTTCAAATATAACTAGGTCTTGGTCTTTTTCTAATAACCAATTTAAAATGAGAAGAGAATTATCGACTCGTATGCTGTCAAGGTGTCTGAGAAAAAAAAGGAAAAGATAGTCTCTTCTTTCATCAAGCTGATGGAACAGAGTTCATTTTGTTCTTGAGTGCCCTGGTGAGAGATGATACCTCTGGATTCTAAATGGCTGGGATTGACATGATACAAGGCTTTTCAACAATCTGTAATTATGACCTTTGCTCAGAACCCACAAATTGTCAGGTAATAAAGTTCTTCAGCGGAGCGGAGGGTCTGTTGGCACAGGTATCGGTGTTTCCTAGCAACAGCCTGACCTATCAGTGGCTGGCTTTGGGGGGTATCTCTGGAGATGCTTTACTTACAAAAGTCCTGGTTGAGCCAGCCTCCACAGGCCCCATGCACCCCCCCGTCCCTTTGGATAAACAACAGCCTCATTCTCTGGCACCAGTGCTGACCTCATTGTCTCTTTGTGATGGGAAAAGCCAGAGTTGCATTCTGTGAAATGGCATACGGTCCCACAGCTGTGAACGGGCCGCATCTTTTTCTGTAGCACTTCAGATGAGTACTTAAGAGCATCACACTCCCGTGGACTACACACAAGGAAAACATGGTAAGACACCCCTCATCACTCTCGCTCTGTTTTTCTCCAGCTCTTACAACACATGCATCCCATTATCCCTTAATGTATTCCACTTTTTACAGACTAAACAGTTGTTTACATGTTGTTTACGTGTACAGCAGGCCAACAGTGTCAGCTACATGGCTATACATAGTGTGTGCCTTCAGGCAGAAGGGATTTACATAATGCTGCATGCACAACTCTATTTTTAAATGTAATTATTTTTTATAAATCCAATTCATAGATCCAGTTCATCTTACTTGATTGTTTGCTAATTTATTGGACATATTATAAGAATGTAACTGGCATGACATAAAACTAAATTCAGTTGATGTTTAACCATGTTTCTTGGTTGAGATATAAAAATAGGGTTAATTTAGAGGTTTTTTTCGCCGACACTGGTATTCATCACGGTAGGTGTTATAAATATGTATATAATAATGCATCCAATTTCAATAAAGTTAGCATGGTGCCTCATCATATTTTTGGCAGTAATAATTACAAGCTCTTGCCATATTGTTTGTGTGTCAATAAAACTATGGTATAATCCTTCATGTTTCAAATAGACTGAGTATAGTTTTAAAGCAGGTGTATAGCTAGCATTATGGTTCTTTTCCATTTAGAAACATTAAAGCTCCCCTAAGCTCCGCCAAATGCAGTGCTCATCTGCAGGTGTAGTGCATGCTGCTAAGGGAAACAGATAACCTCATTATACTGTAACCTCACACACCTGGATGTGTGACGTCGACACACCTTTACACACCTGTGCGTTCAATTCCTGGCACCTGGACCAAAACCTGCATTGCCTCTTTTTCCCACTCCCTTCTCTTAATTAAATGTGTCTCACACAGAAATTGATGGCAGTTGGGAAGGGAACAGGCAGAATTTTTGGTTTCATCTTGAGTGTCTCTTAAAACACAAGGTTGCAAAGAAAGCATCTCCTGTTCTGGTGCATGCACTGTAATGTTTTCTATTCTTTTAGAGTCTGGATGGAGACACCTTTTCAGTGATTGAGAATCCTGCGGTCAGTCAGCCTTTAGGTCCAGGAAATACAGGAGTGGGAGGGCCCAGCGCAGCCCAGGACTGCCATACTTGGCTTAAAGGGATTCATTCACCAAATCATGGTAAGCCCTGATGGTGCACATCCTAATTGAACCGGAACCAAAGGCAATTACAAGAACTCTCATTAGTGCTCCTACGAAGGTACCCAACACCTTCCCTCCCTTAGCTATTTGTCATACACAGCACTGCAATGTCACGTAATCACTGCCCTTCTTTGTGTTTTATCAACACAAATGGTATAAAACATATACCACATCAAAACCTTGCACTTTCAGCTTTCATTCTGAAGGCAGGAAAACTGTGTAAACATAAATCTGCCATCCTGCGGACTTGCTTGTTAATGGAACTCTGTTTATCTCTTAGCTGTTTGTAAAATCGCGCCATTGTCGACAAGCTCTATAGCACACTCCATTCAGACGCTATCTTCTCTGTTCCATGTCAGTGACGGCCAGCATGGCGTTTCATGTTCAACTGGGTTAATCAGGAATCAGATGGTAGTGTTTAATAAAACCTCTATTCTGTTGTCAGCCCACAGGCTGCTAAAGGTGTTGGCAGCTGTCTGTGCAGTGGGACTCCTTGGAGGTTTAGCAGTGGGTGTCTGGTTTCTAGGTAAGATAGTGTGCCTGTGGCAGAATGCAAAGAGGGAAAGGCTAGTGGCAGTCAACACGGTGTGTTGTTGAGCACGGGTGTGCAATTCTAGTGACAATAGATAACTACATGATATGATAGAATTCATCTTGACTCACTGAATAATTGTTTTTCCTACACACACACACACACACACACACACACACACACACACACACACACACACACACACACACAGTAAGACTACTATTGAGGCCTACGTCCTCCCAGAGCACTGCAGGGCTGGGGGATACCAAGGAGACATCCTTCTGCAATGTGACGGAGGACATCTCTGTATTTGACCCCAGGAAAGGTCTGTGTTAACAGTGGCGTACACTTGTTTCCTATTTATGTGACTAACGAGGCAGAACTTTCCTCCTGAATAGTCTTGGGTCTCAAGTATCACACAAGGTAGACTACATCATCTGCATCTACAAAAACTTTCAGTGCTATTGTTATTCATGGGTGGCTGCTTCCTCCAAACAGCCTGCCACTCCAGAGAAATTGTTTATCGACTGACACAAAAACGACACACGTAATGATCTCTTTTAGATTGACTACATTAGCATAGATATCAGTGGAGTTGCTGCTTTACATTGCCCTGTTGAACAATGGGACGGTTTGTTTGTGGAGCCTGATATTGGATAGCTTGCCTCCCGGAGGGATTTTCAATCAATCAGGTTCAGTGTTTTACAGAATCAGCCCAGAGAACTCCCTCTTGGAGATCCAGCTCGAGAAGTCCCCCACCTGGCTGCCTGTGTGCTACGAGAGGTGGAACTCTTCTCTGGGAACGCTGGTCTGCCGCCAGCTGGGATATCTGAGGTCGGCTGTGCTGACAGGCGCCTGTCCTTCAATTTCCTAACGCCCAGAGCGCTTCACACTGATTGGGCACGCACCCATCCATACACCCACAGTTCCACCATCGTTTAATTGGCCACAGTTAATAAGGGCTTGATAATTGCATTGCTAATATCTCATCTATAAGCCTTTGCATACCCCATGGGTCAGAATGACTTTTTTATACTGAATTCCAGTTATTTTCCCCATATTGAAGATAATATGTTCTCTTTCCAGGCTGACCAAGCACAAAGGAGTGAATCTGACGGATATAGGGCCAAACTACACTGACGGCTTCATACAGATTACCTCAGATCAGAAAAGCGGTCTGGACAATATATGGCAGCTCAGGTTGGGCCTAACACACATAATTCAAGACGACAAAGACTCATTACGCATTAACACATTAATCAAATATCTCTAATCAACACATTCATTTTCATTTAGGGGCAGTTGCGTCACAGGGAAGGTTATAGCTTTGAAATGTTTTGGTAAGTTACAAGCTGTAGACTCGGGAAGACTACAAAAAGTCCCATTTTGCATTGAAAACAGGACCGCAGTGTTCTAAAATTAAATCATAATACTTTGTCCAAATATAGAATATTGTTGTGGATGGGGTGAAGTGCTAAAGCCATTTGACAGCAATATCTCTTTATTTTTATTTTGTTGGTGTAGAGTGTGGAATGCGTGCCAAGTTGCCCAGAATAATTGGAGGAGTGGAGGCGACCTTAGGGAGGTGGCCGTGGCAGGTCAGCCTCTACTACAGCAATCGACACACGTGTGGAGGTACCATCATCAATAGCCAATGGGTGGTCACTGCAGCACACTGCGTTCACAAGTAAGGCTTGGGGGTCAGTGACTGGTTACAAACAGAAAAAGAATGGCCGCTTACTCAGGATTCTTTTTCAACAAAGAATGATTGTTTTCCCCAGCATAACATCCTCTTTCTTGTTCCTAAAATGTCAGCTACAGACTACCTCAGGTGTCCAGTTGGGTTGTTTATGCTGGTATTGTCACACGCAGCTCAGCCAAAATGGCTCAGTATACCGGATATGTAGTGGAGAAGATTATCTATAATAAGAACTACAACCACAGGAGCCATGATAGCGATATAGCTCTGATGAAGCTACGGACCCCTCTCAATTTTTCAGGTCAGTGTGAATGAAAGCTGCGATGAATGATTTGTATGCACCAAGCAGCCCATATGCTGAGTGGACCACTCAATATTTTAATTATATTAATCACTTCCCAATCAAGGCCCAATTTTGCACAAACTGAATTTAAATTGCCAAAATAAACCATCTTCTGTCAAACGTAATGTTTGTTTTCGGTTTTTTTTCTAGACACCATCAGGCCTGTGTGCTTGCCGCAGTATGACTACGACCTTCCAGGTGGAACACAGTGCTGGATTTCTGGGTGGGGCTACACACAACCTGATGATGGTAGGCTACTGCTGCTACAACACACTGCCTTGACTGACTTCCAAGAATTGTTATGTTTGCACGATGATTAAAGTTAAAACTATTACCAAAACACTTACACCGCAATATACTGGCCTTCTTTGTCAGTTAATATCCCCGATACTCTGAAAGAGGCCCCAGTTCCGCTGATAAGCACAAAGAAATGCAACAGTTCCTGCATGTACAATGGAGAAATCACTCCACGAATGCTCTGTGCGGGATACACCGAGGGAAAAGTGGATGCCTGTCAGGTCAGTTGAACAAACATGGGTAGAATTCATCACAAGACATAATTTACCTGTTTGTGCTGTTCCAAGTGAAATAATTGAATAATAGCATTCCTCTTAAATGCATTTGAGCTTTGCCTTTATTGGGTCTGTGGCCATAAAGTTAATTGACATTCTGACAGTTTAGTCAGACCTATGACCAGGTTTTGATGTTTTTTTCTAAGGGTGACAGTGGCGGCCCTCTGGTGTGCCAGGATGACAATTCCTGGAGACTGGTGGGGGTGGTCAGCTGGGGCACGGGGTGTGCTGAGCCCAACCATCCTGGTGTCTACACTAAAGTAGCAGAATTCCTTGGCTGGATCTATGACATGATTGAGGTAAATGAGCTTTATGGTCAGATCAAATACTTTAGATTTAGCGTTAGTGGATCCAAAACATAGATAGATAGATAGATAGATAGATAGATAGATAGATAGATAGATAGATAGATAGATAGATAGATAGATAGATAGATAGATAGATAGATAGATAGATAGATAGATAGATAGATAGATAGATAGATAGATAGATAGATAGATAGATAGATAGATAGATAGATAGATAGAACTTTTAATCCCGCATCGGGGAAATTCTATTCTAGCATATGTCTTTATGAATGTAGGCCACAGCATTAATATTGAACATATTTGAATTACAGAGCTATTAAGACTGAGAAATGTGAAGAGTGAAGAACACAAGACAATATGCCTCTGACTTTTCTCGGACTTGTGAACCTTTTTACATAAATTATATAAACCGTATCTTTTTTACTCTAAATGTTTGTCTTACAATTTTATATTCTAACACACATTCAAATGTGAAAATATTGATATATATTTTTGTCATGTAAAATAAAATACATAACATGCTTGAACCAGATTCTTTCATGTTTCGTGCAGGAGTGCTAGACACCTTTTGTCCACACGATGGCGATTTTCTGTCTCACCAGTGTGGCAAAGATTCTGCCTCGTTTCTATAGCAACACCCAGTGTGGCCATTTACAACAAAGTTGACTTTGACGTGACTGAAGACCACGGTCTCGTATGAATTATGCGGTGTTTCGCTATTGTGGATCAATTATAAGATTGGAATCAAATTTAAATTACGTTTCTATTTAGCTAGTAGTTGCAGTCCAAGTTGTTTGTTTGTTCGTTTTATGATATTAAAGTTACGTAGCTAACGTTATTTAGCTGAAGTACTAAAGTTAACGTTTGGTGGACGTCTTTTCGACATCTTGATTCTTGAGAATGTCTACCATCGGGTGTCCGAATTCCGATGTCTTGCAGCAGGTCAACCATGTTTGGTCAATATTAGATGAACTGTCTCAATGTGACCCCAATGCCTACCAGAAGTTTATTGAGCGACAATTAAAAGAGGGTGCTGAATTCAATGCACCGCCGAAGCCTGATTCTTGTCTACGCACTGAAATGCAGGTAAATCAAGTAACTTTAGTTACTAGTTTGCTAGCTAGCTCATATAATAGGCCTAACTCATTCAATTTCGACAATGTAAGATCACATGATCAAGCACTTACTGATTCTGATTACCATATTGGAGTATGGAGATGTGATTTGATAGATAAATACTAACTAGCTACTTTGTTTTAATTAGGGTCTCAAAAAAGGTGTTCTGTACATCAATGTGTGTGGTTGGAAACGAGTCCCAGCACCCAAGGATCCTAACCAGCCAGTGCCTGTGTGTGGTGGCAAATTGGAGACAGACACAGATGGAAACAGAGGTAACAAGAGAATCACTGTTCTAGTACCACATCCAAAAAAGAACAAGCCTAACCTCTAGGAACCCCTGTATGGTTCTTTGTTGACCATTAGCTAGTTATCCTTGTAATATCCTGGGTCTCTACAGTACAGTCAAACACAATGTACAACGTTACCTTTCCGATGTTCACAGAGGAATACAGTGTGTTGGACGTGGCGTTCAGCCCTCTAGTGTTGGAGGAGGCCCAGAAAAACAGGCGAGAGAAAGACCAGGTCCATCTTTTGGCCATGAGCTTTGCCCAGCAGCAGCATGACCTACACTTGTCCCAGCAGTACAACGTGACCCGGAGCAAGCTGAAGGGCAGCCTGGAGGATATGCAGCGGCGCCTAGGCCCACAGCAAAAACTCAGCAGGGCCTCCACCAGCACCAACCACCCTGGAACAGGTACAACAAGGAAAGACTTTAGACTGTATTTTCCATTATTTTTTGCATTACACTAGGGTCAATTACTCATATCAAAAGATTTAAGTTTTCTTGGAAAATACATGTCACTCCCCTACAATTTGCCTTCACAGCCTCTCAGACCCCAGCATCTCTACTTCAGCAGATCTCTTCTCTGCGTGAGGTGGAGGATCAGGACAACCCCACAGTCCAACTGACCCCTGGTCCCAAGGAGCCGAAGACCAACTTGATCCAGGTGATCTCCAGCAATGTCACGGCCCAGCCCCAAAAACCAGAATACCAGCTCAAAATAGTTTCCGACGCCAGTGGTATGTCTCGCAGTGTGGAGTTGAGTGTGGAGCTTCCCAAGGTGTCTTCCATGTCAGAGTGCCAACTCAACATTTCCCAGGTGTGTTTGCACCGTGACCTTGGTAGATACAGTATGATTACCATGTTGACAAAATCATCTCATAATTTCAACCTCTCACCATGTTAAAAGTGTCAGAATCCATATCAGTATTTGTGTGGAAAAAATGTAGGATTTATTTTCTTTGCAGGATGATGTGTTGTTGGAAGTAGATGACCTTTATTATCTACAAGTGATGCTGCCAGAGATTGTCAATGAGGAAAGTGCTTCAGCCACATTCCACAAGAAGCAACGAAGGCTGACTTTAAAAGTGTCGGTTCTCTGATTAAACATTGATATTCAGAGGTTTCCCATCTCTGTGAAACAGTTGGAGCTGTGGCAGTCCTGCTCCCTGCTGAGTTGGACTGATGGAACCGTGAAGCTAGCGGGGAACTGTAGACTCAAGCCAAAAGAGATTAAGTTCTTGCTACGCAATATGAAAGAATTTCTGAAGTGCTCTTATCTTTCATCCATTTACTCAAGCTGTGCTTCTGAATTTGTGTTAACAAGCAGTAAATACCATGTCAGTAAAGATTTACTTTTAATATTAAATCAATGAGTGCAGTTATGTTTCAAAGTTATTATGTGGACTAATTCTATTTTAATTGATTAACACAGAACAAAATCTGCCGTGAAAGGTCATGTTTAAAGGTCTAGTAGTTAAACCAGGGCACTGCAAGCATTTAGAAATTATTACCACACATAAATAATATTCATGCGGTAGCTCATGTTTATTAAAATGTCAAAATTGACTACATCAATGTTTGGCAATTCACATCTCATTTTTAAAAACGGCTTTTTGGACAACTTGTCCATAGGAGAGAAAGATCCATATTTTTGTAAAGTATCGTTCTGCCACAGTAGTAAATAGGTTAATTGGTCCCAATTCATAAAGCTTGCTACTGTGTCGACAGAATACTGAAAAGCTTTAGTGGCATCTGAGTCCAGTGGTTATAGTTGAGGTCTGTGGTCGTCTCGGGGTTGAAACTCTACCTTCTGTCTCCATGGTCCTCTTCCACCCAGGCTACAATTTTCCCTTCCCAGCCTGGCACAACTGCTCCATCAAGGAACACCTGTGGAGGAGTAAAATATTGGCAGGGGAAGTCAGCCTTTAATGTATAATGCACAAAGGTCCAGTCAGACATGAATATAAAACAGCTCTGAACTGAGTCCTTATGTTATTCTCTCTGATGACTATGCAAGCCAGAGATTTCAACGACTGGAGCACCAACTATTTTAATTTCCATGTGCTTATCATGCTGTGTATAGCTATCGTCCTGTCCTTTCCCTGTGAAGTGGCCCACCTGCCAGTGTGGATTTTGAAATAAAGTGAAGCCGTAATTTACTCCCACGCCTACCTCCTCTTTAACAGTACCAAACTCGGGGTCAAGGGCTTTGAAGTGGTATCTGAAGCTGCCCTGCCTGTCCACAGCTGCCTTGAAGTCCCGCAGGGTCACCTCGCCCAGCCTATTGACAACGCAGTCAGTTAGACAGGAACACTCATCTTTGCAGAGACACGAGCATGCTCTTATACTCACACACTCAAAAAAATACACCAATTTTTTTTAATTCTTCCACTTCCTCCCACATAAGCATAGAACTCAGTCCAAACAATACACAAACTGTTTTTCATTGGGAATACATGCCTGACTGCGCTCAACCCAATAATGCATATAATGACTTGGAAACAGTCTGGAACAACAATCAACATTAAGGGATGGCATGCAACCATACTGCATTGGCATCACAAGCACACTCATGAAGTAGTATAAGCCCTCATGCACAGTTAACTACTGCACCTCAGGAGATACCTTTTAGGGATGTTGACTAGAAAAGGTGTGAGGGAGCGATCCGTGAAGTAGAGCACTTTAGTAGAGACTGAAGAATCCAACCCGGGGCTACTGTGAGAGTGGGCTATTTCTAGACAAATAAACAACAAAAACAGCCTGTTCCAGCAATTCCCCTCAAATACTGGTATGTCAGCTTAATAGAATTACATAATTATTGTAGATTCTGCTGACTGCATAGTAAACAATGACGCATGCTGACAAACCCAATGGAGGGCCAAAAATGCATGTGTCTCACTTGAGCTAGGTGGCCAGGAGTCCCTGTCTGAAGGATTGGCTCGCCGTCCTGGTGATTTGAATTCACCCTAAAATATTCATATTGGCTGTAAGAAGCTAGAAAAAAAGTCGCCGATAACACACATTTTGCGTGACTCTTATTGTGCGTTTGTATGATCGTATGTATGTGTACCCCTTTTTCCTGTCTGCGGTGTGTGTCCATAGTGTGCAGGCGGTCCATGAGACTAGCAACGCCCTGCTCGAGTGTATCCAGCGTGTGATGCTGGGGGTCATGGCCGGAGAAGCTATCCCTCAAACTACGCAGGGCCTCCCTTACCAACTGCAGCTCCTCCCCCTGGTCAGGTTCCCCCAAACACAGACAAAAACAATTACATGGCATAATATACTGTATGTCCTGTGGTATCTAATAGGGGTCATAACATTTCACTAATTGGCATTTGTTGATATTCATTCGCCACCTATTTTGTCTAAGGTTACAGATGCACATATCAGATCCGTACGCAAATCTTAGCTTAAAATAACAAAATGTATTTTAAATATAGCCAATGTTTTCACTTACGGTTGTTTGTTGAAAGGCTGGGCTAGGAGATAGGTTTATTGTATGACTGTATCCACTGTTTTCATTCCTAAAAGACTGCCAAGTGTAAAGCAATATTATACATATTGTTTGACTTCTTTTATGTCGTAGATGCAGCACACTGTATGGAATCGTACCCTTCCACGGCTAACTTCATGTGATTTCTTATGAACTTCGTCCAGTTTCTGATGGTGCTGCTGTAGTATTCTGTCCTTCTTTCCAAGTTGCTGCTGTTTCATAGAAACAAAAGGAAAAATCATAATACTATAGTATGTCTACATCCAAGCGTGTTGAACAGGGGGAATGTCTGTTGCTCTTACCTCATATTCACAAAGTAATTTGTTGCGATCACTCAACTTCCGTTTGAGCTCAGCCTACAAATTTCAAACGTACATTTTAGGATTCCACATACCGTTTTCACATGAAATTAAAACCATGGCTTCTGTATAGCAGTCCAAATATTCATCTTAAAGGTGAGAGACAAAAAAAGCATAAGCCAGACTGACGTTTTCCCCTTCCAACTGTTCTCTAGTCATGCTGCACCTCAGCAGCTCCTGCTTCAGTTGCAGCACAGCGTCCTCCTGCCCCGCCATCCGCTGCTGTAGCGCATCCTAATGAGGGGGAGATCAAAAGCACCTGTCAGGGAGAGCGACCTGGATACAGTCCCACGCCGTGGCACGGCCTGCTATGGATATAGTGTAACCCCAGAGCTATGGACTCCCATCTACTTTTAAATAGAGGACCGCCCAACTCCTTTGAAGAGCCACTGCAGCCCAGAAGTGCTTAGCTACTCCGTTACCTGGGGTGGCATTGATGAGATGGTTGTCTACTCCATGCCCTACTTAGGACTTGAATTTACAGTCAAAGGGTTTAATCTCACCTTAACGGCCTGAAGGTGGCGCGCTTCCTGCTTGTGCCTCAATAGCTCCCTCTGAGAGGCGGCCAAACAAAGAGAGAAACAGATTTGATTAGATGGGAAGGATCTGAGCTCCTGTGGCAGCTCAGTCCTATTAAAACCAATTAGTCTGAGTTACTGTACCTTCAGCGCAAGGGTCTCCTCCATGCTTTGGTCCAGACGACTGCGGATTAGAACCTTCAAAGGGAGGGGATGAGCAGCATAATGAGAGGATAGAGAAATGTCAGAGCTTATAACCAGTAGCCCTGTATAACAGCATGCTAAGCAGATAAGATAGATGCATTCACGCACAAGGGTAGCCGCCCCGTGCTGGAGAGGCCGTGAAAGCAGCATCTCATGACAATGGTCTGGCACTGATACACCACAGAGAGAGGCTAAACAAGGCTGGTTATCTACAATGAGTGAATGGAGAGAACGGGCACCGTACCAGCTGCTGCTCAGCGCTTGCCCTGCTATCCCCGAAGCTTGCAGATCCGTCCTGGTCGTCTTCAGGGAGAGATCCATGGAGCAGCAGAGCCTGGAGAGAGAGAGAGAGAGAGAGAGAGAGAGAGAGAGAGAGAGAGAGAGAGAGAGAGAGAGAGAGAGAGATAATACAAACAAACACACAAATCAATAATAAATAATAATAAAACACACACAAGAGGAAATGGTGCACTCAGCAAACAGATGACACAGAACAAACAGGAACATGACTCATAAACAAATATAACAGATCTGATGCACCGCACCTTTGCACCAGATTATTGCCGACCTTAACTGGTCAATAGACCAGTAGCTTTATGCATTGATTGGCTGTGTGCAGGACAGAATTGTGTGATCATTTGGCAGTAAAGGGTAGGAGAGGGGTTAAGATGAATGAATGAATGAAACAATATCCACAGTAAAACTCAATCTTTGTGAAGGATTGTCTACGCAACATAGATTCAAATCAATGGTACTGGCATGTATTTGTCTGCACTGTTATTTGTGATGAACTTTGTCTATACATCCCTTCAGAAGTTCAGCTCTTTTCATGGCTTGATCAAGACAGATTAAGTGGAAACCACTCCTTGGTACCAGATTTTGTTGAGCAATCATTAACTTGTGTGTGCAACTGTTGTTTAGCTGTAGCCAGTTAATCTGTATTTGTTTTGTCAACTGGAGTCCCCTAACCTGTAGACGGAACACCATCCTTCTGGCTTCCTGCATCTCCTTCTCCAGCTGCTCCTGGTGGGCATCGAGCTGATCCTCCCAGGATCTCTCCTCCTCTGTTCCATCACGTCCCGTGGCAGGACACAGGCCACAGAATGACAGCTCCCCTGAAAGGCACACCAGACATAGTGAGGGAGTGAATTGCGAAAAGAGAGGGTGGTGTAGTGTGGGGATAGATCCTTTTAATGTACAGATGACAGCGTTACATAGAATAGAAATAGGATCTCTTCATGTGCAGCCAACCTGTATCAGATTTCCTCTCTGTCAACTCTGATTTGTCATCCCCAGGCTCCGCTTGCCTTTCAGATTGAGCGTTGATAAATGCTTCTTTAGGAGTGTCGGCAGACTGAGCAATAATATACTCTTCTTTTGGAGAGTGTGCAGGGCTAGCTGAGCTGAGACTGGAA
The DNA here is from genome assembly GCA_017639675.1 of Aplochiton taeniatus. NCBI lineage: Eukaryota > Metazoa > Chordata > Actinopteri > Galaxiiformes > Galaxiidae > Aplochiton > Aplochiton taeniatus. The sequence continues at coordinate 10,602,294 of CM030181.1, read as the reverse complement.
CAGATGGTGGGCAAAGACAGGAACAAGTGAGTTTGCTGCTAGAGTGCCAAATTAATGGAAAAAGCCATATGTACAGTTTTGATGGAAGCCAATTAATCTTTCAGTGACACGAAATGTGGATGAATATCATCTGAAAAATATTTTAAATAATGTTGAAAGAGTAAGTAGAGAGATAGTAAAATAAAAGCTGTCTGCTTTAAAAGTTTAGTAGATGTTTCCATTGTTGAACATACTCTTTAATGTGATTCAATATTTGCAATGAACAATGAACTTGTTAAGAAAAATATGACGAACTAGGCAGGAAGTGATGTACTATAGTTGTTGTTACTGTCTATCTTGATATTCTTCAGAGAATGTATTACCCTTGAGCCATCATTTCAAAACATAATGTTTTTGGATTATTTGCTGAGTATGTGTGCTGAGTGCATTTCTTTTACCCTAAGGCTCAGAACTCTTATCATGTTCACTCTGTTTTGGAAATGGGATCCAGCCATATGTGACCTATGACCCATGACATGAGTTATGGTTCTCTGGGGGGAAATGCCCTTTGTATTTTTGGTAAAATGCCCAGCTACTGAAGGGTGAAGTTATACTGTATTCTTGACAATGAATAAAATGCATGATATAGTCAAAAGAAGACTCCACCAAAATAAAATAGATGAATTACTGTTCTTAGCTATGCACTCACTAAGTATTTTATTTTCATTTTGCCTTCACTAGATTAAACTGGCAGTGTTTTTACCAGAAGTGCATGGCTAGTTAATTGCAACTATCCTCCACTGTTCAGTTTAATTTATGGTTGCAATCCCATTACCCTGGTTGCTATGTAGAATCATGCTCAGAGAATTGTATTGGCAATATGTAGTGTTTAACAGGCATCCTTGGGGAGTATTAGTTACAATCCACCTTATGGCGAAGTAAAAATCCATAACAATAAATGTGTATAGATAGGGGCTACTTCATTCGTGCTTGAAAAGAGAATGTTCGGTCAATTGAATGACTATGATGTGAGAGGGATAGAAGTTAAACACTGTTGAGATGTGGCTATCACTCTATCCACTGTTGAAGTTAGATACATGATTCCCCATGTGGAGAAGAAGATGGACCATGGTCACAACAGAACACAAAGTGGCCACTGTGTTATCTGATGACACTCAAATTATCCCTAATTGCTCCTCCAAAGTGTGCATGACAATTAAGGTTATCTTGTCATTACCCGGCAGAGATGAAGACATGGAAACAACCTTCAGTTTTCGGTCTGTTTACTTAAACCATATAGCAATCCCAGATAATTTCACTGGGAGGCCCCTGCTGTTGTGTTGTGATAACAGAAACCACATAGCCTACTGCATAAACTGGACTAAAGGAAATTAGCCTGAGATTAAACAGAGATTAGCCAGAGCTTTAATGGAACAGACTGACTGTCATTTACACATTTTACATGTCCTTTTATATTCAAAGGCTAACCAAATAAAGTGACTTCATGTGTTATTTAACGTAACATATTATTATGCAAAATGTTATTCATTATGTTGGTGTGACCTGTACTTTGCAATGGTTTAATAATATACTTTTGACAGATAATTTCATATCAACAGATTCTTTTTCTTAAACAATTATGGTGATGTTCTTTAAATCTTAATGAAATACATCCGACGTGTGAACTGATTACCCAATTGTAACAGCATTCCCTCGTTTTGTGGGTAGATGCACATCCAAACACTGTGGACACACCCACTACAGTACATCCATAGACAAAAGCCGGCACTGCAGCAGTAAGTGCCCACTAAAATATTGCTCCTTGCTCTTAAATCGTGTTATTAATGTATCACTGTTACAGATAATACATTGATTAACATTTATTTTAGACTGAAATAATATAGCCAACTGCCGAAATATGGCGGGTTCTTGACAAGAATGTAGCTCAATGCATTATTATGGCTACTGGGGCACGTAACTGTCAAGGCATATAGATGAAAATATTAGGGCAGAGCTCAAAAAGAGATATATCATTATTTGTAAAAAGAAAAAAAAAATACAGCTTCTTACCATTTCATCTGTTTGGCTCCCATGCTGATGGTTACACTTTTAACCTCCCATATAACTTGTCCCCTGCATCTGGGTGAAGATGCCCTGCTCCTCAGTCACAAACATAGCCCCAAAGCAGAGCTGGGAACAGCAGCAAGGTTGAAAGCAGCCCTGCTAGTAAAATCAGAACAGTCTCCACGTCACCCACTGGTTTCAAACTGAAATAACAGCGTGTTCAAATCCCCTTCACTCTTCTGTTTCTACTGCATAAAGCTCCTAATCCTAATCAACAGTTCTGGACCCTTCCCTAAATCACCCGCTGTTAAAGCCCAATGGCAATACAGACTCAATCCCAGCCCATGGCAGGACATAGGATTGGTGCTCAGCCTTACCAACCGCTGAATTCTGCCAGTTTTACCCCCACAGCACACTCTCCCTATGGCTGAGCTCACCAGCTCCCATTCACGAACACAGCGTTTTTGTTCCTACTGGAGGAACTGATACGGTTCCTCTGCATCTATTCTACCTTTTCTTGTGTCTATAGCTCCTTTTATCCCTCCCTAAACCTCAGCGTAGCACAGTTTCTCACTAGTCCTTCTCTCTTTTAGCGAGCGAGGATGTCAGACATGGCTCTGTCTGGGTGTGTATGTTTACCCTCCCCCTCCCACACTCTCCTCCTTTCTTCCCCCTCCTTTTGGTCTCCAACTCCTGCCCAAGGGAGGTGGGGGTCTTTCAGTCAGCCCGTGGATTAAATGGTGCATATGTCCGGAGTGTAGGGGTATATAATGGTTCATGGAATTGATACTAGTAATGTCAGCCACTTGGGGTATGTGCTTTGCTTCTTAGACTTTTGAATCTCTGAAAATCATGTCTGCCTGGAGGAGCCACACCAAACAAGTTGAAACATGTTTAAGAGTGTAATTATTTTTCCCAAAGGCAGATACATATATAATAGCTTGAGTAACTGGAAGAAATTATGGTTAAAACAGAATGGTAACAAGACAATTGGACAGTTTAGTGTCAGTTTTGAAAAATATGAATTGCTAACTGTCATGTTTTCTTCTACAATAACAAAATATATATGTGTATCAACTTATTATTATTAACCAATATTTCAGCTACACTTTGCAAAATAGACATTGCAGATGGAGACTTCAAGTTGTATGACTCAAGGCTGCCTTCTTGGATAGAGGAGGCAAAAGAAACAAAAGGCATTGTGCATGAAGGAATGCTAATGATAGTGCTTATTCAACTGGCATCAGAATACAGGCACAATGGGAAAAGGGGACTTTTTTTTTTTTTTACCGTACTATAAGTATCATGCCTACATCTATCATACGATTGTCTGGTGTCGTGTGGTAGTCAGCAAGAATGTGTTTCTCTGAAACAGAACGCTAAACAGCATCTGATTTTAAAACTATACAAACACTGGACGTTCACCATTTTGCACACTAAAGTTTATAAATATGTATGAGCCTTAACACACCATGGATATCAGAATAGCATAAACGATTGCCCGTTCTTTCATAAAAGCCTGCTATAGCTCAGGGGTCGTAAACTAAGTGAAATTGGGGCAATATTTGCACATCCACACAAACATGAAAGTTTACATTTTGTACATTTGTGACTCCCAGCTTTTAGCAAAGCAAAGGTACACTGACTTACATCTTAGAAGTCGTGCATTTGAACATTATAAAAAGGTTCGTAGAGGTACAATTATGATTTTACTATAAGGAAGCAGAGTCCATTTTTTCCAAAACATTAAATTCACGAATGAATTATGATAGTATTTGGAAAGTCTACTGCGGATCCTCAACTACCCTGCCCACATTTCATGATTTGAAAGAAATGACCAATCAGCTAAGTGGGCGGTACACATCACAGGAACAATTCCCTCACGCACGGTACAGGAAGTGCATCCAACGTTGTAGTTTTTAGTTTTTCCAGCCTTAAATCTTCTTTCAAGGTAACCATATTCTCTCAGATATATTAAGCATAGATTACATTTAGCTAAAGCCATAATCTCTCATAAAATGTATTCACAGTTAAATTACCCGCCTAATAAGCCAACTGGACAGAACTCTAACGTTAGGATAGCAGCTAGCCGTTAGCGACCCAAAAAGCTAGCGAGCGCCTGCTCGGATTACCGGTAGTTATTCAACATGATCACTGACTTTAGCAAGACGATAGATTGTATTTTGCTGCTGTTTGTTTATTGACTTTCGGTTTTGTCTTGAAAAGGTTCCATCATGTCCAGAGTACCAGTGGGCAAAGTTTTGCTCCGGAATGTAATTCGCCACACAGATGCCCACAATAAGGTGTGTGTGTGTGTGTGTGTATTTCTGACAAATTCTTGTCTAAAATTAAGAAACATTACGTGGGCACCTTACCTGTTCCCTATCTCCCTGTTCCCGAGGCATCTCACATTGTCTTTCTCTCACTAAAATGTCACCCTGTTCTCTGTGAATGACATAAAGATAAAGAGTAACACGGATTATTACGAAATTATTCTGTGCTTGTGTTTCTGCAGATCCAGGAAGAGTCAGAGATGTGGAAATTGAGGGTCATGGAAAAGCAGGTTCCTCAACCAGCACAGATTCACCAGACCAGGTCTGATTTATGTCTACTATTAAATTATTAAAAATTCCTAGCTGACCAGGAAGGAGTTTAGAATATGTAGCATAGACAGACAAACAAAATCTTTATCATGCAAAAAGCTTTCAATTAGATATACATTCTGTATAATAGTAGTTTTGGGGTCTGCTTTGAGGCAAAGCACCCATGAAAGATACCAACACAAGACAAGAGAAAATAATTGGCTTGGCATACTTTAATACATCTTTCAGAATGACTAAATTGCCAACTATTAGGTTATGTTTGAACTCTCTTGACACATCATTTTAAATGAAGGGTACATATCATAACATTGTCTAGATAGAGTTTAAAGTTTAGCTGTTTGTTTTAGGGGTCATATGCACTGTGATCGCGTGGAAGATGATTCCAGAGATCGGTCCAGGAGTCACAATCATACCTCAGCTGAGGACGAGAAAGAGTCTCGATACTGGAAACGAAAACTATATGAGTTTGAGGCCAAAGATCCCGACAGGTAAATACTGTTATTTCTAATCCCTTATTATATATTAGTCTGGGTGTAATTTCTGTAATGTGAGGTTTTCATGCGTCCTAATAAAAAGGATCTACAAGACTGGAGACAAAAGCTATTTGAGTTTGAGACCAAAACATTTGACAAGTCAGAATTAAGTCAGTCTTAATGTAGTTCATGTAAAGAGGTTAATGATAATGTTTATGAATTAAGTCAGTCTTAATGTAGTTCATGTAAAGAGGTTAATATGATGATGTTTATGTCGTTATATGTCCAATCCACAGATGGGGCCATAGTGGCTTCAAGGAGCTTTACCCGGAAGAATTTAACAGTGATGGGTAAGGCAATGTTCATAAGAAAGTAGAACTGGATCCTCATCTCCTTAATGTTTAGCATCTTTCACATACATACATTGTGTCTCCTTTAATCCATTTAGTCATGTTACATGTACATCAACTAGCTGTTATAGGGAGTGTAGCGCGGCAACTTGTAAAAAATAATTTGGTTTTAATTGGTGGTTACACAGAAGCAAGCTGTTGCTTCTGTTCTCCTCAATTAAAGACTAGTTTCACAAGCTGCAGTTTCCGTGGCAGCTAAAGGGGCTCTGTGGTAACCTTGAATGTGCTCAGGCATGTATTTTGGCTTATATTATATTACTCTGCAATGTAAAACGTAGTTGAAATCCATCAGCAAGCCGCAAGGCTCTTGCTTATTTTATAGTGAGGGAGTACGTTATGTCCTGCTATGTCCATGTACAGTTATTAAAGTGATAGTTCACTCTTATTCCTTTGTTAAATAAGGCATGTTCCTACTTGACCACTTGTCAGATGAGATGATTGATATCAATGGTATGATTGGATGTCCAATAATGAGTTATTTAGGTAAGTGGGTAGTTAAATGTAGCCTAGCTTAGCACAATGACTGTAAGCCGGTAGCACTGGCTAACATGTCTCTGTCAAAAGTTACAAAATACACCTTAGAAAAATTACAAAGCCTTGTTATTTACATGTTGTATATTCTGTATTTCTAGGATACGCAGTCAGACCTATTCTGTGAGCAAGAGCCATAGTTTTATATTGTGTTGCGTTGGCAGCCTCGCAACAATAGGTCTTGACTGTACATCTCTTCACTTTTGACTGAGCCATGTTAGCCTGTGCTGCCAGCTTATAGTCATTTTGCTAAGCTAGGCTACATTTACCTGACTAAATTTACCTAAATATCTCTTTATTGGACGTACAATCATACCATTGATAACGTCTTGTCTGCTTATTTCCCCAAAAAGTTTAACTGTCCCTCAAATGATTTTTTGGAGTTGGTTAAATGTTCTTAAACTTCCTCCAAGCACATTATTAAAAGTAGAAAGTGATAACCCAAAACAATAATTCTATATACGCATTTATGTATTTACAACTTTTTTTTTCTTGTTTAGAGAAAAAGGAAAGAAAAAGTACATATCCAAACACCGAAAGAAGTCATCTAAAAAGAAGAAAAAGAGGAAAGAAGAAAAGCGGAAGAAAGATGAGGAGCAAAGCAGTGACAATAGCAGTGATGACAGTGACAATAACAGGTGCCAGCAGAGGAGAAAAAGGACTAAAAGCAAACACAAGAGGAAAAAGAGTGAAAGAGGGAGAGAGGAGGGGAACAGCTCAGCGAACAGTAAAATGGAGGGAGGCAGCGGAAAGAGGACGAGCTCCCATAGGAAACGACACATAGACCCCGATAAAGGCTCTGACTCTGGACTAGAGTCAATCAAGAGGAGGAAAAACAGGAAGGCAACAAAAGAGGATGAATCAGGAGACCGTTCTGAAAACTGAACCAACTGTACACACACACTTTATCGCAGATGCGGCTCGGGCAATAAACCAGTAAAATGTTGTTCCTTTGTTTTCACCTTCACAGGATTCCGTTGAGTGTTGTTGCTCTGTTGGCTGCACAGAACCTGTGTTGTCCTTCCCGTTGGGAATGCTTTACAGCAATACCTTCCCTCTGCTGCGGGGGCTCAAAGTAAACTGAGCAGATACAGACATTGAGCTGTTGTTCTGTGTTCTGTATTAAGATGGATTGGATGGGATCTGCCTACCGCTTCATGAAGAACTTAGCAGGCTGGGCTGATTGATTGATTATCGATGTTTGCAGCCTCATTTTCCCTAGCAGAGTTTGTATTTCCTGCATTGACCAACCTTTCCTTTGACATTATGGGAAAAACAATTTTATGATTATCATAGACAATAACAAAGAACTGTGTTTTATCTGCTATTTATTTTTTACAAGTTAATGGTGTTATAATGAGACAACTCGTTTGAGAAATAAAAGGCATTGCTTTATCAAACTTCCTGAAATTGCTTGTACTGTCTTGATGATGAAATCCCATCACTCATTTAACGCTGCTTAATGCTTTCATGTAGCCGGGGATTTTATTTTGTCTCATCAACCTCATGTGATGAGGTGGATTTTGTAAATACATTGTAAATACATGTTACATTAATTGTAACAGCAGAATATACAAGTAGATTTTGAACCACATTATGCCATACTCTAAATGTAGTGGTAATGGTAAATGGTAATGCGCATAATCAAACAGCATGCATTTGATTGAAATATCACTGCTTTGAACTTCTCTTCCATTAAATCTTTCTTATGGAGGTCAATGAAATGGTTAACATTGGTCGAACATTGCCCCCTAGTGTTTTGCTTTCATAGAGAATTGTGAGTCACGTCTATTGAGCACTCTTAGTTGCGTTGTGATTCGTGGGCACATATACTAACAACACATCCTGTCAAGAGGTAACATGAACCGGGTGTCACTCAGAATATAAGGCTTTGTTGTTCCTCTCTAAACTCACCAGCAGCCTTCTGCTGGGGGTTTGTTGCCTTCTTTATTTTTTATTTTGCATATCCATCACACACCCATGCAATGCCTATGCATTGTTTAGAACGTCTGTAACTGGGTTGCCAGTGGTTCCTGTCTCCACTAAACGTAGCATTGCAACCTTGAGGCTTTAGTCGTGATTGAATCAGGCTTGCTTTTATAACACTTTTTCACCTTTTCATTGACGGTAACGCAGTGTGACTTTACTGTAGGTATGCATCCGTTAAAAGCTATAATTCGATGGTAAAAAGACACTGGGAACACAAGTGATACAGTTAACCCCCACAAAAATTTAATACCCTCTCATGAGGGAGCAGTGGTCCAAACTTTTGACATACTAAATAGGGAGATGTGTGATGACACAGGTTTTTAATGTAAAAACTTGCGACCAACACTCAAATGCTTTGTAAAAAGTCATGAGACATATGAATTACTTACTTACATAGTTAGTACACATACACCAATGTTTCAATATACTTATATATGTATTTTTTGTAGTTGTTGTCTTTTTTTATCTAGACCAGCCAGATACAATACCGATTAATATCATACAGTCACATCAGGAACAATACCTATTTATATCATACAATCCAACCAGCAAGGAGGAGTCCACAGGTTGAGCAAGTCCATCCTCTCTATGCTAACATTAGAAATCGGCATGTGTATACTTGTAGTATCTTTTTATTATTGTATAGACTGGGTGGTGATACAAGTCCTTGTATCTCGTGTCTTCTGTGCAAAAGTCTTTGAAAGAACCCAAAGGACGATGGACATACAGAATACCTGGCTGTTCACTTGACAGTGGGATGTGTTTTATTTTTTTTTTACATTGAAAGAAAAACAGTCACATCCATTTGCCGCGCAATATGGCATGTCATAGAAAAGGAGACAACTTAAGGAAATGCTCCTCACAATTGAAGGCGAGGTGAGGACAGAAAGGAAGGTTAATGACAGTGAGCAGCATCCTCCATTCGTACATCTCTTAGAATAAGGCACTGCTGCATAAAGAAATTACATGGTTGATAAGCCCCTGGGGATATGGTGAGGAGGCAGGATGAAAGGAGGCATGTTTGTCTCAAGGAACTCGTAGAGGTTAGCATGTATACATTTGTATAACTTGTTGGTGTCGTGTGTGCATGAGTGCTTATTTATATCCCTTGTGTGCAAATGTGTCTGTCTGTACTTTGCAATGTGTACTTTGTGTATATGTTTCTGCGTGTGTTGAATTTCGAGAGTGCCAGAACGAGCAGATTGTTTCCCTCAGACTGTGCTCTCAAGCATCCACTCAGTGCTGCTGAATGTAACCCTACGGTTGGCAAGGGGGGAGGACTCCACATCGAGCTGGTTGGTGGACTTGTGCCGCCTCGTCCTCGCGCGGCGCGGGTAGCTGTGACTCTGAAAAATGGAGTAATCCCCTCCGTCAAAGGAGAACCTGTGCCTAGTTCGTGCCAGCTCGTTAGGGAGAAGCCCCATGTTTGCCAGGGCACTCTTCTTGTCCTTGAGCCTGGGAGCCTCCTTGGTGCCGGCATTGGGGCCTATGAGACACAGAGACATGGTGGAGCCTGTCAGGCTGCTGTCTGTCTGCGTGTCCTCAGAGGTGGGGCCCGAGTGCTGGGCGTCCAGGCTGGACCGTCTCTTCATCCTGTCTGCAATCAGAGGAGGCAGCTCCACCTCCAGAATGGCAGTTGTGGCTGCTGGCTCCTCCTTCTTTTCCGTGTCCACCCTTAGCACCAGGGCCATGCACTCCTTGGGCCCCTGGGCATCTCGGTAGCTCTCCTCCGAAGGCTGCTTGGATGTGGAGCGCTGGAGTCTGTGCTGGCTGCCGTTGGTCTGGGAGTGCATGCTGATGCTGGCCTTTGCCTTGCAGTCCTCTGGACCGCTGGCGGCCTTGTAACGGATCATCAGGATGATGATGAACACCAGCACAGAGGCCACGATGATGCCACCGATGATGATGATCATGGTGCCCCCCAGAAACTGGCTGTGGATGAAGCGGCACTGGCTGACCTCGTTGGCCGTGCGGAACTGCACGCAGCCCACCACTCGGGTGGCCGTTAACGAGGTGATGCCGTCGTCATACACAGCGAGCACACACAGGTCGTACTCTCGGCCTGCAGCCAGGTCATTTATCAGGAAGGTCTTACTGGTGGACGGGATCATTCTGCAGAGAGAGAAAGAGAAAAGAAAGACAGGGCTATGGTGAAGACATGACATTTGGAGTAGCTAAATAATGGCATTGTCATCTACAGTTTTGCTCTGCATAATTTTTTTAATGGGTGTGAACTGGAGGAAGTGTTAAAATAATATTGTAAAAAAAAAGAAGGCCCACAAAACAATGGGAGATGACAGCTATGTTCAGTAAATACACGACTATGAGTTATGAGAGACAGTGTTTTAAGGTGACAGTGAGAAATTACTCCTCTGGCTTTTCATGTAAAGAATGATGGCAAAGGTTAAACTACAAGGTGACAAACAAGGTACTTGAGGCAACATTTTGTGTACGTCACAACATCTGCAGGGAAAGACACTGCAGGACCTTGGACATATTCCAGATGGTATGAAGACATGTTGGATCTTGTGTGAATATCAGGGTTAAAGTAACTATGGCATTTGTGAGATAACAAGGCAAACACTTGTCTTTGAACATGAAGAAGAAAGGCATTGTCTTCAGGCCAAGATTTCTGTTAATATAATTAGAAGCGTGATCCTTTTCCCTTGAGGTATCGTTCTCACTTGTGGGTAATAAAGTATCACCTCAAGACAAGCAACACCCAGGTTCATGCTCAAACCGGAAGAGAAAATTACACGGTAGAAAACTTTATTATATCTGGTCTGATAAAAAAAGAAATAGCACAAAGCGTGACCTTATAAGGCTAAAGAACAATATTGGTTTAACTACCGTCTTGGTATTGTGCTGGGCACAAGATACAGTAAATGAATGACTGTATCAAACATATAATTTTATTTCATGAATAAGCTTTCCAAAATGTCCCTTCTACAGAATTATGTAACTTACACTATTGTACTTACATTTAAATATTTCTACCTTAGGCTTCAGTTCAACCTTATTTAGAATAACTTTAACTTTAAAGAAAGGGAATTGGAAAGCTTGATGAAATTAAAAGTTCACAAATCCTAATGTTATATTGAGATACTTTAATAATCTAATGTCAAAATGACTTTGAATGGCATTGCAGAATATGAGGATCTTATATAGGTGATGGAAAGGAAAGCATGTCCTGTAATAACTACCTGGCTGAGCATGCCCAGACTGCAACAGAACAGTAGCTAATGTTTGGTGATTATATTTGGAATTCCTTCTATTGTTTTAATTCTGTTATTATTATTAGTTTAACCTTGTGCTTGTAATCATGGCATATATGCAATGCATCCAGACCTGTCGCCTTATGTGGTTAGCAACATAATGAGAAACCACTACTAATCACCATGTGCGCCTAGCTTAATAGAATAAAGCACTAAAGGTGTTCACTCTGACTCCCTCTGAAACTGGAATTAATTACGCTGCACTCTACTGTAAATGAGATGTCCCAGGTTCAATGCTGCAATGGATTACATAAGTATTGTACTTCAACTAGACGCTGGCATCCCCATATCCTGAAGTCAGTTAGGCCTGGGATGTGGTAGTTGCTGGACTGGGCTGGGAGAGAGAATGCTGCAACAAACATCCACTTAAAAGGAAGGATGTTGTTGATATGGTCATATTGCGCAGCTCAATTTATGAAAATCAATACCAATTTGTTCCACCACTCCATAAAAAAAAAAAAAAAAAAAAACACATCCTAAATAGAATGCCTGCTCGCATCTTTAGTCCTACTTAATCATACGGGTCCCATGCAGCAGCTATGGGAGTTAAGGATCCACTTTAATGGACCGTCATGCCAGTCAGCAGATGGGCATTCCAGATGGCTCACCTTTTCTCTGTTATCCCTTCTAAGAGGGCTCTTCTCCCCTTGCCCCTCTCCCCATGGCTTACCTGTAAACCAAGGTGTCGTCGGCGGTGCTGTTGTACTGGATCTGGTACATCCTGATGCCAGGGATGTGGCGCTCCGACGGCCAGCGAATCACAGCTGTGGAGGACGTCTGCTCGGCAACCACCACCCTCTTGTCTTGCTTGTCGAGGCCTTTGGTGTCGTTGCCAGACTTGGAGGAGGTGGTGATGTCAGAGAGGCCAGGGTCCTCGCGCATGTGGCCTGTGTTGTTGACAAACAGTGGCAGGGGGATCATGTTGATCTCCACAGCCGCTGTGGCGATGCCCGCAGCGTTCGAGGCCACACAGTTGAACGCGCCACTGTCCTTTAAGGTGGTGATCAGAATATCCAGGGTGCCGTTGTCGTGCAGAATGGTGCGGGAGTTGTTATACACCAGCTTGCCATCTGGCGAGCGCCAGTGAATGGCTGGGTCGGGGTCTCCCATGGCCTTGCATTTGAGAGTGACCCCTTGACCTTCCATCACATAGGGCTTGGTGGACAGGTACTTGGTGATGAGTGGGGGCTCACAGAGGAACTCCTCCTCCTGGATGGACCAGAAGTATTTGTCCATGAGGTGGTCCGGGGAGGCACAAGTCTCCAGGTCATCCTCCCTCGTCAGCCTGCGCAGCCACAGCAGCTCACAGTTGCAGTGCAAGGGGTTCCCCCCGAAGCTCACTGCCAGAGAGGAGGGGTTGGAACCCTTGGCGTCAGACAGAACCTGGGCATGCTGGAACAGGCTGTCCGGAGGCAGCTTCTGCAGTCGGTTGGAGGTCATGTCCAGTCGTACCAGCTTGGTCAGCAAAGTGAACGTCCCGGCGCCAATGTGGTCTATCAGGTTGTGGTCCAGTGTGAGCGTGTTGATGTTGGTCATCCTGGCTATAGCCTCCCATGGCAGGGTCCTGAGGTTGTTATTGGACAGATCCAGATCCTCGATGGTGGACACAAACTCATCAAAGGAGGTCAGGGCCACGTGGTGGATCTGGTTGTTCCCTAGGATGAGGTGGCGCAGGTTGACCAGGCCCTTAAAGTGGTCGGCCTTAAGGGCACTGAGGCGGTTGCCGTCCATATGCAGGGCTCGGAGGGAGCGCAGGCCCAGGAAAGCGTGGGGCGTGATCTGGCTGATGGTGTTGCGAGAGAGCGTGAGGTGGACCAGGCTGGTCATGTTGAAAAAGTCTTTCCGGCGGATGACGGTGATGAAGTTGTCAGTGAGGCGCAGTTCCACGGTCTTGCGGTCTATGGTGGGCGGCACAAACAGCAGGCCAGTCTTAGCACAGAGCAGAGTCAGAGTAGGGGAGAGGTGTTGGCAGATGCAACGGCCCGGGCAGTTGTAGCCCTTCACAAGCACCGCGCACAGTAGCACACAGAGAAGTATCCGCTCCATGGTGTATCAACGTCCAGATCCTTCACAGACACAAAGAGAGAGAAAAAAAACAGAGGGAGACAGAGTCAAAAATAGACCTCTTTCAATATTTCTATACTATATAGAAGCACCACATGCAAAAAAAATAAGAGAGAAAATCTTTTTAAGATTATTGAAACCCCTAGCAAGGTATGAATCACAAAATGATGTGGTGCTTTTTGATATAATGGGCTGGAATGATCAAAGGGAGAGCCCACAGAATGTGCGAGTCAACTTGTGGAAAAGCATTGAATGAGTTTTGGAGCATACTTATTATGCACCGCTCTGCATCGCTGCTGTACCTTGTAATTCAATGAAGGATTGCAGCTTATTTTTTTTCCTGTATTAAGCTAACATGCCATGTGCATTTCCGTCATGCCCTATGGATTGTGTGTCTGTGTGTGTGTGTGTGTGTGTGTGTGTGTGTGTGTGTGTGTGTGTGTATTTTTTTACCATGAAGTTCACATCAGTGTGGAGAATTAAAGTGGGAAAAGGGCACTTGTCAGCACCGCTCAAGGATTTATATGACCTTTTCATGCTCTCTGCTCTCCTTATGCTTCTGAAATGTACTGCAAAATTAGACATGAGTCTGTCAAGTAAATCAAAGCAACAAAAAGTGAAGGTGAAAAGGGTTGTAGGAGGCCTGGCTCTAAATCCATCAGGCGGTGGTATTATTCGGGGCCTCTCAGGTGTTGAGCGGGATGTTCAGATTCTGTGATCCCCATTTAGCGGTATTGATTCCAGTTCTGCGGGAGCATAAGTCTGCAGTGACAGGTGCGGAAAGAGATCCTTGGGTGTAATAACCCCCAAATCCCAATGGAACACGGTTTTTGATGTCGGCCATAGTGCCAGTTTGCTCTGTGGCATCCATCTCAGCATCCATCTCCGTAGCTGACGTGTTCACTCCGGTTGTTAATCACAAATAAACTACTAACATGATGGAAAGAGGAGATATTATGGGAAATTACTTTCTGTGTGGGAAAAACCTGGCTAATCTTTACAAAAACTGGATAAGTTGTTTGATTTACATTGTCTTCATTTCAGCTGTCAATCCTCTGCAACTTCTGTTCTGTTTCTAAAGTGAACCAGATATTTTTATGATGAATTTATTGAAAGATCTTATCTATGTCAAGCGCTGAATCAAAAAACCATCGTGGACAATGGGTAAAAAGCTATCTTAGTCGATATTCTATATCTACATTCCACACACTACACACGTTTTACACCACAAAGTTATTACAAGATAGAGAATTTAAAAACTGCAAAAAAAAAATATCTTAATATACCAAAGCGTCTTTAATGTTGGCAGGCCACTATGTCGGTATTACAATGTAAATATTTTTAAATCTTTGTAATATTACCTACCAACAATTGTGTTAACATGGAAATGGTAACTAGGCCACACAAAGCTCAGGGTTTCTCAGAGGACCATCTGTGCTCGAGCATTTCCTGCCATCACCGTTGAGGATACTCTATTGATCTCACAGCATCTCCGGTGGATAAAAAAAAAACGTTGTTGCCTTGGCAACTCTGGTGTAAAATGTAGGTCTTTGAATCACATTAAGATGTTAAGCTGCCAGTAGAACGGGGTTTCAATCTTAGTGGAGATAAGAAAGATCAGGCATATTTAAAAGCCTCTATTTCAGCATCCAACATCCAAGTTTTTGCAGACCACTGCAACAATACAATGTAAGACAAATAAATGCCTCATAATACAATGCATTATAAAGAAAATAAAGAATAATAGTAATACAAAAAAGTTTCTTTATACTGGGAAAAGAAACGTGAAAGATCATCAAAGATAAGTCAATTAACTGTTACACTTCTGTTGAAACTCCTATTAAAATTCAGTTCATGATGCTCCTTTCTATGTGATGGCATGCCTTTGAAATAAACTTCAGCTTCAGAAAAAGTCACATTCAGTTTAACAGAGTAATTCTGGTAACATGAGCATCAATAGTTTTACATTGTGTGAGTTTGTCTCAGTTCTCTTTTTGATCTGTTCATTAGTACAGTATATAGAAATGAAGAGTTGAAACTTTAACCAACAAATAAATGAAATATTCTTCATGATAACAACAAAATTCGCTGTTTGGGGGGAATTGGCTGTTCAGTTACACTAGTATATGTCTTGACATATGGTGATCTATCATGAAGAGAGAGCAGAATGACCTGAGTTCCAACGTTAACTGCTGTTCTAACCTAAAACAATATTATAATTGATTTTATTATTATTGTTATTATTAACGCTAATAATAATCATAATCATTTAAAGTGTTCTAAATTAAATATTTGGGGATTTACCATATAAAGGTGAATATGTTTTTATTTTTGGTGGATTAGTGTTTCCCCTTCAAATTGCTTACAGTATACATCAAGCAGATTGTGCTGAGCCATTCAATTTTGGTTTGTAAAGCAAGCTGGCATGATTGACAACAATGGCTGAAATAAACAAATTACTATCAATTAAAATTCCATTTGGCGGAGCTTGGAATGTGACATTGTAAATAGGCAATTATAACAGGGGAAAATGCTATGTCATATCTTTAGTACAGAAAATGCCAACTCTATATTCACCCTGGGCTAAAGCAATGCCACATTATTTGCGGTATGTGACCCTGTCAGGCAAGACTAAATTCCAATTAGATTGTAGGCA
Organism: Aplochiton taeniatus; assembly: GCA_017639675.1. NCBI lineage: Eukaryota > Metazoa > Chordata > Actinopteri > Galaxiiformes > Galaxiidae > Aplochiton > Aplochiton taeniatus. The sequence goes on along the minus strand of CM030181.1, from coordinate 10,586,250 downwards.
GTGAGCTGTTAGTTGCTCCAGAGTGACTCTCTTTGGAAGCAGGCATAATTATTGACAGCCAGTTCATTGGAGTCAGCTCCGTTGCCAGTGGACACTTAAGCTAAGCAGCGTGGCACTCTACAGCCCTAGGGATTTATGCTTGGAAATAGTGACAAAAAAAACGTTGGCAAAAAGAATATATTTGCATATTCGAATGATGTGGATGCAGGTTGTTCTGTCTTGTCTATTTATTACAAACCAGCACAACATTCCTGTAACTTTGACCAAGTTTCCATTATATTTTTACTGCCGGGAATTTATCATACCAATTTATTTGTTCTAGGGATTGATCAGAATTAGGTTTTCTGTCGGCAATAGAAACAAAATGTGTGTTTGGTCACAAGTAACATAGGTTTTATTAATTATTCAAAAAGGTGCTTGAATATGAAACATGTCTAATATCCTCCATCTGTTAAGATTATAAGGTTTGTTTGTGGCATTGTTGGCTTTAGTTATGAAAAAAGCAGCACCTATTAAAGTGCTGGTGGTTATGACATGCTTTGTAGAGCACTTTTCTTCTCATGTTAAACCAAATTAATAATTTCTTGATACAGACATGTTTACAACCACACACACAATATTGTTTTCAAAACCCTGATTAAGCCCATGGAATTCTTTAGTGGGTTGGTTTCCATAATCAAAAAGACCATGCTTAATGGAATTATTGGATATGGTGTTGTTCAAGCCAAACCAAATTATGCTTGAATCGTCACTGCTGAGCCAAAAAAGCCTCTGACTATATTCCACACATTACCTCCCATAATTACTTGAATAATCAGGACAATGGGGATAGGGGATAGAGGATAGTGGTGGCCTAGTCATGAGTCATGAGTCAAAATCCCACCTGGGAAGACCACCACTAGTTTGGAGTTTGCCCTTGAGCAAGGAACTTTACCCCAAATTGCTCCAGGTGGACTATCCGTGTAATCTCATTGTATGTTCCTCTGGTTTAAAGCATCTGCTAATGACATAAATGTAACAATGCACAGCCTTCCTGGTTAAGATGGCCACCTGCCCATTTTTACCAGAACACATTAGGAGTTTTCAGAGCTCTGTGATTAGAATGGAAAATTAAAGTATCTAGCAGGGAGGAAAAAAAAGAGCTGCAGGACATGACAAGATGGCAGCCAACGGGCAATAGTGGATACAGTAGTGTACATAAAATAACGACAGCTTATTCCAGTATGTCAGTATGTTCCCTTTGTTATAATAAAAAAATTAAAAATCCAAATAAATTACTAAATAATACTAATCAACATTTGTAAAAACACGAGTTAGTTATTAGTTGTGGGGCATATAAATGAAATGTTTCCCACATTTGTTTTATGTCAGGACATGGAGAAATCCAGTAAGAACAACAAAGTCCAAAGAATAGTATAAACATTCATCCAATAAATTCAGATAAAAACTAAGATTTCTAATGTTAACTGCCATTATAAGCAAAGTATTTCTGTGCTGAGCATTGAGTCCACTATCGAATTGATACATCAGAAGATATTTCTTTAGATATTTGTCAAATTGTTTGTCAAGGTAACACACAAAGCAAATACTTAAGATGATCTACTACTTCTAAACAACAAAAGCATGTAGATCAACTGTCAATGGATTGATGAATCAGTTACATGCACCAACAGGTTTATTTAAACAAAATAAAAATGGAATGAATGTATTCTTGTACTTACTGTGGTGAAGTTTTTTAATGAACACGTTCGTTGACTGTCTGTTGATGGTGGTGATCTGATTCAGTCACATTGACGTGTATATTTCTTATTTATTATGGTGCTGCGCTCAACCCTCTTATTTTGTACTCCCTTGAGATGTATGTTTGCACTTCTTGTCTGTCCTTCGTGTATGGTGGCACTTAGTTTGCCCCTTTGGGGGTTAATAATGTATTTTGTTACTTCATACAGCATGTACTAATGATAAACTATGTTGACTAAATAAACTTAATGATGTAATATAATTAATATAAGAATCATATTTACTTCACATATGAAAGAATTGAGAAATACAGAAAACTTTTTTCTGTCCTTTCATTATTGCATCTGGTAAGTGAGCAATGCTGTTCAAATATGTTGGGATGGTTCTGTGAAAATAAAAGTATGAGGGTGAAATTAGTTAAGGGGAGACAGAGGTTTTCCCCCTCCAAGTAGTGTAGCTTTCACTCTGTGTTTCCGAACGGTCCACTTGGTGTGCATAACGGAAAGCTACCTCAGGCAGTGAACCACCAAGAGATGGCCACTGACTGCCCGCTTAAGTTTAGCTGCTGCCATCTTACAGCCTAGCCTCAGGGTGGATAATGCAACTTCAAATGTTCCAACATTGGGCCCTCCTCTATTTCGGTAATAATAGCATAAAATGGTAGGCATCCAAAAATGAGGTGGACAAAGAAAAACGCTGGGGTGACTTCAATCAATATTTGACCTGGGCTCACTTGAAAAAGAGAACTTCTATATGCAGACTACATCCACTCAATAACATTGGCTTTGATAAACATGCAAAAACCTTTCCTCATCTCACTATCTTACAAAAATCACTAAATGATATGTACATTAAAACCAGACATTCTCCTTAGAGCTATTACCAGACAAGGAATCAGAGCTTTGGGACTGTCTATAAGAGGTGGTGTGTAGTCAGGTAGATAATACTTCACATGCATGTTATTCTAAGTATGCATTCAACGGCCGTGTCTGAGCTGTGATGGAGGATTTGAGACAGCCATTGCAAATTAAAGAAATAATTGTCCAACAGTGCTTAAGGCCTTCTTACTATTTTTAATTTCATCTGTCATTATGGTTAACTGCTATGACCACCTTCCCCTGCAGGCTTTTATTGCAGGGAGCGATAGAATCATCTTAGGAACTGAAGATATTGTTTACCCTTTATCAGTGGCCCAGTACAATAAAGAGTGGATTAGCTCTGCTAATCTAAAAATATTTCATATTCTGTTTTGCTGCATTTGTTTTTACTGCAAGTTTATGCTCATGTAGGAGTCAGGGACAAGAGAGTATTTATTCAGAAAACAATACAGCGTGTAATTGGATTTTCTGCTAAGACTGATCTCAAATATTACTCAAATATTTAACTTTGAAACGCTATTTTCTGTAATTTGCCCCCATATACAAGAGCTCACCTTAATCTTGAGCAGCACCGAAATCTGATATCTGGCATTATTACACTTTAATGTCTACAATGCTAGACCTAGGAGAGCTCATTGTGCTGCCAGGGCTACATATATTAGTCCTGTTTCATGGGTTGCTCCATCACTTCGCTCCTCCCTACCCATGTGTCGATGCAAATTACAGTAACAGCTTGGACGTGAATATAATCTCAAGTGGTGAGAGCTGGGTGCCATGGCGAGGCATGCGGACAGATGGAAGCAGACTGAGTACTGCCAAGCCTCTTTGGGTCTCTCTCTCTCTCTCTCTCTCTCTCTCTCTCTCTCTCTCTCTCTCTCTCTCTCTCTCTCCCTCGCCCCATACGCTAGACAATAGAAGAGCAAAGGCTCACGACCAGTTGTATGCCTGCCATCGTCACGTGGCGGTCACCAAACTCCCATCCCCTCCGTGCGGTAAATGATTTAAGAGGGGAGGGATCCTATGATGGTCTTGTTTACTCTTGTGCACAGAAGGACGCCAAATCTGCTTGGATGAAATGATGGCCCACTCCCTATGTAGACCACCAAGCAACTGCTATGCTATTCAAACACCTTCAAATGGAATAATCTCTGTATAGAGAGACATAAAACGACATGTCCATGCACAGCAGTTTGTTATTGGTGTCCTATAGTTGAATGGCAATTTTTTTTATTTCTTTTTAAATGGCTGTTATATGGTGAAATGTATTATTTTACAATATTTCTTCCAGCAATTACTGATCGAGCAACAATTAATGTTCGAAAAGATTATACACTGCAGCACATATTTAGCTATAGTTAACTTGTGCAAAGTATCACTTCCTGTGCAATATTTTGTGTGACACATTTTCAAACCTTTGATAGAGTACTTCAGAGCATGTTGGATGTGGCTGCTCCTGATCTGAGAACACCCAAGTGCATATACATCTCAAAAGAGAAGCAAAACCTAAAGCATGCAGTCACAACAACAGTCAGCAAAGACTATGAATATGAACAGCCAAATGGACAGTGAGTCAGTCGTGCATCAGATAAGGCCGCTTGGATGACTCAGTTTGACGTGTGTTCACGAGGTTTGGGTCCGTCCTTTGCTCCCACCCAGAAATAGAGTATTTGTGACCATGAGTAAGAGGAAACAGAAAGATGCCCAACGTGTGACCTAAAAAACATGAGTCACATTTATTGTGTGAGGTGTGTTTATTTTAATTGGTGAGCTGTTGTTTAAATGCTGTCATGTATAATGACCATTGCAAACATCGATGCAATTAGGCAATTTCCCTCTTTCAATTTCCCTCTGATTCCGTGTAATGTAGGTGAACATATGGTTTAATTATGTGGCTGATTAGAGGGCCAATAACAAGCACTTTGAGACAAGCTTGGAGACAATGCCTTGGCATGGTAGATCTGTGTGCTCCATGAGCTGTTCTTCCACAGCCTGGTTTCACTGCGAATCATTGCCTCCCATACTTGGTATTCCAGGAAACATAGAGGGAGGTTCCGATTTCTCTGAAAGGAGAGGCACAGAGACCTCAGAGCACAAGATGGGGGGAGGAAAGCAGAGTGTGATGCCGCTGAGTCTTTCCCGGTGTTCATTTGCATTTTAAATATTTGCAGGGTGATAACTCAGCTCAACCCCATTATGGTCTCCCTTCCTCAACATTTCTGATTTAACATATGTATTTACTACCTGCTTATCAAACACTCACTGTAATTTCGGAATGATGAAAAAAAAAAAAGATTTATGTGCATAAAGTGGACATAATGACCTGGAAGAGCATTTTGGTTACGCATCTTGTTATCACTTTCATCCTTGGCAACTTATTAAGCTGCACTCAACAGAACAGCTGGTAAGAAATGTTAAATGAATACATATTGACCAACATTTCGAATGATTCCGTGTATTGGTTATTTCCCCATTTCTGCATTGACTGAATCAAATCTGAGTATTATTTTCATAGAAAAACAAATAAGAAAATATAAATCTCCTGCAAGAAATGGGGCACGAAATATGCAGATGTAGAAAGCATGACTATTGCCGACGTGGCTTGTTAGCAAGAGGAAGGGAGGGAGTCGGGGAGGATTGAGGAGGGGACAACAGCTAGACTCAGCTCTGTAACAGAAGCTGGCTAATTAACATTGCCCTCTCATACCCTTTTAGCACGGGACAAACAAGTGGGAGACATCATATTTCTTTGTTCTTAGCATTATGCGACCCCCCCTGAACACAGAAACCACAGGAGTTCAGACCACAGGGGGTCAGCAAAAGGAACAGTAAATCACCACGCCCGGCTAACCCCGAGGGAATTGTACAAACACCTTTACCTCCCACAATGCCCTCAGCTAGGGAAACTTGCAAAAATCAACTGAATCATCATTTACTCTCCCAAATAGATACAATTCAGGCACATTTCAAGCTATATTTCTATTTGCAGTACCGAACAATCATGTCGGTGCACTACAGTAGAAGTCGTTAAGAGCAATATGATCCTTGGCTGGATGCAGTGTGAAGAAACAGCTGAGAAGGTCGAACACTAGCCTCGTGTGCAGAGTTAATTAGTAGATTCATGTTACATATTACTTATTATGCAATTGTATCTTGGTATCTTTTTATTTTTGTTCTGTATTTGACAAAGAGACTTTATAGCTCATTCACGTCTAATCACAATTGCAGATCAGCCATTTGAATAATTCGTTATGCACTGGTACACTTCACTTCATATGTTTTTGGTCAAATTTCAGACTTTCAAAACTACATGCGATCTAAAAAAAGCTGGCATCCGTAATACTCCAACGCACTCTACGACTCGACAGACCATAGTGGAAGTGGCCGTGGGTGAAGGAACAGCAGATGCAGCCGCTCAAAGTCAATATGCAGTGATGGGGAAAACAAGGGGATGGCGGGCTGCAAAATTACTCACCAGATATCAAGCCCTGGTCTCCATTGCAGATATCACATGGGCCTCCTGTCCCACTGGCACTCTCGCCCCTGGAGGAAAGACGCCCACTGGCTTCAGAGCAAAACACCACCTAGAACCCTGGGGGAACATGGTTGCATTAGTCTGAATAAAGATGCATTCCTACTGAGGCATAAGAGTTAACCCAAAGTGGAACATATCCCCTGCAAGTGAGGCTGGTTTTAACAAATGTAATGAAGTTAGTTGTGTAGTTGCAGTTAATACTGTGGAAGGACAGCACTCCAAAGAGAAGCAGTCATACATTTATAATCTAATTGAATGATAGCTCGCTCCTTTCCACTTGGCAGCTCAGGGTGAGATATGAACACTGATTTGATTAAGAGACAACTGAAGAAAGCAGAACAAACAGCAGGAAATACATCAGAGAAAAAGAGTTGGAGACACAGGAAGTGTATCTTATCATGAATATTTCATAGCATCAATGTAGCTGAGGAGGAACAAAGTGTAAAGAGGAGCATTATGAAACATTTATCATATTTTGACAGTGCTTTGGAAATCATCGCTGTGCAACAAAACTCATTGAATTCTTCAATCCTGACAAAGTTTTATATACAGGAATTGAGGGTAATTAATGCTCCCCCTGTCATAGATGCAACTTGATAATTGCTTTTTTTGACATACATCTCTGGAATTTCTAAGAATGTATGTATACTTGTACAAAATACTACCATAAAATATTTCGCATTCTGAATGTGTAATTTTTGGAGGGAGAAAGTGGAAGTATTACCAAGGTCATGAGCCTTTGGTTTTTCACTAGTCCCGCAAATGTAAAACAAGCTTAACATGTCAACTCTGCCAGCAGGTTGCATGCAATGCAAAAAATATTACCATATCACCCTCATTCAGCTGTACGGAGAACCTCATGCATGAAAACAGAATTCTCCACTCAGGTTCTACATCTATTTGTATTCAGAGAGGACTTCTAGGGTAGCCACCGCGGGCTATTCATCCATCCGATGAAGTATTTATGACGCTAGCTTTTTCTGTTGTGATTGGTCATTTCCCCCCTCTTCAATTCATTTGAAGTTATGGACGTTGCTGTCACAGGAAATGAGTAAATGAGAGAAGGAAACAACAGAACTATCGGCACCCCAATATTTCACCATCATTAATTACAAAGTAGTTAATAAAGAAAGCCTTGTTAAGGGGATTGCTCATAATACCCTCATCCATATTAACTATTCTATTTACTAGTGCCTGGCACTGGCAGTCTTTTCACTGTCTTCTGCTGCCAAATTAGCTAGTAGTGTGTGACAACTGACAGGTGCACCCCTGGGAGATGTGTGAAGTAATTTTGTTATTGAACACGATGTCCTTGTGTTCTCCACAATGGCAACTGATTGTTAAAGGTAATGGTCTCCAAGCATTTCCTCATTGCTTCATAACCTCATCACTTGGCCTGTCTTAATAAGTCAGGGCCAGCTCAGAACAAGCGAGTCTCACTTAATCTCCAATAAAGCACTCCTTCATTGTACCAAACCGCAAGTCCAACCCCGACCCCCCAGACGCACAAACTCCCTATCCCCAACCATTTCCTCTCTCTCTCTCTCTCTCTCTCTCTCTCTCTCTCTCTCTCTCTCTCTCTCTCTCTCTCTCTCTCTCTCTCTCTCTCTCTCTCTCTCTCTCTCTCTCTCTCTCTCTCTCTCTCTCTCTCTCTCTCTCTCTCTCTCTCTCTCTCTCTCTCTCTCCATCCCTCATATGAGGTGAAAAGATAAATAATGTTTCAGTCCTGTTCAGACTTGGCCAAAGGACAATTTCTGTCAAGTCATTATCCATCACTTTGATTCCTTTCTCTTGGAGCGAGACAAAGGCAGTTGTTAGGGAGACAGTTCTTACCGTGCCGCCGCCAGCCCTGTTACTCAGAGTTCTATGCTATGACAACAGGCCAGACCAGCCTTTCTCTTTTTAACTCACACCTGTTATATTTCTGAGCGTCAATCAGACTGAGGACGGAATCAAGGATGTCTTCCAAAGATGAAAGAGGAAGGCCTGTCAGGTTAAAAGAACGGGACAAAATAACCTCGCTCCACCACCGGTAAAACAAAACAACTTCTGAGGTAGTCGGCTCAAGGAGGAAAAAATCTGCCTCATAAAATGCTAAATGGCCCTCATAAATGTGTCCCTCATGAGGGGTGAGACATTGATGAATATTGATGATTCATTATTTTGTGTAAAAAATATATATCTTGTTACTGTATGCATCAAATATGTCAACGTGCACGATGGAGAAATTTGCACAGCAAAAGGGAACCATAATCTATTAATCTATGTCATAATTTACAGTAGTTTTTGTTTTCACTTTGGCAAACTACTAAATGCCAAGGGAATGTGGATTTTCATCAACTGCAATAGTGACTCTAATAAAGAAGAAGAAAAAAAATTGCTGCAGACCCCTCAGGCAATCCTCTGCATCAGTTCTGGCTGACCTCATCTAAGGAGACAAAAACATGCCTTGGAGCCAGAATCAATTATGGATCCAACTGGATGCATATGCAGGTAGTGGCTATCCTCCCGGCAATCCCATCTAGGTATTGACAAGACAACGACAACCAATGGGCTTTCTACCAGGTAAAATAGGACTGTAGCATTTACCACGTCTTTACACTATTGGAATTCAATATCTCAACAGGCATGTGAGCTTCTTTTTGGGGATATTAATCACAGACTTAATTATTTTTGAATTGCCTTACTGTGAGTAAAGGTCCTGGTAGGAACGTCATATATCTGCAGGTGTACTCCTTTCCCTAACTGTACTGATGACTGGGTCTGAAATGAAGACAAGCAATAAAGGAGCACCAGCTGCATCAAGCTTGTGAAAGGACACTCTCAAAGTCGTAATGACTCAGCAGCTGGCGGACAGAGCCATTCGATCAGAATATTGTGGATCGGTGGAAAGGTGTCGGTGAAATAACTTGGTCATTGTAGCAACTTCAAAGTCCACCGTGACCCCAAGGTACCAGCAACACAACCAATAAATTCACTGCAAAACTAGGCTTAATTACTTTGACTGTAATCTTAGTCATTAATTTATGTTTGTACACAAGGTCCAAAATGTACAGGGTAATTTGTTATCTATAGATGCTCAGTAACGTGTTATGACCTCAATCAATGTGTTTATTTGAATCTAACAAATGGGGACAGGTGGAGCAGCAAGGCTCCTATTTATCAGCATGTTAAAATTATTTCACTAAAATTAGACCCAATCTTTTAACACTTGAAACAGGCATCCCCACTTAAGCGTTATTGCTTATAATCAGGCAATGCTAAATCTGTTCCACATATGTTGAGTAATGAAAGAGTTAAACTGATGGGGCTGAGAACATTTCAATAACCTAAAGCTCTGTCACTAAAGAATACTAGCATCCCAGTGGCACATTTGTTGACATAACTCTACACTTGAGATGGTAGGATGTGCTGTCGAGGTATATTGCTTGTAGTAGATGTCTGATTGACTAATTCGCTTTTTATTAACTTACCAACCTAGGCATTAGAGGTCAAGTTTAAGATGAACGACTTATGTGCCAGCCAATCAATACTCATGAATTTGGTGTGGGAGCGCAGTGTAACACAGAGAGGGGTTTGGCCTTAAAGAGCAGGAGGCAATTTAAAAGCCTAGTTGTATGGTCAGCAACTAGTGATCAAGGGTAAATGGTTACACACAACATGTTTACTTGAGCCATGTCACATACTCAATGTGTTTTTTTATGTATTTATTTGGTTTAACACATAGAGAAGGATCCTGGTATGTTTTTATATTTCAGCCAGACGCACTGTTAGTAGGTCATGGTGGTCATGTTGTACCATTTAGGTAGGTTATTAATCCAAAGCCACAGGCAACAGAAAAAGTAATTCAACCAACTAGCACTGTTTCAGTTATCCTCCCCTGAAATGTTACAATTTTAAATTTCTTGTCCAGCATAACATTGAGATGAAAGCAACTGGTATATTTCTACCAGTACAAATTACATTTTATGGGTCAGACTTTTGCCTATCTTATCATTTGTACCAGCTTTTGAATTCTCAGAAGTGAATTTTCAGCCTCAGCTGTTGGCACATTATATGGGGAAGCACTCACATACTCCATGGGTAACACTGACAGTTTAAAAGGCCACTTTTTGTGATACAGTATATACATTTTTTTTTTATATGAAAACCAAGCTTTATTTTTATGTAAAAACGAATTGCTTGAGAGGATTATATTTCACATTTCCCTAATTCCCACAGGATGGTTTTGTAATTTTCTCTAGATTATGTGTGTAATCTTTTCACGAGCAGGTTTGTGAATCTTTATGGCAGACATGGGTCGGTTTTAGCATCATCCCCCACGCTCCATAGTACCTGGCATCTTGTGATTTGCTTGGAGATGTTTGTGCCAGATCAATAGAACAAAAAAGCATCTGGGGGATCTTTGACATTTCCAACAAAATCATGAGCCTTTAATTGGGTTTTCACAGATCATTAGCCAAAACACATTCAGTGTATTGTTCAGCCACCAGCATTGCATGGTCTAATGATTACATGCGAGACAAGATCCACATATGGATGTTATGCATTACCAAAATGCATTGACAGAATTCCAATGCACCAACTCATATGAACAACACTAGTGGAGCTAATTATTTGGACAGTGCAAATGGAAAGAGGTTGGCCCATTCAGTTCTCTCAGATGCCCAATAATATCTGGCCCTGCTTTGCTTAATATTTCTGTCACATTCCACTACCTCAGCGAAATGTGCCAAACACCATAAATGCAAAATAGGTCACGATGAAGAGCAGTATGAAATTAGATTTATTGTACGATTCTCCTTTTCATGCACCAAAGGATGAGTCAATGAGAAAATCAGAAGAGTTCATGTAGAAGGAAGAAAGTTTCAAAACTAGCCACAGACTTGTATTTTTGTCGCGGTAAAACTATACAATATTGTGCTGTCTGTTGACTGTATGTTTGTCCCGTTTATTATAATGTTTAGACATTTCTTTGATCAGGAATGTTTTCTTCTGTGCAGGCATATCCCAACACTGTTCTGTGCAGTAAGGAAGGGTTTCCAACTCCTTTGCTTGTCCCATTGAGCTTTAACCTGAGAATGCAGCTCTGCTCTGCGATAACTAAGTGATTTTGTGGTTCAGTGGCTCCTTACATAATCATATGGCATGCTGCCTCTACTTCTAGAAAAATGTATTTGTTTTGAAAAGGCATATGCATGCACCATAATTTACTGTAGAAAATCATATTTTAATCATTTTATACTTTGAGGTAAAGCTTCTGTCTGCTATGGCCAAATTGTAAGATGCTGTATGAAATCATGTTTTTTTAAAAGACAAAAAGGCATTTTAAATAATTCACTTTAATGGGGCATTTCAAAAAAGCTTAAGATATCAGCATACTGCCCCATCAGTTTCTATACAGGGGGAGATATTGCCCAGTGTTCACAAATTCATGCATAGAGATTACAACGGCTTAGTGTGAGAAGTATTAGCATTGAAAATGAAATAGTGTCAGACATATCCTGTTACATTCAAGCCTGTAAGCAAGAAAACATTGAAAGGGTTGAGGGAGAGCCTTTGGCTGGATGAAATTTTGTTCAATTAATTGAATAATTCGAAACAGCTACAGTACAGTGTATTGACAGCCTCCCCCCAGAAATCCCTTGGCACGGATCAATGAAAATAGCATTTCTTTATTGTCCCAGCTCAGTAAGTGGTTGAGTGGGTAAAGAAGAAAATGACTTTCAGTTATTTTACAGAAGGACAAGCTATTTTAAGTTGCCCCCAAGCACACACACTCTTTCTCTCACACACACACACACACACACACACACACACACACACACACACACACACACACACATATACACGCACACAAACACACACACACACACACACACACACACACACACACACACACACACACACACACACACACACACACACACACACACAGACACACTCTCTCTCTCAGATACACACACACACACTAGCACAATAATACTTCCTGGTACTACTTACTCAACACTGTATTCCTACTCTACAGTAGCTCAAGCATAGGGATGACTGCCAAATAAATGTGACAACTTCTCCAAACAAGGGACAAAACTATCGACAAACCCTCCTCGCTAATGAAGCCAGATATTTCTCTAAGCTCACCATCTGTAAACAATGTCAAAGCTGTGTCTGTGCTCTGGCAGAGCTTTCACAGTGACATGCTGCAGATGCACACAGCCACCAACCTAAAAAAGTGGGTAAGAACTAAGATATGTATTTTCTCTCCCTATGAAATAACTTAACTTCTGAAGCAACACTACATAATTAAGGGCTTGTGTAAATCTGTGATTCATTTTTATTTTGTATTGCCAGAAGGATGAGCAGATAAAAAAGAAAAGTTTGAGCTCTAATCTAATAAATTGCAGCAAACCAAATCCAGAAAAGAGATATCATCTTTAAGTGGAACGACAATCTGATTTCCTCACATCTGCTTGTTCTCCCACACTTATTTTTTCTCCAACAATATGCTTTAATTCCTCGTTAGAAAAATGTGTCCTTAAAATCAATTACAGTAAACTGACTTTTCTTGGCAAACTTATTGAGATGAGAACATTATTCTTAGTTTGCAAAAGGCTATTTTAAGCAAAGGTTCCTATACTTTAAAAAGTGCCTAATTTGAAAACATATACTACTTCCATGCAGACACTTTAAAAGAATGGACTAGTCTGGTGTGGAGACATGGACCACACAACTCCAAAATGGAGTTCGAAATTTCACCCTACTGTACAGCTCCTGAGAATGTGACACTTTAAAGTAAGCACTAACTCTTACACCTCTTACAACTCCTCCAAACACAGTCTTGGTTATTACATAATCTTAGTGTCAGTCCCCCAAAAATCTACTATGATGTCCACACATAGTCGTGTCAGCTGTAACCATCTTTGAAAACTCCTCCATATACATATGATACAAATTCCAAGGATACGGTCATAGTTACAGCTTTATTGTACACTACTGTACTCCGGTGAGCAGTTCTATAACACAACCATGCATTTAAGTGTGTTTGTGTTTATGTGGCACCTTAAATGGATAACTTGTTTGACAACAACAAACCTTGTCACATGGAACAATGGTATTTGTAGTCTGGATCTCAAGCACTCAGGCACACTCATCTGTATGTATTATTGATGGACTTGGGAGATAACACTACGCTCTGATCTTTGAGGTCCATCCCGGTATGAGGGATTGCTAGCATTTTCAGGATTCACTCCTCCGAGTCCTCTAGATACACTTGAACAGCTTTAAACATGTACTAGAGCCACAGTCAAGTTGTCCATCTATAATAGATTTTGAGTGGTGTGAGGTGGAGCATGTCACACCCAGTAATGCACAGTGGGGCTTTATGAAATGTTTAAGTGGGCCTCCCTCAAATTGTTCCCCTGCTTGTTTTGACAAGATGGAGGACAACTGTATAAAACATGTAAATCCCTCTTTAAGAGACACCCTTAAACAACTATGGGAAGATTCCTCCTTCAATTATATTCAATGAAATAGGCCTGAGTCAAGTATCCAAAACTAGAGTAGATTGCATGGGGATACTCTTACTGTAAATGTAATGTATTTGAATATTCAGTACCATTACTTTCAGACTTTACCAATAGCTTCTCTATCATGTTTCTGGGTATGCTTAATGCATCAAGCATTGCACAACTGTTATGGTTTTATATGTTTTACATAGATCGCTTAGATTTAAGCAAAGCCATAAAAAACAGCTCAGAATTTTTGCGCAATTGACAATATGAGAGCGTACTTCTTTGAATTTTCAACAGTGAGTGATATGGGATTACCTTAAGTCCCACAACATCTAGTCTCTCTAATGCCTTCACATGAATCTGCATCTCCTAGAGCGTGCAGACTCTTGGAGCCTGTCTGCTTTGAGGAATGTAAGCATGTTAGTCCCACTTTTCTTTTATGCCACTGCCTTCCTAGAGAGCAGGGGATGTAGCTATTGGTTGTTTCCCACATAGTCCACTCAGTTTGTCAAAAGAATCCCTTCCACTTTTAGAACCTCACAAATGACTTTTGTTAAAACATCTCACACAGATGGGCAGATCAGATGTTTTGAATCATCTCAATATTCTCTAGAGCCAGGGGTCTACAAAACCAAAGTGGTAGACCCATACTATTACCAAACCATCTACCTGACGGGTGTATGAAAGCGAGCCATGAACTATTTGGAACACGCCACTCGCAGTAACAGTATTCATTTCATCATCAAACTGAACATGCCTAGCTCCTCAGGCCCTTAACACTCCAGCATCCATGGATATCTGACGAAAGGTCAGATCACTCCCGATTTATTTGCCAAAAGGAGAGGACACCGGGGAACATGCTCAGCCCTGGGATTTAATCAGCCATCCAGTTGCTGAGACCCGGTTCTGCTCTCGCAGACAGTCTGTTTAAGGAACCACTTTGGGATGTGAGCGGTGGCCACCGGTGCGTGACTAATGACCAATGAAGAAACCCTGCTTGTGAGATAGCAACGAGATATTGCAGAGAAACGATACCTTCTCCGAGAAACGATTTTTGACAAGAAATCATATTCGATTATATCACTTGCACTACTTGTTTTTTAAATGTATATTAAAAAGTATTCTATTAGGAGATGTTCAGTAGTGAGGTTGTTGAAATCCTTGGCCTTAAAGATATTTGTGGCAAACACTGAGCTGTCTTCTGCAGCTTGTTCTCTAGTAACAGAATTTACGCACTCCAATAGAGTCAGAGTGGCAAAGTGATTAGAGGCATAATCGATCCATGTCTTTGGGCAACCTTTCTGTTGAAAGTGAGCGGACTCACCTCAATTTGTGAGTTAAATTCCCTTGATGACTGCATACTCTGCAAAAGCTATTACATCAACAAACCAACTATTTCCCAGACTTCATTCTGTAGAATGGAACAAAAAAAAAAAATCTGTTGCTCTTGCACAGCATTTGAAAATTGAATGAATACTATTCATATTCAGTTTAGAACATCATTTGTATTCATTTTTCAAACGTAAATGTATTTCATTTGGGTGCTTATGACCAGTCTAATTCTGACATCGTTTATCATCAAACAAATTGTTATTGCTCACACCGGTTTCACAATAAATTAAACAATTTTCCTTTTCTGTGAAACTATTGTTGAAATGCTGATCTGAATGGCTTTCACAAAAGGCTACATGAGTATGTAGTTAGATGAGAAAAGGTTTGTAATCCGTATTATATGGATATGCACACATTCTTGTCTTATCATCACTAGATGAATGCAAGTTAGGTATTGGAGGTTTGAATATCTCCATTTACTTTTTTGGAATCCACAGTTTAGACATCTAGACAGGAAGGTGTGAACCTGCAGCCTTAGAAAGCCTCTCATGGGGGGGCTCCACCATCTCTCCCATCGAACCTGACACTCAGAAAAATCCTCCCAACAACATGGATGAAAGCACTGCAGAGAGGAAGAACAGCAGCTGTACGTTGTACGGAGGAAGATGTCCTTCAAGGGTTACAACGGAGGGAGACGACATTAGAGCACTGCACTCAATTATTCCTCTCTTATCCTGTCTATTGTGCTTGCAATGCAATGTATGAGGGGCCACCATTTACTTTGTAATTTACATATTGCAGTAATAATCCCCTGTATGCTTTTCTCCTTCACGTTCATTGTCATATTCCATCTGCTTTAAGGGGACTACGTGAACCAAACCCAAATATAAGGACAAATACACACTCCTAAGCAGTCCCATCTATTTTACCTGCTATTCTGAAGCAGTCAGGGTACAAAGGAATAAAGCAAAGGTAATATGTCCAGCTAGACTGAAGCTACCGAATGTAAATGGGCAACCATCTGAGAAGGCCTGAATAATTTATAGCGCTTCTTGTTTTGCTGCACGATGAGAAGGCTTTATTTCAAACAGAAATAACAGAGTGCCTATTATGATGTTTTTCCTTGTCATATTTGCACATGCATTTTGTATATGCATTATATTTACCTTATTAATAAGCAGCTTTTCTAGCATGTATGTTCAATCAATTCATCTTGTACTGCCTTTGAGTAATTTATGACAACATTGCGGGGTCAGGATCCAGAAAGGATCTACCAACCTCCACCGTGCTCTGTGGAATGTCTCAGTACTCTCGAGAGACGACGATTTTGGCAGAACTCCCAGCAGAAATAAGAGATTCCCAGTTTATCTTTACATTTTGTTACAATGAGACTTTAAGATACCTTGTAGTGGTTAGCACCAAATTCCCTGGTTTAAAACATTGTAACGGCATATTCATAAGGTTTTTGCACTTACTTAATCCTATCAGCATTTCCAAGGACATGTTTTCGAACATACTGAAGACAACTTTTCCCTACACAGTTTTTTTACTCACTATACCCATTTCCTCTCCTTGTTTTGGTCATCCATTTTCTACTGTAGCAAAACCTGCCGTACTCCAAAATCACGGTGTAATCACGTGATTAAGTTAAATTCTCCCATTGCCCACCTTGGGAACCCACCTCCATGCCAAGGGAGTTCATCCCTTTTTCATAGAAGCATCCGAATGGCTAGAGAGCACACAAACAACACAATATAGTGACCACCAGCTATACGACTGGGCCAAGATTGCAATAAGTGAAGATTGCTGGTTACATATGCAAGAATTAAGAGTCTGATGGGACGCACCAGAAACAGGAACAACTTTCTTGTGACCAACAAAATATTCTGTTTTGACGGTGAAGCCCACTAACTTCTGGGCAAATCTATTTAGGGTAATATATGTCCTGTACACTTTAAAGCACATCTCTCTACCTTTCGCCAGATGTGCATATTCATTTATTTTATTCAACAAATTAAACTGAGTTAAAAAGTATTTATGTCGGCCGCCTGACTAGCTTTAGCTTAGCCGATGATTCAGAGCTATTATTAAAAAAAAAAATGCCCCTTATCTGGCATCTCCCCTTGCTCTCTATTGCAACCACAGTTTCAAAATCCCTCTCAGAAATATAGGTCTGCGACAAATGGTTTTCACAGGGCATAAGTCAGGTGAACTACATGATCACACTACTGAAGTGACCCTTTAAACTCGTTGATTATGACGAAGCCAAGATTGAGATAGATTCACTGTCCCTTGAGGATCTATTTATCCTGTGTAATTTTTTTCATTATGGATTCACCATTTGACAACTCAAAGTGAATATTTTGTCTGGTTGCTAATTCAAAGATTCTACCATTTGTTTCAGAAGTTTTTTGCGGTTTTAAATTTAAAAGACTTGCACTGCACTTTTCTTTTATCATAGTGCATTACTCTGTGATTGTCAAGTTAATTTCCTACTACACAAAGAAACTGTTGTATGAACAGCTTGATAAGAGCATCTATCCTCTTTTGTACTTATTGGACACAATAGTATTTTCATTTGTTTTAGTAAATCTCACCCAGTTAAAACACTGTCGAAAGAGAGGATACGGATAAGAGAGGATGACAAACTGTAAAAAATACTGCTACAGTCACAGTTACTGTATAAGGGATTATGTTGCTTCTACTATAAGTTAGAATGTGAACATGATAATGTTCCATAATGGATGGTAAGTCTGCATGGTCAGATAAGGCGAATGCA
This sequence comes from Aplochiton taeniatus, assembly GCA_017639675.1. Lineage (NCBI taxonomy): Eukaryota > Metazoa > Chordata > Actinopteri > Galaxiiformes > Galaxiidae > Aplochiton > Aplochiton taeniatus. Next base: position 10,568,478 of record CM030181.1, on the reverse strand, counting down.
AATCGCATGCGGTATCTGTGACAGGGTTTACACTAACATACCAATAACAAAGAATGTTTTCTCTAATCTTTATTCTGTTGTCGTTATCTTACAAATTGCATTTCCGCACATTTTCTTCCTTTAGATAGTCCAGAAAACTCTGACGAAACGGCTGGTTTCATCCACATTAATAATGACTAATGAGCCTTACCATAATGAGGATGTTGTAAATAAAGTTAACGTGTTTAGGGTGTGATCGTACACACTGACATGTAAACAATAAGTCAAAAGCAACACTTTGGACATACTTTGTTAACAATTTGGAGTTATTGTGATGGATTGCTCCTTTCAAACAGCAGGCAACCTTTCAAAGATGTTCAAAAAGTATCATACTGTTAAATTGACTATTAACTTCCTCTGTGTGGGCTATGGCTGCTTTTAACAGAGACTGGAAAATGATTTGTATTTACAAAAGAACGCTGGCCTGTTGTACAGAGGGACTGGCATGGCTATTTGGAAAGCTGTTGTCAGAAAAAGGAATGTTGCAGCTGTTATATGTATGTGATACTTGTCTGTGGCAAATGAAAATTGCTGTTATTACTAGGCCTTTTAGCAAATTGCTTTGCAAACTGGTTCCCCAGTGCGTTTCAGACATGCATGTCATTGAGCTAATGAGGATTCATTCATGAATCCTTAGGTACACACTTTACCAAAAATTGCTTCCATTGTGCAAGAAATCTAGCTGTTATTGGAATTGTATTGGCTTGACATGATAAGTTTTACAACAGTCATTTTTCAAAATGACACTGAACCAGAAGAGGTTACACCCTTCCCTATTTAATTATACATTCCAAAAAAAGAAAACGCCTTTGATGCTCTAAATGGTTGATTGCTGAACAGCTGCCAACAAAATATGTGAAAACAGAATTTACATGAAAACAGGCTTTTTTACTGAGACTTGGAAACACATGTTTTGGAAACAATACGTGATTGCCTATGTGAGTAACAGGATTCCAATGGACTGAAATATTTTTCAACAAGACTAAAAATCTGCGTTATGAAATTACAAATTATATATTTTTTATGGTCAATATGATGTCTTTGTTTAAAATATATATATAGTATAGGGATCATGGTATGCTGACGTAATGAACAGTTTTTAATGAAATATTCATTTATGGAATATTTTAAAATAACGTTTGATAAAATATTAGAAACACTAACGGTATTGATCTACAAGGATTGAATTGTATACAAGCTGGATAGTTAAGTGAAATACAGCCATCTTTAATTGATGTTCTCCATTTGAGACCAGTTGATCCCTTTTTGTTACCTTGAATCTATGACCTACTAAAGCTATGATCTGACTCATTAGCAGCTCAGAACATTGCAGTTATTCTGCTTTGATTTATAAATAAAATATATTTTAAAATTCCTGTTTGTTCCTGAAAATACTAGAACATATTTTTTTTGTCCCTGAAGCCTGCCATCATGATTTGGAATTTGCAGTAAAAAAGGACACAGACAATAGAAGATGAATCCCAAACGTGCTTATTGGAGCTACTGCAACGTTTCTGTATGTTGGGCCTGCGTGATAGTTTTAAGATCTTTAAAAAGTGTCACAGTGATCTGAAGAGCCATTGAGACATGAGAAGATGTCAAAGGCGTCAGTCTCATTTCCTACACTCAATTCATCACCAAAGAAAACTATAATCCCTCTCTCAAAAAAGGTCTCCATAAGGTAATCTCATTCTAAATGACCGGCTTAGCCACTTTCCTTGCTTATCTTAATAAAATCACACGCTAGAAGCTCTGGCTGGTCGCTTCCTAAAAGCTAATTCAATAAGAAAATACCAGGCGTTCCTCCTTATTTCAAAGAGTTTTAATAACCTACATATGGCACTACATTCCCTATTGATTTAGTAATTTTCTGTTCTTTGAATAAACAAAGACGGTTTTGTGTGCCCATGTTTCAAATTTTCAATATAGAATAATGACTGCATTTCTGGTAGGACCCCATCAAGCACTACAGTACAGGAAAAGATATTCATCTGCTATTTTGAGCCAGAATAACTTATGCCCATGTCTGAAATGTGCTGACTTCTTGTCCTATGGGGCTGAAATGAACAGCTATTCATAGGCAGGAAAGACACAGCAAAGCTTAAGATTTACATTGCAAACATGGAATAATCATACATTCAAAATATGTTCTGTCAACCTTTACATCCCCTTATGTTACCTTCAGTCACCTGAAAGTCATTTTAGAATTTCCATCAGCATTCATCCTCTCTCATATCTGCAATATAACTGTCTAAGAGTCTGATAAGCCTGAAAATAGTTTGGAAAGTTGGCCTGTTAATTGGTCTGTCAGTCCAAAATAGGTTATGTGGTAGGGATGGCCATTGTTCTTCATTTTTAATTATTGTCTCTAATCTTAAACTTTAAAATTGTCCCTTTTAAAACTGGTAGACTGAATTATTCCCTTCCCACGTGGTGTCAGGATGATAAAGTTACATACAGTGGATCCCAAAAACATGTACAAAATAAAGTATTTATCCATTCACATAATGTATTTATTGTAAGTAAAAAGTGAATTCATGCAACTGAAACTGACGTGATTTGCAAGTTTATTCAGGGTACAACCAAGATTACTGATAACATAGACTTAACTAACTGCTTTCGCACAGAAAACTAATTTAGCCAAGGTATATCAGGTCATGTAATTTTCTGCTCACATAATGACTTTTATTTTAGGGTCTGGAAGTGTTGACACACAATTACTTTTCCAATGGCAGCGGATGACATTGATAAAGTGTAACTAACAGCTGTGAAGGAAATGACTGCAAGTCAACTGCTTTGGCTCAGCTAAAATACTGTGGCCTCTCATTGAACAAACAACGGAAATGACTGTCGGATACAGCAACCGGGATCAAAAGATAAAATATTCCCATAGCGCCTCACACGACAAATATCGCACATTTTACCCTGACAATGCATGTTTGAATGCATTTATCAACCTTGCAATGAAGTGCATCTAGTTTGCTTTCTATTTTGACAAATCATTGCGTACACGCGACATTAACAATTACAGAACCATTTTCCAAGGTGCCACGGACGCAGCTCCAAAACACTCATGACCCGTGTGTGAGTATTGTGGGTGAGGAGCTCACTAATCCCCTTTGGAAATGATTGCCTGTCTCTTCTTCAACCGCTTGCAATCAATAGTATAAAGCCTGCATGGCTTGTCCCAGAATGGAGAGTACACAAGAGCAACACATTACTGATATTCATCTTCTCAGGATCCTCTTTAAGGATTCGATTTGTCATCGATGGCAGACCCTTATAAAACATTGCTCTCGGCCGCTCCGGGACTGGATTAATGTTTGAGAGAGGTTCCCTTCCCAGAATGATTATTTATAAAGCAAATCCCCTGGAATATCTTTTACCAAGTGCAAATTCCTGAGAGGAATAACAGCAGTTTTTCTGTTCATAAGTTTATCAAACCATCTATTGTATGTATTCTGGAGCCATGTTCACAGCAGCCCAGGGTGTTTCTGCTGTTCATCAGAGAGGCAGTTTTCCCTATTGAGATAAGAAATTAAATCTGCCAAAGCCAAGGATGCTGGGTCTGCTGCAGGGTGGTGGAGCAGTAGCTCTGATAATGGAGCCGACTCCCATTGCGCAGGCTGGGAGGCAAACAGCCGTGGCGCCAGCCCAACCCTGCCTATGTGAGACGATAACAAACACTGTGGAATAGCTGCACTGGATGAGGAATGCTACTCTTGAGCCTCTGTCTCATTCTCCTTTCTCCTGCTATGTATGTTTGTTTGTGTGCGTGCGTGTGTGTGTGTGTGTGTGTGTGTGTGTGTGTGTGTGTGTGTGTGTGTGTGTGTGTGTGCATGTATCTGTTTGTATGTATGAGTGTCTTTGTCTATTGTCTGTCTGTCTGTCTGTCTGTCTGTCTGCCTGTCTACATGTGGACATTGTTGAAATGCATTCAGTAAATGAGAAAATGGGAATACTTTCTGATTGTGTATGTAGCTTCATATCTTAAACACTGTAGCTACCCTTAGAAATAGTTTGGGCGTGGAAGGATCAACTATGCTCATAATGGTGTTTTCCGTTTGAAGAGCCTTTTTCATTGTCATGTCTTCTTTGCTATATTCTGTTCGTTTCATAGAATGTATAATGTTCTATGCAAATGGCTAAACAGTCCTAATTTCAAAAGAAGACACTCACCACAAAATGTTGTCCTCTGAGATGCCTCTCACAGTCTTGACTTCAAAGGAGGCTGCAGAGGAAAACAAACAGTCACACCTTAATGGGCAGGCACATACACACTATATAATGGGGGCACACACTATCATCTGTAATACTGTCAGAATCCCCAGGGGTTCCATTTATGGTAACATTGTTTTTCTATTAGAGGCTTATATATACAGTATATAAAGTATATGCATTCATTCATTTATTCATTTTTGCCTCAATTTACTTTTGTCAATCAGGTTGAACTTTTGCCCCATCAGAAACAGTGAAAAATATTTACTATGTTGATTGGTTTATTATTTTTTGATAGACCTACTAACCAAACTATATAATCTGTACTCATAAACTATCAATTTAGTCATGCAAGTACCCATGTTTTACCTACTATCAAAATGCCTATGGAGCTTAATCTAGCAATAATCTTCTTTCTCACTATCCCTACAGTGGAGGGCACATTCAAAACAGGATAAGGGCAGCTATCAACAGTTAATTGAAGGTTTGAAGAAAAAGGACTATTTTCCTTCACAATTCATATCGAGATAATGGCAACAGAATAATTGCCCCGATTCTCCTCTGTCAAATGTAATTGTTGAAACAGCCTCCTTGATTATCATCTCAACAGTTCTCTTATCAGCACCTGCCATAGTGATGCTGGCTCTGTGTGTCCAATCAAGAAAGATCAGACAGCCCAAACTCTAACTCCCACATGTGATAAACACAGATGCCATCTTGCCCAGACAGTGGTCCTCCAAGGTAATTTGAATGCAATCCGTTATATAAAAAAAGGGGTTTTCTATCTTTCCCATCCCTTCATCTGTTCACACCATCTACACACCTTTAGTGCAACTTTCTTGCGAGTAAAATATTCAACGCTTTTCAGTGTTTGAACACAAAGACCATGGTTTGTAGATTAGAAAAACAGCTATGTTAAATACATTTCATGTCCAAATAAACGTAGCCATCATCCAAATTACTCTGACCGAATTCTTTAATTACTCTGTTAAAGACAATATCATTCATACCCGATTGTGAGCATTCAACTGACCCAAGGCAGATATTTTACAAAAAGCTTTAATAGAATAGCCCATGTCCCAACTGTAATCCTGAATAGGCAGAATGCAATGCATCAACTTCTTAACATAGCTGATTACATTTTTTGTTTATGTTTAGACTTTATAGTCAAATTCATCTATATCATGGTTGCTAAGAGTACACTTTAAATCGTAGTCTTCAATTGCTTGGTAAAAATGATCAAACTCACACATTGTCTCAAACAATGCTTGCTTTGTGCATGTGAAACACCACATGTTCTCAGACTGACACATAGCCTCCAACTATGTCTTCTCTGTTGCCTTGATGCCTTTACAATGGATGATTCATCCGATTATAGGACTGCAGCTGTGTCAGGCTGGTGCTTTCGTTTTGTTTCTGCCGTCTGTGGTTGGGGTTCTTTGCCATCATTTGTAACTGATAAAATTCCCCAGGAGAGACAGCTGTTTGTTTAATATTGCACTGAGCCTTGGAGCTTGTTACTGTAAGCAGGTGCTCTAGATACAGGGCGATTGCCTATCTGTTGGGATATTGAAGGAAGTTCAAATGGACAATATCTATTGGCATTGCAGTGCAAGGTAAACACAGCAAACTATTGAAAATGGATTTCAATTAAGATATTCCATGAGACTTCTCTCCTCCATTTTGCTGTGCCGTTATCTATGTGGCTGTGTGATATCACTTTCCTGTTCAAACATGTTGTAGAATTTTTAATGAGGAAATATACACAGGGAGGAAGAAAATAATATGTATACAGACAGAGAAAGAAAAGGGTGGGGGCGGCGGGGGGATATGTGTGTATGTGTGAGGGGGGTGGGGGGGTGGTTTATATGCACACGGTACCTTTCTTTATCAAAGTATCAAGCTACTGTGAGAACCAGGGGCACGGCTCAGCTCATGCTTTTATGACTCAGATACACTTGCTACAAGGCTAATACAAACATTAAGAGGCCAGGACCCTCGCCTCTAACTTTAAGCTCTCTGTAATGAAAAGACATATTTGATGTTGGCCAGCGGTGACCTGGACTAGTAGATAGTGAATGATGGGATTGTAGACCAGACCCACCTATTGATCCTAGTAAAAGACCCCGTGATGACATTTTTTTTTACTTTCATCTCTGTTCTATCATGCAAAAATCATTAACGATTTTGTAATATTAATTCAAATACCGTAATGAGAAAGCAAACCATCTAAGGAATGTCAGTAGGATGGTACTGCATGCTAAACTGAAGGTTTGATCACAGTATTACCTCTGTCTACTCCAATTTCCCTCACATCACCGATTTAAAAACAAAGGCAGCCAAGCATGACATGGTTTTCATTAGATACCAGTCAGCCCTGTTGTACTGCTGCCTCCATTGACTGTGACCTAACTGACAACATATGGCTCTCTTAGCATGCCGCTGCGGTTGGCATTCTGACCGTCCCTTTACCTCCAGGGCGGCCAGTATGACCTCCAGAGATGAGAGAGCTCCGGTGGAAGATAACAACCTAAGGCACTAGCCCTTCACTGGAGGAAAAGCTGACATATAAAATAATTCAGAAATGTCTTTGCTTGGGTGAGTTGTGTGTCGGCTTGTGTATGTGCATGTGTGTGTGTGTGTGTGTGTGTGTGTGTGTGTGTGTGTGTGTGTGTGTGTGTGTGTGTGTGTGTGTGTGTGTGTGTGTGTGTGTGTGTGTGTGTTTATACCTGAATACTGTATGTTTTATATATTTACAGTACGTGTGTGGGTGTGTGTGTCTGTAAAAACATGCACACACACAGAGTGTTTAGACTCAAGAAAATGAGGAATTCCTGCAGTCTGTTGAGAATCTCTTTTTGTTCATGTGATTCGCTCGTTTCTCTGATGAGCACCATGCTCCTATTTATATACATAGCCATGCTCAGCACATTTACCGGCACCACATAAATAATCAGTAGCTATAAGAGTATGTGTTCATGAAGGATGAGTTTGTCCTAACACAGCACTTCTGGCTACCTACTTCCATGATGCCTGATATGATACGCCCCACCTCCTCTCTCTCTCTCTCGCTCTCTCTCTCTCCGTCTTTGTCACTCACCCCCACTTTCTCTCTCTCTCTCTCTCTCTCTCTCTCTCTAGCCATCTCTCACACATACGTGCACAACCAAGCACAATTATTTGGTTTACTCAACTTCCTCTTTGTAAAAGCCACCAATGCACTATGCAACAGCTCATTTCATGCCATAACAGAGTTAATGTTACTTCTTAATGCAGAGGTAAACAAGTGTGTGAAAGCATTAGTGACTACTCGGCTGCCAGATCGAGGCTACAGATATTGATTGTGTTGGAGAAGCTCAAAGTGGTCCAAGCATTGAAGGACCCCATATTGGTGTCATTGACATCCACACTAGACTGAGGGTCCTTCTAGTGACCTACAGGATGGATCTTAATTTTTACATTTAAGTAGGTTTATGATTGACTTACAGACTTAGGCCAATTCATAAATATCTTTTGTTTTGTATAGTGTTCTGCAAATTGCAATTGTATATTGTTCTGCACTCTTTGTAGGTTCAAAAACTTTATACAAATCATCTGATAATCTAATCTAGAGCATATTATCATATGGTATTTTTAATGACTGATGCCATTAACACAAAGCACTGAAAACATGGTTTGACAAATACATCTGTTATTCAAACAAAAGTGGAAAATGAAAAATAATGATTCTTCCCCAAACAGTCGTTTGCTTATCCAGACTTGAAAGGCCTTGCTTTGACATACTTACAGTATGGCAATAATCCTTTCACCCTACTGTGAAGGTGGCACTGCAGTAAACCCTGCTGATGGACCACAGCCAGTCTCATTCCAACACAGATCCAAATGGAGAGAGAACGGCATCATTTGTTTGTCCTCTAAGATGCACTTGGCTCTAACCTTTGTGTGTCCAATGATTTAACTCAATATCTGCAGGTTTGGGACAAACAATGCGTGTGTAAACGGAGGGAATTGTCTTGACATATGCCATTAAAAAAGGTATCATTCAGCCACTATATGGACTATCTACCTTGCATTTTGGGGTGTACAGTCCCATCTACCGAAATGCTAATATTACACTATGCTCAACAACAGTAAGCCTGCAGTAAGGCATGCTGTCCTAGCTATCTGTTCATGCTACCATATTGACACTCAAACTGATATTGAAAGGGATTATGTGACTTAAGCCTGCATGTTTTGCATGCCTGGAGAAGTGTTCTACTTGGATGCAAGCAGAGCTCCCTGTGCCAGTCAGCTCTGTCTGGATACTCACTCCCTCCCTCGCAGATAATCCCATGAAAAATACAACTCTTTAATGCCTAACATCCTTACCACCGCTCTCTCTGTTGCTTGAATTATAATTAAGGACCATGGTCAGCCCATTCCGTTGAGTCTCGCTGAGACGTCAAAGGAATTTCAACAAGGATAGACCATGAAACATGGATAAGATTTCTGGCTTTGACTGGGAAAACAGCCATCACCGATAAGACCTGAGCTGGTAAACAAGCTGTGCATGTGTGTAACGAGCATGCTGTCATCCAGTGGGGCTACTTGAGTGCATTATGATAGGTGGTTCTATTTAAAAATCCATCATTGGTAGGCCTTTTCTGATATGTTGTCAGGAGGAATTTGGGGCTGAATTCAACTCCAGTGTTCGTTTCCAAATCTATTATATGCAAGCAGTTGGCTGTCCACACTGCAGAAAAAGGTTAATCTCCATTAAGATAGAGGAAGATATTTTCACCGGAATGAGCGATGGGGGTTTCTGAGTTATGACATGACAGACAGACTCCCAATTTATGTTATCTATCTGTCCAGTCATCACCATACAAGATTCACAGTTTTATTTGAATTTTGGAAGACTCCAAATGTACAGACTGACACTTGGACATGGACTGTCTATGAACGGACTAGATACACACTTGTAGGAACAAAATCTGTTAATAATCTCTTTACCACACACACACACACACACAAAGATTGAGGACATTGCCATGGTGCGACTACTCAACATGTACAAGACAGACCATGAGTTGACATCTCTAACACGGCTTTAGTGAAGAATCCAACATTGACTCATAACTTGACCTACTTGTGTGCTTCTAGTGTAAAAGCTAGGCCAAAAGAATGGCCAAATAACCCTCCTGTCACAACGTAGATAATTAAGATAAATAATTCAGTTTAATCACGTCTTTCTGCATAGTACTCCTGTTTCATGCCTGTTCATAAGCATTTCTTCTGTTGTCCTACCATGAAACCATTAGAAATAAACTAGGACATGTGAGCTATTATTTGCTGGCAGGCCATTAGCAATTTAGAGGCAGTAGTCTCTCACCATTTTGCCCACTCTGTTCCAGAAGTGTATCATGCAGCTGACATAACCTAGAATAGACGGTCCAATTTACTCTTGTATGCAGATAATATGCAGGCCTGATGTAGATGGATGATGAACGGAAAAGAAAGACCCTTGACCACAAAACTGTGACTCGGTCTTTCCAAATATATTTCTATCTGAACACGCTGCACTTTTCTCTTTTAAACAGAGCCAAATGCATACACTATGCATAGTAGGCCTAAATAAAAGGTTAAAAATCAACACTCACTGTCACACACACACACACACACACACACACACACACACACACACACACACACACACACACACAATACAGACCATCTCACACACGCTCTACTGCTATTTAAGTTTAAACAAGAGGCTTTTAGTATGGTTGAAATACATGAGGTCAAAAGTGGTTAGTAACAACCCATTACATCCTGGAAAGTGTTCACCACCAACAACCATATGGTGTACCTAGTGTGCATAATTACAAAAATATGTGTTTGATGGTCACAAGGAGGATTTTGGCCATAGAGTGCAGATTAACTGGGGTGTTGAGGAGAAAAAAGGCAGTTGATTGTTAATGGCCCCGGGAGCAATGAGAGGGACATAATGAAACAGCCTTCTAATGTCCCGTTGCACCATGGGAATGAGGCAGAGAGAGAGAAAGGATTTCTGGTTTGTCAAGGTCAATTGTTCCACATTGATTTGATTATGAGGTGGAAAGGCGCTTGACAGTAAGCTACCTTAATAGCTGGCCATCACTAATCACCAGTGGACAGCAACACCAATATGGAAGAAACTAGTTGACGCCAAAATTTGTAGCTGAAGCAAAATAAATTATGTGGATATTACAAAAATAGCTGGACTAAACATTCCCTACTGCATATTGAAAATACCTTTGAGATGTGTTTAGTTGCAAATACTTTTTAGAAAGGCTCTTGGCAACCCATTTTATTCAGCACAACGTATATTTGGAAAGATGCAAAAACGAACATGCTTTATCAGTACGTTTTGGACAAGTAACAAAGGCAGCTTGGCAGACGTATAAAACAGAGTGGATACCCCGGGTTATTCGTCATTACATTGTCATCATTTCTGGTGTGAAAGAAAGACTGTTAACTATTCTAGTCCAAGCAAGTCGTTATCCCCCATGGGAATAAACAGTGAAAGGAGACTCAGCACGATGTGTTCAAAGCTGAGCTCCACTGTAGTTAATCCCATCATATGAGGACGTAACAGGGAGGGTGGGAAGGACAGATCTGCATACACAGAGAATAGGATCAGTAGAAACATTCAGCCAGCCAAGCAGAAAAAGGAGCTGTGTGGGGTGAGATAGGTTAACCCACAGGTTAATGGATTCGCCTGAAAGGACAGATCTGCTCATTAACCTGGACCTGGCCTGGTAGAACTGGCCCCATACTTGGAGCTCGGGGCCATGTGCCTCTGTCCCCGACCATGACTGGAAGGCCTGAGTCCTGGCCAGTGCCACCAGACAACCCCCTGGAGACCAGACCGATCCATCTGTGAAAGTCAGATGATGGGGGGCTTTGACTCGCTCAGCAAGCCGCCCCATGACTCACAGATGGACGCCAGATCAGGCAGGATTTGTCACCATAATGGAAACGGTGTGTATACGTGTGCTTGTGCGTGTCTGTGTGTGTGTGTGTGTGTGTGTGTGTGTGTGTGTGTGTGTGTGTGTGTATGTGTGTGTGTGTGTGTTTGAGTGTGTGGTGACACTGTGCTGCTGGCTTGTAGGGAACCGGGGGTGGGTGGAGAGGTGGTTTGACAAGTGTGTGATGCATGCTCCTGTGACGGTAGCAGCCATCAGAGAGCAGTGGGCTGTCAGAGATTGATAACCCAGACAGCAGGCATCTACCACGGCCCTCGTCGCCAGGCCTGATCCACAGTTCAATAGGGCCCCGCTTACATGACATTTCACATGTAGACTGGGAACTGACGGCAGCTTTTGCTAAATATATTTTTCATCAAAGGCAGACTCCCAATCTTCATTTCTCTCGTCATCATTATCTCTTTATCCTGTGCTCCCACTTTTCATATAGACGGCATATCAAAACCGATCTCGCTTTCATTACATTTATGGTATTGATCAAATAGTGAATAAGCCTATAACATGTCTCATGACATCGTACAGTACAGTACCTTACATAACGGACTCGAAGGTCTCATTATGAAGACAGCAGGCTGTCGGAGAGAACAACCCTAAAGCTTGCCGCAGATTGCTAACGACTGTGAATCTCAACAGGATCTTCTCAGGAATTAAATTGAACCTTGGCATTTAATACTATATAGACTACTACCTGTGGGAGAAAGGGCTTGGGCAGAGCACTGAAAAAGATAAAACTGTAGTGGAGACACCTTTTCCTGATATTCCTCCACATTGGTTTTTCCACTACACTTTGATGTAAGAAACCAACCGAGCTTCAGGGTCTGTGCGCCAAGCAAGTATTACCTTGTTGTCTGACCTTTGCTTTCGATCCACGGCACATTAAGCACATTGCGTGTTATTTACTACAGTTGGGCCACTTTGGCAGGAGCTGATCCTCCCCGATAAATGGCTCTTAGTTGGTCATCATGGACTGTATCCTTGCCTCGTATACACGCGGTATCTATCAAAAAACTGCAGCTGTTGCCTAACAACTACTTTAATTTTCCCTTTTTTTATTTTGGAACCATTTAATTCAAAAGTCAGAATTATAGACCTTTAAGCTTTACTTTTAATTTATACTCTGAATCGTCAACTATATAAAGAGAATTAAATAAATATGACTTGGCATCTATCGATATTCCAAGAGGATAGTGTGTCTGGAAGCCGTGTTATAACCTTAACGATAAGTCTGGAACGATTATGAATAACTTTTTGGCACTTCATAACAAAATAGTTGTTTTTCTGCTAGTGCTAATCCAAGTAATGTATTTTAGCACTACGCTTACAGAACAGACTACTTCCGATTCAGTCAGCTTTTTTGTCCTTTTGTCCTAAGACCACACTGTGCCACTCTTGTCTACCTCAACACACTGTCATGGTGTGCTACTGTTCATTTTAGCACACTCAATCACACTTCCTACAGGCTGAGTGGCCAACGCGCCACTGATGACAATGTGAGTTAAATCCAGCTATTAGATTGAGGCCATGCCAAGGCATACACAGTTAAGCCCTCAGCCATAGCGAAATACCTAATTTCTACGCAGCAGTAGTCAGGTCATCCACAGACTGTTTGTGAAAATTGGATTGTGTCTTTCACGGCGTGTTTGCCCATGTCACAGACAGGAAGTGACAGTCACCAGAGCCAATGCAGGGGCAGCTCAAATCCGCCCGATGGGGAAATGAACTTGAACGTTAAAGAAGAGCTGAGTGTCGGTCTCTCGGCATGCTTTTAATTAATGACAGATAGGAACTGGAGGGGGAACAGAGAGGGAAGAACGACTACAGACAATCAACATAAATATTCTGGAAAAGAGTGTCTAAGGGGAACGCATCTAGAGGCAGAAGACTGTCAGCCTTGCCTGTGATTAACGGCCGCTCTGCCGTCTGGAGGTGGTTTTATTCACAGTCATACAGCTCTGCCCTCAGCTCCTCAAAAGTATATTACTCCCTCAACAAATTCCCTCATTATGAATCAAACAGGAGGCTCTATCTCCAGGAAGATCCCACAGCCCATTCAAAGCTTAATTTTTTGGTTGAGTGTGATTGTTTTGTATTGATGTATACACACAGCTATTTTTTGCCACTAATCAATTTAGTTTGCCACTTCTGTCACTGTACAGAATGTATGTGTGTGTGTGTGTGTGTGTGTGTGTGTGGGTGTGTGTGTATGTGTGTGTGTTTATTCACAGACAGTTCTACGATGTAAAAAAAGATGTATGTTGCACTGCAAAGGTCACATTGGGATGTTGGTGTCAACACAGTAGAAACAAAATGTCTCTTACATATTTGATCAACATTGTTGCATTTTTTATCAAGCCAGCATATTGATCTGCAAGTGTCAAGTTTAGTCTGGATTTATTGTTTGTAAACTGCAAGGCAGGGAATTCTTGACATGATTCTTTTTTCAAGCTTCACAATGGTGTTTGATGCACAGGCATGGCAAGTGGATCTTGCCCCACTTTCTGTTTTGCCACTTGGGAACGGACCCCACTCTCTTCGCCTAGTGCAAGACAGAGAACCCAGGCCCAGCCAAACAACTGCACTAAATACAGGCTTACAGTAACCATAGAAACCGGAGCTGGTGCATCCCTGACTAGCTCTACTGTATTTCAGTTTGCACTTGACCCAGAAAAAGAAAACACAGTTGGGGAGGACATTTGGTGTCTTCCTAGTCAAAACCTTGGAAGAATAGGTGATATTATAGAAAGAAACAGAGAAGGTCGCCGTAGATGGCGAAAAAGACAAACATAATGCTGTCTGTGGGAACAAAGGATATATAGAGAGAGGGAAAGGGGATGATAGAACTGGGAGAGGTATTGCAAGAGGGTGCTAACAAGGGAGGATCCAAAAGGGCCGTCAGATTGAGTGGATTTACAGTGACAGAAAATTCAAGTACAAGTGTAGGTTGAGGATAGGCAAGCAGTACAGGACTTCATATAATCCCATTTCATATATAGCCATGCTGCAATTTGTCTTTACCTGCTAGTTCCCTTTTCAGAGATGGATGCTGAGTATATATCAATCATAAACAGCAATAAGAAAGAACCAGTGATTCCAGATTTGTAATGACACAATAAATATCATCCAAATGTGATATAAATCCAGCTGCATATCTTCAAATCTGCTGCTGCTAATATGAATAATAGTTCAGGTATGCTAATAAAACACATTGTGGAATACAAAGAGCTTCATGTTTTGGAATCTAGAACACATTACTTTGATTTCACTGCTCTGAACAGAGTGCCAAAATTCAATCCACACAATCTTTCCGCCTGCTGCATATTGCAACAATGACATGTCCTTTCAACAACGTAAATCCTCTTATTGTACAATACGTACTCTTATATGCCAATGGCACATCCACATAGCCCAAGAAGAGCTGCCCCTTTCTGCTGAAAATTTAATCTCTATTTATTTATGGCCGTGGTTGTGTTGTCATGGACATAATGGAGCGTCATTTAAAAAACGGGCTGAATATCACCTGAGAAACCAAACTTTTGCCACTTTTACAACATCTTTAAAAACTTTATATACTCAACGGACATTGTAATTAAGATATTTTTGTCAACGAAAAATGACAAAAGCAATGTTACTTCAAGAAAGGGAATGTGATTTGGAAAGCTTAATAGTGCATCACACTGAATTCTCACAGTCACAGGTCATGAGGCAACCATCTGAGGGATTCAAAGACACTTTACTGGTTCATGTAAAACCAATTACAACCAGGCGTTGATACAGAAGTGTGAGGGTCAGGATGTGCCAAACATAAGCACTAGGAAACAAAACAAAAACTAGATACACAACCATAAAAACTAGACTGCTCTAGTTTCAATTAAATTGTACTGAATACTCTTGTGTGTTACAGCAGAACTAAAACGTTGTGACAAAAGACTAAACTTAATGACATGGATCCTGTACATTGAAGTCCTTATTAGGATATGTCTTACTGATCTTAACAAGTGGGTAGATTGGTCTCCATGATTCAATTACGAATTTTTCGAACCCCTATAAATTTAGCTAATGTAATAGTTGATGCAATGGCAGCCCTGTGAGCAAAGATAACTGGTTATTGTATGTCCAGATCCGTTATTCAAAGGGGATTTAAATGGGAAAGAAGGCAAAGATTCAAACAGGGCAAGGGTGTAATGGGAAGTCTACAACCCTTTGTAGGGAAGCTTGGAAAATTGTAAATGTTAAATGGACCTTAAAATAATAAATGTGTTTTTATTCTGTATAAAGCAGAACCATATAATTTGGAAGCTAGCTGAAATGTTTCTATGATCTGTATTTTAAGCACCTTTTCTGCTGCAGCAAAAAGGCATTTGAGCACTTTCAAATTCAGAACCAAAAGGATAATGTGATGTATGCTTCCCACACATATTATTTTGGGTGTTATTTCTACTGTTTTAAAATGCATTTGAAACATGTTTTGCATGATAAGGATCAAGTAGAGCCAGAGGGTTTAGTCAGCAAGCACAAGGACAAAACACTATAGCCTTGGTTGCCAAACCCCAGCACCAAACAAAATTGTGTTACCTTATAAAATACATTATCTTTTTGCTGTTCAAATGATTATTTCTCCAGTCAATGCCCAATGCATTTTATACATTCAATTTAGTCATTCTTGAGTGGTATTGCACATAACATGAAAATAGATTTGGATGGGTTGCTCAGATAAAAGCTGTTCACCCTTGGTTTCTGATGTATGGCATATGAGCTCCCAGCAGACATCATTAGCATGGTTGATTAACTGGCCAGGTTAAGTGTCTTGCACTGGAGAGAATAACGACAGTATCTGCCACCAGGGAGCAAGCCGTCTATACAGAGCATAATTTTGAGAGGAGGACCAATCCCCAAATCAGTGAACCAGCAGGGTGCCTACTCGGTGCCAAGTGACACATAATACTAAATGAATCTGTTTGGCGTCTCTGGCTGGAAAAAAAAACAAAGAGGCTGAATCCATGAGCCCATCCCAAGACGGGTAAGGAGGAGGATGTGTCAAAACAGAGTAGCTGAAGATTGGAGTGAGCCATTTCATCTGGATTAACACGAACCCCTCTCACATTTAAAATTAATGAGAGAAAAAAGAAAAGGGGGAAAATAGCACTATTCCATTACAGAAACTTAAAGAAAATCAATTTTGAAGCCCAAGTTCAAAGACGTTGCAATCAGCGTTTGATGGTGAGTCTAAATGAGTTAGCACTGGGGATTTCTCCCAGCTCTGTGGATTTTCCAGGATGGGGTTTTCTCGGAGGTACTTACCACACGGCTCTGGTGACAGATGGCAGCTTCCTCTGCTTAATGTGGGCACTGCAGAATTCATGAGGTTAACTTTAGCCTAATAATAAACATCCAATTTGCTGGCATAATGCCTTGCTTTCACGGCTCTCCATCAATAATGCACTCTCACCTACTGTAGCCTGGGCATGACATAAATGCCAAGACGATAATTTCTGAATTGCTGGCGTGAGTAGGGATCCAAGTTTTCACTATAAAACGTTAATACCGAGCACCCTCCTTTCAGGATGTATTTACTTAACAAAAGAAGTGCTCTGGACTGGAAGGCTCCCAGACTGGTTGCCTATTCAAACAAATTTGAAAATGCACAGTCCACAGAAAGGCACATCTCCATCCAGGCAACAGGGGCAACACCGTCTTAGTGGGAGCAAAGGGCCACCGGACGTTGTGCATCGACGGTGGGTATGCAGCCATCTCTAAGTGGCAGATCAGGATCAGGGCTAGGTCAAGTTCTACAGGAGAGTGGACTTCAGATAACTATTTTCCTTTCACTGAGCTCCCCGATCCCTTTCTGCCCGCTGTTCGATTGATTCCCCATTTCCTCAGAGAGCAGCTGCCATTTCATAGTGCTGTTGATGGAGCAGTTGCAAGGTCTCAAACCTGATGCTTCTGACTAGCTGTGTGTTCCCTCCTGTCCCACCCTGCTTGGGAAATGTTGGTGTCATCCGCATGCTAATACACTGAAGACGTGTATATGGCTGACTGATGAATCCTCTCCTGTCTGCCTCTGACGTTTTCTCAGCAGCAGGGTGATGAATATATTACAGCAAAAGGAGTCATTAGTTGAATGTCATGCGCTGCCTGTGTACTGACAGGGTCTTGGCTTTTGACCGCAGCACACTACATGAAAAAGGACCTTTAGGTAAATTTGTTTAACTCGGGGTTTAATTTAATAATATGCCATCATAACTTGCCATATATTGATACGGTATTTCATTATTCACCTCTGAGCCTCTCTGAAATGTAATTAGGCCTTTTTATAAGCTACGGACACTATCTACGATATCTGATAAATTGTTTGGATCTACAATGAGAACATGTCTAGCAATTGTGCCATGAAAGGGCTCTGTACATTGAATGATATAGCTTTTTCAGTTATTCTTAAATGATTAGCAAAGAAGTTACCTGCTCAGCAAATCATCAAGCCGGAAAAATGAAGCTGCCAAAAAAGTGGCCCCCTTCTGATTACATTAGATTGCTTTAGCAAGTCTTGTTTTTTTGCAAATTCTATGAGATTCAAATACAGAAAGAAAGAGGAGATAAAATATCTTTTATTTTTATGCAGACATTTTGAGTCACTGCTGGTGAGTGATTTTAACACTCTGTGCATGCTAATTCACGCAGACTATGTCCTTCAGAACACTGTGATTAATAATGGATGCAGTGCCACTTCATGCCAATGGCTGTGGTGAGCTGTAGAACACTGAACCGTAGAACTGGATTTCCAAGCCGAAACACTCCTTTATTCCTCTAACTAAAATGTAGACTGCTTTCAGCTTTGCTGAGAGAAACTAGTTAAATCCTGTCATGTTAAATATATCCTCCCTTGAGGTTTTGCAACAGGATACAGGAAATCGGTAGAATCTGATCATGTATTCATAACCTGAACCGCAGATGCGCACCGGCATCACAACGGTTTACAGCATGCCTTCCAGAACCAGTGTCCATATGGGCTGTTTATGAAGACGTGCTAAAAAGAAAAAGAAAAAATACTTGTGCAACCCATCTCTCTTAGGAGAATTACACAAAGGAGGAAAGGGTAAGATAATGCATTGAAAAAAAACGTAAAAAGGGAAAGGAACCAAGGAAGGAACCATTTTGATGGCAAGAATACAACACTTGGTTAAACCTTGCTTTCTCTCAGCCAATCTTTAAAATGTATTTATAAACTGACATTGCTTCTGACAGCACCATCTCTGTCATTCACAAATACATCTATATTGGTGGGAAGGTAATCCATAGGACAACATCGAAAACCAGGACATTTGTTTTTAACTCCATTGCAATTTTAGGGCTGTAGGGAATGTTAATAGTTAACAATTAAAT
The DNA here is from genome assembly GCA_017639675.1 of Aplochiton taeniatus. Taxonomy (NCBI): domain Eukaryota; kingdom Metazoa; phylum Chordata; class Actinopteri; order Galaxiiformes; family Galaxiidae; genus Aplochiton; species Aplochiton taeniatus. Next base: position 10,549,834 of record CM030181.1, on the reverse strand, counting down.
ATTAATTGATGTGTGCACTACATAAACAACAAATAAATGAGACCCTGCTAGAGGCCATTCTTCCATTTCAAGCACTTCAACTTTAAAACAGAAAGAAGAAGGTACACTAATGGATCTTAGCTGTGAAAAGTTTTAAAATCCATGCTTTAGTTTTTAAGGTTTTAAGTACACATCAGAGTGTCTCGGGCATTCTAGACCCTTTCCAATCTCTTGGAAAGATGAGGTTAATTCTTATTCTAGAAAAACATTAATATTGTGAGGAAATTGGGCAAAGGAACATTTTACCAGTACTTATCTTGATGGCATATACATAATAGGGATGAGAACCATTGAAGTGATAAGTCAATAAGACAGGTCTTTCTCACCTGGAACTAGAGGTTTTTTATGCTTATCCTGTTTGAGGGGCAAATCTAGTCAATTAGCAGTCAATTAGTTTCTGCTAACATTTCAGAAAGGATTGCAATATTACACAATAGAGCATTACAACGACTTTGTCATGGTACGAAATGGTTACCCATGATCTTCCAAGTCGGTGAGATTCCCAGAAACAATCGGTCACAGTCTGCTACACAGAGGACAAAAGGAAACCTGAGGGATGGGATCTGCCAACAATCCCCCTCATAAGCAGCCACTAGACACAGAGACCACGTTGATTTACTGACAAAAACAAGGGCACCTTCTGCGTAAGTCAATGCTGGCGGGGGACACAGTGTTGGTGGGATTTTTCGCTATCGAATGGTGTCCATCTCTCAATGGTAATGGCTTGGAAAATCTAGATGTCTTCAAAAGGCATTCGGGGCTACGCTCATGTGCCACAATGACAAGCAAATGTCATCCTGAAGATTTTTCCATCTCAATTTAGGCTGACTGAGTAAACTGTCATTTTTTTAATACCATTTCATTCAGCAGCAGTATGATAACACAATTAAGATAATTATATTTCTGATAGCAATTTCTCTTATTGAATGCATAGGAACAGTTACTAATGATGCATAGAACATGTCCCAGAACCTCAAAAACACTTTTTTTCAAGACTTACCAAGCTTAGCTGGCTTACACTAGTTTCTAAGCCTCTTAACTTGAAAGCTTGAATTGAACTAATTATTCAAGGACAGTCTCCCTATCTAGGAGTAAAACCATTATAATGTACCTGAAATCTATCTTTTTAGCAGAACTGTACATGAGATCACTCAATTGCCCAATTTCAAATACTGTGCATATAAAGAAAAAGTGCCTAAAATAAACATTTTATGAAGCTAATGGCTTATTAAAGCTGGTATGCCAATGTAGGGCAAGTAAAACATGGTTAAATACTATACTATACTACAGGCTAGACCTCAGACTGCCAGTACAGGGGTTGTTTTTTAAATGTACTTGTGTATGAGAAATTGATGTGGACTTCTGATCTGCAGGTGAGGAGAATACGGAAACCTGCTGTAACATTAAGTATTACTTAGAGGTTTACAGTCAATTTGATCCTCCCTCTTCAGTCTACATGTTGTGATACAGTACAGCATACAAATTATTTGCAAACTCAAAGCATGCGTTGCAGCTGATGTGGGGGGAAAAAGATGTAACACAGTATGATTATGATCCATAAATCTGTCTCTAGTTTTATTTGAAATCCAAAATGGGGAATGTTTTTTTTTAAGAATTGAAATTTGATTGGTGTCACTTAATCAAAATGTCTTACTCAGATAACTGACTCTTATGCCACTGAGCAACGGTTGAAGGAGAATACATGTTGATTGCACATGTCCATAAATGAGTAGTTATACGGAAGGACAAATATCCTGTTCGAGGGGATGGATAGGGGTTTAGTTAAACCTTCTAAAACCTTGTTTTTGTGTGTGGATTCACATCCCGGTCACGCTGCCTTGAAAAATAATCATGTCAAGATCTATTCCCCCATCTCAGTGAATGCCTGCTTAAGCAGTTTATCACCTGTCATGCTGACACCTTTACAGCTAGAACGTGGCTATCATCTCATTACCTAATGAATTCACTTATACACAAGTTCCTGTGAAGGAACTGCTGCACCAAGTAAATGTAATGGACTAAAACGAACTACTTACTGACTTGACATAGTAAGTTGTGTTTCCTTAAGGAAAAATTTGACAATTTACAAAACTCATCAAAAAGGCAATGCATTCACTGCATACACACAATGCAGTGTAAGAATCATTAGGTACGGCAATGGAAAAACAATGGTGCAGTAAGGGTTCTGCATATTTAAAGTTAATTGATGTTGAAACATAGATTCACTGAGACAAAGAAGCACACAGCTCTAGTATGCAAAACATTGTTTGCATGTATGCAGTCAGTCAGCCAAATGAATCCTGAACGGAATGACTAAATGTGTTATTACAGTACCCTGCACTCCGGCCACATATCAAAATATATGCAGCAATATATCTATGCAATTTCAGTCAGGCCCACTGCCTACCATCTATTTCCAGTACCCCACACCAGTTATATTTATCAACTCTATGATAAATATTAATCAATTACTTGGAGACACAGAACATGCAATATTAATTCATTAGCATTTGTTTTTGCATTGGTATTTTGGAGACAATATTGCCCAGGTTACATTTGTTGAAAGGCACTGCGTAGTTGGTTACTCATCGACTATATCTACAGTAGCAACCAAACACAAAATGCATACATAACCTGATGCCTATGTGGTAGAACTGATTCAAAGTCAAACTTTTGTCACATACGATGTTTTGAAACTGGTATAGGCCAGGTGCTAAGAGTATATTGTGGGAAAATGTAAATTAACCAAAATGATTCTGTCCCATTATTCTCGCTGGGACCAAACATTATTGCATTTTCGGCTCATCAGCCATATGCTAAAGCACTGATTGGGCAGGTACCATGCAGAGAGGAGCACCATCCCCTTAGTCAAATATGAAGATGCACTGCATCTGTTTTGGTTCTGCTTGCTTTAAATGTGTTCTTTCATGGTAATGTCAATGTGAACAATTTTTGTAGGATTACAGTATACCAACAAATTACCCTTAACAGGTTGGCATAATGTCAAAAGGTCATCTTTTAAAGTATAGTGTAGGTATGTTTAACTCTGATGCGGAAACTCCTGAGATAGCCACCTTACTGTAATTTGAATCATCAATCATCAACATCATTTTGTAAATGTATTTTATAGTTTGCAAAATATTGCAACAGCCTTACTCAGAATGAAACTACATTCATACATATTTGTTTAGTCTAATTCCCCAGCAACCCTCAAACATTGTATTGGAAAATGGAAACATCTCACAGCCTGATGCTCTTCTCTGAACGCCACATTAACTGCATCTTTGGACATGATAAAATGCATAACAGATCTCACTGTCTTATCGACTAGAAGCCCTCACCCCAAAGCTTTTCGGCTGACAGCCAACTGCCAAGTGTCTTTCTCTCTAGATGTCTGATCTAAAGATTACTGTCAAGTCAAAGTTGAAGGACCTGCACAACTGTCAACATGTTTTAAAGACACTCGGGGACACTGCTGTGATTTCTGATATAATTATGCACCTGAGTTAGCTTCACTGACCAAACAACAATTCATGTCAATGCTAACACTTGCATAGCATAATTTCAACAGCTTTACAAACTGCCAGGGGCAGTTCTTGAACAGAGTTATCAGCAATATTATAACTCAACACAACAGTACAATGCATCCGTGTCATAACGTATGAGGTAAAACTTTTCAGTATTTCATAAGCAGTCTCCTTTCTTTTGCTAGAGGTATTGCATTGATCTACAGCAGCATGTCTATCACAGTCACTTAATCAAGTTCTCCACATCAACAATGGATCAAAGGGGTACCCATATGATTTCACTGGGCTCCTGCCTAATGTTCTTTCCCATTAGAGGATTTCTCTGCCATTATCCTTTTTTTTCTTTTTTCTTTAGAAAAGGCTACTTTTCTTGACATAGTGACTGGTAAATCGAGTTTCATGCCTGCGTAACCAATTACCTGACCAAGTAAATTTAGCGCCACATTTAAAGGAATAATTAGAGGAATAAGTCAGATTTTTCACAGTATGTGATAACACATTTCACACATTCAAGGGCATAGATATTTACCATTTCTATAATTTTAATGTCAAACTATGAAATCACAACTAAGTAATGGCTCATTAGGTTTGTCTGAGGAGTAAATAAACAGATTAATACCTTGTTTGTTTGTGTAGATTTTGGAAAATTCATTTGAGATCAATAAAAGACTTGTGATGATTATCTATCAACAATGCTAAGCAATCTTTAGATCTTGGGACAATTCTGCATTGAATGTATTAAAGTAGTTCCAGCTTATCAGTTATTGTTATTTCTTTTGAGCAGTGTGGAAAGTAGATTCTATGGCTTGTGACTTCTCCAAATATCCAGAAAAAAGATTTTTGGGTGTGCAAAAAGCCTCCCATTGGTCACGTGAAATTATGTGAATAGGAACAATCTTATCTAAATGCAGCGCTCACATTCTTTCAGTTTTTCTGGCTGTCTTTCACAAAATTTCAATCAGTATGATGGCTGACCTTCTCCTTGGCTGTATTTTCCCTGACAGGTATGACTGTTTCCCTGCTCTGTCTCAATACATTTTGACAGACAGGTATGGTGTGAGCAGAGACTGCTGTGTCAGAGCTGTTTCACTTCAATAGTGCACTTTGAGTTGTTGAAACATTTTTTTGCAAGTTTTCATCTCATGCCAGTCAATGTAACCCATGGCAATCCTTTTCAGCCGTCTCCTTTTTGCTCCACATATACAGAGAATAGTGGTGGACAACAAATTGGATCCTGTACAGAGTTTTGAAACCTTTCACTCTCTGACTGATTCCTCAAACACAAGGAAACACCAATTAGGGAAGAATGCCATTCTTTACTTTTACTTATTGAAATGTTTTCAAAATGAACATTGACAAGGAAATAACTTTTTAATTTGTCTCTATCAAGTTATTCATGATCAAAGATGAATTACTTAAGAGGTCTTGAGAATTTAGGTAAAGGTAAGTCTACATCCTCAGCCCGAAATATATGATTCATCTTTAGTGAAGTATATGCATGCATTTATACAAGCCTGTGGCAGTGTATTATATGTGGAACAATCTTGTATAGATTTTGGATACATGGATATTGCAGTACAAAGAAAAACAGAGAAATACAGCAGGACATAAAGCATTTTTTCTTTACTATTCATTTCTGATGCTAAACATGACTACAACTGTTAAAGTAAGCTAATTATTTGACTGTGTATTATAGATTTTATTTATGCTTGGCAAATCTACTAAGAGCAACTTTCTATCTAGAGGTACCAAAGATTACATTTTAAAAAAGGTCTGTAACAACAATATCTTTCTGTGATCTTTCTGTTTTTCAACAGTCAAAATACTACCTGATTCAGTATTTAAGACATAAAGCCATCATGGAAAGCATAAAAGTAAAACATGTCTTTTTCTTTACCCAGTATACAATATCGGTTGGCAGGAAATAAATTTTGTTGAGCAGGCAAATCAGTTGCAAAATCTATATCAACGAGCTAGATCTAGATCTGCAAGCACAAATACTATACTTTTCTAAAGGAATAGTCAAACAAGAGTATGACAAAAGGTGTATCATATTCATATGATATACTAAACATGTTGCCTCCAAGACATTACCTGTGGTTGACTACAGTTGTATCAAAATCCACCCACGGCCCAAACAAATACAATAGCACATAGCTCTTTGCTAACTGCACTGGAATAGATAATGCTTCTGTGGTCTCTCAGCTTCTAATGGACAGCACAAATGTAGATGTAATTTAAAGAGTAGAGAAGTCTGCCCCAGGACATTTTTTTATCATAAATCGATACTTACAGTAAAGCTAGAATAATTCCTGGCCAACTTGACATATTAGGATCACCTAATACAGGGGAAGCAAATCGTTTTTGCAGGTTCATATTTAATTGTATGTGTCTTTTTGTTTATATATAAATGTTACGTTATACATTTTAATATGTATTGTTAATTTATTTGTTTGTTTGTGTATTTATTTATTGTCAACTATTGTACAATTCAGTTGATCCAGACCACATTCTTTAGACCTTTTAATGATGGTAAAGAAAGCATTTTAGATTCTGCATAAGAGCATGTAGTAATTGAACACAAAATGTATTTTGTGGAGAGCTTAAAGAAATGCTAGTTTGGTTCAGTTTGAGTTTGATCAATATCATCTGATGCGGCTACGGAAAGGATTCAGATCAAAGTCACCTTCAAAAAACAGCAGTGGGTGAAGTTTAGCCTCGCTGGGTCGCTGCCATACTGTGTACTTCGAGACATTTGCGGTTCATATAATGGTATCATAGCTCTTCATTTTAATGCCTATATAAAGGCTCTGACATCTAGCACTAGGAACAATAGTCTTAGGCTCTACCATTGCCAAGAAGACCATTCAAGAGTGGTTCTTCAACTACCAATGGTAATATTGTTATTTAAGCTACATACAGTCAACCGAGAGAATAGGAGGCTGGCTGTCATGCCTCCGGCGTATAAAGTGGGATCATCATCTGCGGTTCCCTTACTTTATGCTCTATAGAAGCAATGGGTTCATGCAGACCATTGGGCCTTTCCTTGGGGCAACATTGTTCCACATTCTACTCGTTGCAGTGATTGACAGCCAACCTTTGGCACACTTTGGACTTAAACATATTTAGTCCAAGACACTCTACCCTGCTCCCCTCAGTAATTGGCCACCGTTTATTTTTTATTTTTTACAATGCCTCTCTACCCACTGCCTGTGGGGGGCCTCTGCTTGAGCAACATTGTCTGTTTCTGCCCTGGTGCTTCGTTCTACACGAAATATCAGCATGTAGTAACCAACATGTCAGCCCTTTGGCACCATAGTTCCAAGGGCCTCTCTGCTTCATCAGGTAATGCCAGCAGAGGCCTTGCTATAGCCTGAGATCAGATGCATGCTTCAGGCCCACACTTATCCCATTCCCCTGGGGAAACAAAGAGCGATTTCCCTTATTCAGATTTATTTTCCAATTGAGGGTGGCCGATAGAAAGCCCTCAGGTACAGAAATTATGTATCATACCATCATTTCAGAGCTTGGTCATTAAGAATCCCAAAATATGTATTGAAAATCTCAAGCAAAACCCACACACAATCCAGCAGGAAAAGACATAGGGTAGCCTAATGCTAACTCTTACAAACCATAAATATTCACTATGTGCAAGTATAAACTATTTGAAATACAAACTTGATGAAAAATGATCTATCTTAATGTATTATATAACCCATAAAAAAAACACAAACCTTTATGAAGTAACTTGAAATAAACGTTGTGTTTGAATGATGGCCTTGGGTCTGTATAAGATAAAGAAAATGTATACCCATAAAGAAAATGTATACCGGTATGGATGAATTTTAAAAGGTGTGGACAATCTGAATCATTATTACAGTATAATGTAGCCATGCATTAGCTTCCTTTCATGTATAGGAGTTATATAAGATGCCATGAATGAATGTACTTTCAAAATCATATGTAAACAGTGCATTAACATCACCTAAAAGCAATAACTAAAACCAGAAATGCACATGCTTTGAAACAAATTACACAAAGCCAGACATTATGAGGCATTTACAAGTGCAGTTGCATTATGTTAAACCTAAATCTTTAAACCTAATCTTTAAACTGAAAGAGTTTATTATTTTAGTTATTGTTTTCCTCCATTACTGCAGTGCCTGCTAACACCCATATCAGTCCTGATTTCATAATGCTAACACATGATACCAGCACCCTGAGCAGCTGCTGTAACACAATGCAACAGACTGGCAGGCAAGAGAGACCCCATTAATCTCACCCCACTGCCCGTACATCGACCTAGAAAGCACAACCCTTGCCACAAGTTAGATTGTGAATCTCTTTTCATATAGCCTATTACCTGCTGAGATCTAAAATTGCTCTACAATGATTGTTAACTGTGTTGACAAGACCAAGCATGCAAATGTATATCCTAATGCATAGTAATGAGCACCCCATGGATGATATCATTAGGCAAACACATGACATCAGCAATAAGTGCGGCTGCTGTTGTAACAGTAGGCAACACATTGACATGGCAGAGATACAGTAAGTCTCCATTCGCTGAAAACAGAATGTTTTTTTAAATAGGCCTACATCACAGTCATATTGTATACGTTAAGTACAAATCCAGTGAGGTCCAAGTTTAATCAATGTTTTTTTCTTACATAAAAAAGCACAATAATGTGATCAGAAGCGTTCTTTCTCCCAATTATTCTCCCAAAGACTCAGATTCTGTAGATCTTGTATAATGCACAGCATTTAAAAAAACAACTCATCTTAATGGTAATGATTCTAAGCTGCAACTGCATGCATAACATTGCAAACTATTGGATTTATCAATTGCTGTTTTCTAAAAGACATTCAATTCAGGACATCAGGACTACAGCTACTGCATTGACATCCTGCTTTCCATCTCACTGCATCATTTCACTGGGCAGCTGGGGAGAAATGGTGCCACAGCCGTGCAGGACATGCAGCAGTGTGGCTGTATCAAAGGGTAAAGTAGGGTGAGTAAGGCGTGTTTAGGTGCGCAGCTGGTTTACCCTCAGTGCCTACAACCAGTAGCACGGCAATTGTTGTGTAAAATGCTCAATGCTTAGTTTATCCTATAACCTCATGTGGTAAGTCATTGCACTCGATTCCCCCATACATGTTTTAGAAGGTAAGCCCGAATATTTTGAATATGTCTTTCACTAACATACCCAGCTTTATCTATAAATATTCACTTAAGCTTTCTGACATTTAGCCCCATATTTTTTTAATTGGTTTTAAACCTGACTAGCCTCAATATATGAATCAGATAGCACTGTGTCTTCCATGAAGCATAGCCTACATTACCCCAGTGAGAAGAAAATAGGATCAGACCCATACTGACCTCTTCACCACACTACTACCTTTGAAGAATGGATTTGGCTTGACCAGAAAACACTTCCACATGGAGGCCAAGAACCTTTTTAATTGTGCAATTTCTTTACAAATGCAATAATTATTTGCCTGGATACAATTTATCCTGAAATATTGTGCGTAATTACAAATTCAAATAAACTGGTCAAATGTACGCTTGCAGCTATAGTAAAACATACCTGTGTAAAATAATCTAATTGTTTGTATATTCCCTCTTATCAGATATCAACCAGGCAACAATGACAACGCCTACTCAATTTAATTCGCCAGCCTGTAAATTACGAGTTTAACACAATGACTTGGGCCCAGAAGGGCGTGCTATCCATATACAACTATTCTATATATACTGATTCCTGACAAATACTATTTTGTTTCCTGGTGCACTTTGATTGGTTCCACTGTACCGAATAATACACTATTCTAGTATAGCGGTCAATGTCCTTAAGCGGCCATTTGGGCTTTTCTGCAGTGTTGAGAAGAAGTGCCTCTGCAAAGTTGTGAAAGTCGGCGTCGAGCATAGACTTAAAGACACGCCCGTGCCATTGCTCTGGATCTATGGAACTAAACCACCTGCATAACTGAAGGTGGATTCGAGCTGTGCAATTGTACAATGTATAGGCTCGACAACAGGGTTGCATGGCCATTGTTTCCTGGTTATGTTCCCTCCTACACATATAAAAATGCTATAATTAGGATAGCAAGTAGGAATAGTCTCCATTCATAGCCTGTGATCTTGTTGTACACATGGAACGAGAAATACTGGAATGTGGGCATACGATGGGTATATGCCTCAATTGTTTGTATTCGTCATTTGGTTAAAAAAAAAATGAAGTGGAAATGTAGCCTATACTACATACTGTACATCCAAAAAAAAGGTGTATACGACTTCATAGAGCCACCAGCCTACACCACAATACAAAAAGGGTTCTTTGTTAGGCCTAGAATATTCAAACCAATATCATTTCTTGAAACAGCCTCGGATGCATTCAATAGGTTTCCACAAAATTCACAGCTATAATTAGAATGAATTAATATCTCACTCGTAGCTTGGAGTAGTGTGACTTAATTGCACAAACGTCTATAGACAACCGTTGCCTAACCCAAAGGAATAATATCAAAATGAAGTTTAAGTTAAAATACCTAATGTACCGGAAACACCAGAATCTTTTCAATAAAAGCATGTTGGCATAAATAACAGTATAGCTACATAATCACCGTTGCCATGCGTTTGATAGCCTGTTCGAATGTGACAAGTTATTCACATCAGCATTACCCGGGCACACTGCAGAAGGTTAGGCTAGCATACCCAGTATAGCAAAAGTGCATGAGCTGAAAAGTCTAGTACAGAGGGTATTTTAAAGATTGACTTACCTAAGCAAAAAACAGACAATAGCATACATCAGATCTTGCTGGATACTTATCCAGCATATTTTCCACGGTTGAGACATTGTCTATTTTAAATAGTAGGATCGAAATAGATGTCAGCAGGGTTAGGCACATTTTTCGAAACCTTTCTCAATTTGTTGGGTACAGTCTCAAACCACAATTAAAAAGAAATACGATGCACATGAAAAGCAATTGCGTTAAAGTATAACTATAATCGGCAAAATATCTTCCAGGCTACCTGTTTTGAGTTGAAACCCCACCTTAATCCCAATACAATCCAAGTGAGACCAAAACGGACGTTACCGCAGATGTTCAAGGAAAACAAAATCCCAAATCCACTGCTGGTAACCTGAAGTCCCAGGATAGCGTCCGAGAAATAAGGGCTCTAAAACAGCCAAAGCTGTTTAATCTGTTCACGGGATGGCATCACAGCAAGCTCTTAATGAACGATGGTCTATTCAGTCCAAAATTGATGCAATTTGGGATCCTTTGACATTATGAAAAGGCGGGTGTTCATGTAGAGCCGCAAAGCCAATGAAACCGACGCATAGGTCTCTAGTCCACGTTGTCTATAGGTTTGTAGTCTTTTTCGAGTTATCTAAGTGTTTCCGCAGAAGATCGTTAATGGCGACTACCATTTAAGATAACAATTTAACCATTACATTGGTTTGTAGTGGTATGCCCTATGTAAAAACAGAACACACACCTCTTGAATGTTCTGATCGGTGCCTATGGTTTGTTTTCTTAACTTCCCTTTTTTCTAAGGCTCACGAAGGAATCCCACCCACGCATAGATCGAGGGTTTGTCCCTCCTAAAACCTCTATAGACATGCGAGTAATTAGCGTTGGTTATCATAAAAGACCCCGACCGCTCCTCGAAAACAATGCGGTCGATGACTACTGGGTGGGTAGAGAATAGGGCTCAGTCACACAGCTCGGAAGCTTGCGATGTCTCTACTGCATCATGGCACCTGCGTAATAGGAGGATCACGATTGATCAAATAAATACTTGTGTTAAACCATCTGTTTGGAACCGATAAGGAACAGAGAAAAGCAACCCATTAACAAACCCCTAGTCATACAACTAAGTAAATTGTAATTAAATAGGAGACCATGTTTAAGTACAATCTATTTTTCGTGCAGACCCACAAGACAATGATTTCTCCCATCAATGCAGCCATGAGATGATTGTCCTGTTGCCCATTGTACGGTTGGCCTAACAACTATGCTCTCGCTGAAGGATTTGAGCACTATTGGCAAGATGCTGAAACTCGAGTAGGCTAATTAGGTAAGAACAGAACTGGACCACTCACTCATATATTACCTCTGTCTCTTAGGACCTACTATCAGCAAGATATGTTATTTACGTTATACTGTTTATTTCTTAACTTTAATTACCAGGGGAACTTGAATAAAGTTAATAATGTTATAATACTCATGATCTTTGCTGAATCAATCGACACTTTCTTTACTGCATGGCATTGTGACTTTCCCTTCACCATAAACACAATGTGTAACAAGATATATTAGTAGTTTAAATAGAGCTACAAAACATCCTCCTTTGAGGCATGATGGATAAGGTGTAAGGTGTCTTCCGATTTTTGGTAAAAGGAGGCCTGCTAATCTACTGCACCATCTATGCAGTTTGATTCGATACATTCGATAAATTACATTTTCCAGTGAAGGGATCCATGGGGTGGATTCCAAAATTGTACTGAAAACACAATAATTACAATTATTAAAACAATAACAAAAAGGATGTAGAATGACATTTTTGGAAAGCAGTTAAATGCACCTGTTCATGCAAAGAAACAACGTTTGCATAAGTTATATTTCAATGACAGTAGAAAAACTTTCATATTAATTTTAGAAGCCCACCAGAACTTATAGATTAGTCAGCAAATTTAAAAAGTGAAGTACTTGTGTTCATAGAAAACGTTGATGTTAATGCAGTTGATGAACTGCATTAATGCCCTGAATTTTGATGAAAATTGAAGGAGCAGGGAAGGGAGGCGTATTCTCTATTTATGTCAGGCTGTGCTCCATGATGCTAAGCTCTTTCTCCCAGTAATGCACTGTAAAAGTGATTGATTAGTCTGATTTTGAGAGATTGTCCATCTGAACTGCCCTGACTCACCAAAATGATTAAATTACTGCACACTGATCTTTGAGAGCATAATAGCAGATCAGGTCAGTGCTATCCACCCAGTCTAGTACGAAAACTTGCCATTTCCTAAAGTGCAGATCACAAAAGTGGGGACTATAGGCTCAGAAACAGAACATACAACCCAGTCACTAATGTCCTCTGAGGGAATGCCTAATGATCTGGAACATATTAGTGGTAAATGTTACCCGATCCAGTTTCAGGTGCACATGGGCTTGATATTGGTCGGTCTCAAAATGCAGCTTTTGACACATTGTTCCCCTCTCAGCTGTTAGAACAAATGGCTCAGATCAATTTCCATTAACACTGAAATGCCCAATTCTTTTTCCATGGCTGCTCTCAAAGGATAACTCCAGTGATGCTCCATCGAGCCCCGTCCCCATGTATGATCAGCTGTGCTTGTGGTTTGAATTGTAATTCGTTTCTTTGAGGCAACTTCAAAAGAGCATTATTCAACCGAAAAAAAGAAAGAAAAAAAAACATTGTCACTGTGGATGTGGGGTTGTACAATGTCAATCCTCTCTATTTGTCCATCTCAGCGAGAACAATGGTTGAATAACCCAGTAAACACACTCTTTCATCAGACAAGATGTTCCTCTTAACGTAGCTTTTAACACCATCACACAGACAAGTGCACTTCACTGTCCCTGGTGTTTTCCAAGATAAGATTCTGTAAGAGGCTGTTTTTAAACCCCATAGAAATAAAGAACCTTGACAGAACAACAGTGCCCCTAGGTCAGACTGACCATATGTGGTCCTCTTCCTGTACCTTTGATTTATTCCAGTAGCTTATGTATGAGTCTCCAGTGAGAGAGACGGTTTTCAATGTGATCAAAGATAGTTAAATCCTTACGTGTAATCCGTTTGGAGAAAAAACACAGGAACATCTCATTTGTTATTCCAACTGTGGAGGTCATTCTAATGACTTCCTAAGAGACAATTCCACATTAGACATTACCTATTATTGACTGAGTCCTGATTAGTCATGGTAAAGAGGGGTGCACTGCACACAATCCTCAGTTTCATTGTTAATTGTAAATCATACTGACTCGAAATGTAAATACATTTTTCTACCTTATAATTCTGTTAGTATTTTATTATGTTCTATCACAAGGCATAGGCTTTGACACACAGTGACACCAGGTGGTCATCTAAAAGCCTGAGTCTAAACAAGGGTTGATTTAATTTATATTTTAAGGGTTTACCAAAAGGATATGATGCATAAACATAATTCATTTCACAAACTCCAGCAGACTTCCTGCACTCGTCACTTACTCCTCTCCACTTGTTATTGTTTCTTCTCACAACTGTTCAGATTCTTCTCCCAAGTGAGTCAAATTATCTTTGTTTCTGAAGTAGGCAGACAGAAAGGAGAAGTCAGGATCCCTATCGAAGAGAAAAAAAATCTCAGCAGTACATTTTTCAGGGTGCCATGGCAACGGAGCATTCAAAAGAATTTTGATGAGAGCAGCGGGAAAGGAGAGACTGATGACAAGGGAGACAATTTGTTACCCCAATTCCATGAGCAACATGGTTTGTACCTGATTCCACACACAAGCTTCATGCCATAGTTCTTATCAGGACCACTGAGTAAAAGTACTGTCAGCGGTCCTATCTTAAAAGCCCCTCTGTCAATGGATGAGTTATGCAGGTTACAGCATCTTGATTTCAATGGAGATCAGTTCAGCTTGCTTTTGTATCAGCGAGAGAGGCTGCAAAGTGTTGGCATAGTGATAGGAGGTGGATAGTGCCTTGATAATGCCTTGATAGCATTTCACCACGATGATCACAGCACATGCAATGGGAGGAGACAGCCGGTGCTTATTTATTTTTATTTTTTTTGCAATAGTACATTTCAAATCATGATAGAGGAAGTGGCAATCAGCATAGCTATCCAGCTGTCTATCTTGGGAAGCCATTCACAAACCCTCCAATCTCACTCTTCAGTGCTCAGCAAACAAGCCGCTGTCCTGACAAACATAATCAAGAGCAACACTGAAATCCAGTTTGTGTCTGTCAGGAGAAAACCAGCTGAACAAATGGCGCACAGTCTCTATCCGATAACCGTGCAACAAAAAAGAAGAATTTCCTGCCATTCATGTTTTACATTTCTTGGATTGTACATTTGCATGGTAACTAATCGCAGCAACACGATGCGGTATGGATTAAAGAGCAAATGAATATTCAATTTGGTTGCTATTTAAGAAGGCTGTGGGGGACATTTATAGCCCTATGTTAAATATCCTGTTTAAAATGACTAAACTTACTAAAATTATGCTCTTATAAAATGTGGTTTGGGAAATTATCTGTGGAATCCCTCAGAATTAAAGACATTGCTTAAAAGTAAAGTAAAAAATACCTTTGTCAGCTCACCTTGAGGAGTTAAAAACATTTTGTATGTAAAGCAAGATAAGGTCAGATAGTTGTCTAGAAACTCATCAACATTTTTATGAATGGCTACGTTCTCTACCGATTGTTCTATTAAGAATACTGGTTGTATTAAGAAGCCCTGCTTTGTACATTTGACCAGCTTTTTAGTCCACTCTCTCTCATGCAAAACATCATCACAGTATAGAGATGAGAGAGGTGTCATTTTGGTTAAAGGTTTAGCATCCAATGACATCTGTATCTGTAAGAATCTGAATTAACTTAATTAATTAATTCGTTTCTGGTAGCTGTGTGGAGTACCCAAGGTAATTACTCCAGTTTATAACATAAGCAAGTGAAAGGAATAAAGATTTCAATAGAATACTAAAAACAATTGTATTACAAATGTATTGCCAGACAAACATACTGATATTGAAGTAAATTCAGAAAATCAAACATGGCTCTGTCTCTGCATAGAGAAATAATCTAGTCAAAATGGCTCTATTGAATCGAAATGCATGAAGGCTCAGACATGTCAATATCAAGTGAAATATGTCTGACCAGATAGTATTGTGCCTGAGAGTGTGAGTAAAGGCGGTTAGAGGTAACAGCCACCTCTGTATTGGTTGATGTGGGTGAACGCCAAGGTTCTCTGCGGCGGTTTTATGGTGTAGAATAGATGAGTGTTAGGGTTCAGTGGCTGTATGGAATAAAGGCTACCAAGGTTAAGGTACTGAGAGGATGCTGGCTAACACGCAGTGTGACTGAGGGTCCTACCTGAGCACAGTGCCACGGACAGAACGACCCCGATCCCTCCCAGGGCCCACTCTCTGATAGAGTGTGTTATCAGTGCAGGCAGGTAGGCTAAATTACAATTTGAACAAAGGTTAGAGCCACTTTGCTCCGCCTGGGAGGGCAAGTAGGTGAGTGACAAAGAAGCTTGAATGACAGCGCTTGGGGGTAGAGTGGTGACTGTATTCCGCCTGCCAAGCCCCGTGGTTTAAAAATGACTCACTCCCAATTATGTAATAAGAAATCCGATCGAAGGTCTATTATGATAGGAAATATGTAATCTAAAAGCAGCAACCAATACCTAATCAATTAAGAGTGGTGACTTAGCAAATGCTGAAATACTTTATTAACACTTGTCCATACTCACTCATTATAGGACACCAATGTCCTATCCTGCCAATATAGAAACTAATGTTCCCAAATAGTTCCAATTTCCTCACAAGATTTACAAGGCAGCGACACACCTTATCCGTATTCACTCACTCCAGTAGAAGGCTCTCAAGAGACTTTGTCGGCATAACTTATATATTTTCAATGGCTAGAGATGCAAAACAAGAAGTTGGTGCAGTTGTATGCTGCAGAGAGAACATGGTTATACTTAGGATCCGTGAATGCAAAGTCTTCCCTGACTTACAATGCAGCAGACCTCACGCTGGTGCTGCATTGACAGTCCTTTCTCCATGAATCCCCAGTTGGACAACGGTGCTTCAGGTCAAACAGCTGTTGTTGCTCTTTGCGTTGTGCCGCCTAGTGTGTACACAGGAAGAGGCAAAGGGCTAAATAGCTTGTAGAGGTGGAGCCAACCCGAGGGCCTTCAGTAGCTCAGCAACTTCAAAAGATAATTCTGGGCCCGCTCAGCCATGTTTTGCCCCATGGCACATTTTTATTTTCCGCCACCGTCATTATTACCAGAGCTGGGATAGATCCCCTAGGCTATAATACCTCATTAATTTCCCCTGGCACCCATCTTTCAGTATTCAATAGCTACTGTTCTGCAGCACCAAATGTGGATCAAGCTGTTGAAGTTGCTTCTTTCGTCCGCTCAATCCAATTAAGGCTTGAGTGTAAGCATGTGTCACCTTTCTGTGGTAAAATACACGCATGCTGTTAATAATGAATGGTGATTTCTCACCCTTCATGATGTGTCATTCTTGTTGATTAAGTAAATAAGTCATAAAATACACTGTAGTCAGTCAATTGGCCATGGAGGAAGTGAATGAGGGCCTGGTGGAATACTAATGTTAGTTGAACTTATTATTGAGATGAGTTGGCACAAACAGTGATGGAGCGTAATAAATATTTGATTGTGTTGATTTTGCTCTATGGATTTTAGTTTCTCCAACCACTGCAATAGACCAATTTTTTTTAATACAACCGCACACTGTGCCGAGCGACAGCTACAAAAATATAACAACTTTGCACTTTGTCAAGATGCATCTTGTCAACTTCAGGAAATTATGGTCAGACTCACACTGTTGTTAGAATTACGACAAAAAGATTGTGTGGGGTGGGCGGTCCACTTAACTATAACGGTACTTAACTGAGGCAACAGTTGAGTGAAAGTAACACATGAAAGGATGTTCATCATAGGGATCAGAAGTAGCGTGTCTAAATCTCATTAGTGCACAGTGTATCCACAGCAGCTTACCATATTCAACACTCAGTCCATATGTGTTGGGAATGAAGAATACACTAATTGCATTGCTTCATGGGTCAAAAGTAATGGCTAAGCACACACTGTCTGAGATGAAGTTGGAAAAAAGTGCATGATAAAATTTAGACTAAAGTTATGAGTCAAACTGTATTCATGCCAAGGTCAGATATGTTGACAAAAACATTTAGATAAATTAAAATGCTGTTATTTATGATAGTGTCATATTCCACTGCTTTTTATTTGATGTCAGTATGACCCAAGAGATTATTGAATAGGGTTATAGTCAGTAGTAGTTTAAGGTCAAGTTAAAAGCCCAGTCTAAACATTACATAAGAGGCGGTTTGAGTAAATCTGATTCAGTCAAGTTCCGAAGGCTCAGAATTATTTTATTCTAGTTGTTTGAAGTGTAGCACTGGGCTACACTGTTCATCTCGGGTGTGTGGCTAAATCTTAACATGAAAGACTTGTAGACCTCTGAATATAACTAAGAGCTTTGAATGTTCTTACCTCAATGTAACTATACAAACTTTAAAACATCAAATGTAGTTTTGAGTTAGGGAAATTAATTAGTAATAGTCAGGTTTTAAGGGGGCACAGCTACACACTGTTGCACTTCATTCTCTTTATAGCATGACTCAATTGATGTTTCTCCCAGTCTCCCCTTGCGATCTGCAGGGGAGAGGCTCATATACCTTAAGATTACAGGCTCAAGGTCTGGTTCGTGCTGTGAGTTCATGAAATTCACATCTTATCTTTAAGAACTAAAGAATTCACTCTGAAATCTCACCATGTGTGGAGTGTTGAAGGTACAAAAAGGTGTTTACTTCAACAACAAAAGACAGCCCATACTCTGAGATGGAAAAATCTGAGGTCACTGCAGGAACTTGGTCTGGTGAGAGAGAGGAAAAAACTGAAAGGCACTTTTACAGCTCTGAGCACACATAGAGCCAATACATGCCAAGCCTTCAAAAGATGGCTTGGCCCAGACTAAGAACAATATTCTGCAATTGATATGCTCCATTACAATACTGCCATTGCAACTTCTACACTTTTAAAAGAAAAGTTAAATTACATTTTTATTATAACCTCAACATTTCATCAAACATTGCGCTCTGATTATTTACAAATGCTTTTCTCTTTGGTTTTGTATTTTAAATGTTATAAGTACAATGCTTTTATACAGGCATTCGTACACACATATTTTCTTGCTGAAATATTTAACAGATTATCATAAGACTAGGATGACTCATTCCGTGTATTAAAACCCTGTATATTCAAAGATTTTCTTTTGCCTGTCAGTTTAATAAATATCTAAAACAATCTTTATAAATTGAAAATATTATCAATCGTCTTTGCAGCTCAACCTGAGATGAATAGATATTGAAGTTTCTATTATCAATGATTACTTTGGCCTCCATGACTTTTGCTTCCTTTGATGTAATCCCTTTTATCAGAAGAAAAAGTGAATTTATTATTAATTGGCTTTACATTTTATAGTGCATTCATGGGAAAACACTTTTTTAAATGTTATATGTTGGAAACAGCCAATTTCAAAAATTCTACCTTTCTTTGGTGTGACTTCTTAAATCTGATTACATGGTTTCATTATTTGTCCCCTATTAATACAAATTTCTCCACAGCCCATGAACGAAATTCAATTAGTTACAATTTGGGTGAAAAAAAGGCTCTTCTAAAAGTAGGTTTAACTACACTGAAGAGTGTTTCATGTTACCCCTGAGGTTTGTCATTCTCAAATATGCTGCATAATATAACTAAATTCTAGATTAAAAGATTAGCCACTTGTGATGCATAAAAAAACTAAACTTTAACCAGATGATACACAGGTGGATTGGCAAACATCCTGGATTCCAGTGGAGAGTATAATTTTAATAACAGCACCCAGTGGGTTTTGGCCTTATGCCCATTTGAGTTTTCCACTTGAAGTGAGCTCTAAACAACAAGACGGCTTATATAAGATTAAATAATTCCATTTGTAATACACTACAATTGCGCAGATTACATGTTTTTCATTAAAGACGTAAACACAATTTAGGTTTGATGGAAATGTACTGATCTGATAACTAACAACTGTAGGATGTTACTTGGTGGGTAATGGACATCATAATGAGACTTAATAGAAACACATGACCTTCTTTAAATGGACATGTTACATGTGTTAAATGCCTTTATAATGGGTTATTTAGGTACAACCCAAAGATATTATGCATCGAAAGACATTAAGCATAGTCAAAGCCTTGAGGGCAAACATTTCCGTGGGATGGTAAGTCGAAAAATTGTTTTGCAGGAGCCAACATTCCATTTGTACTTCCCATTTTGATGGTATTAAATGGTTTGGACAATGACAATGTCCTCTGCTGCTGGCGACCTTCAATGCACCATGATTGTGAGGTAATGGCTGTACCACTGCGAGTGCAGATCCACTGTTAATAGACCACCCCGTTTTGTACAATGAAATACATCTGTGGACATATATAAACATAGTCAACAGCGGAGGTGCAGTGATAGACATTGCCAATCCGACGGGCATCCCTAGTAGATCAATTGCCAGGCTTCCCGTATGCCTGCTCAGAGAGAAGGAGGATGTGCCGCCCTGCCAGAGTGTGCCTCAGCGCCTTCAGCTCACTCTTGATTGCATGACATTCTCTATCAACAGTCAAGTATTTCTGTTCCCTTGGCAACAGTTTCCCGCTGGTACAAAGAATCACGTCTCACCTTGAAACTTTAGAGAAAGGCTGGCATCCACTCTGTTTTCAGGCTCATGCAACTGCAGTGTCATGAGAGGAACTCTGCAAATAGGATTGATTCGGTTGCAGCTACCCTTTTGACTAATTGATTGATAAACAGAACACCTTTTTGGATTCTTATAGTTGGCTACATCCAGATTAGTGCATATAGCACAATCATCTCTTTTTATTCATGTTTGATGTGACAAGAAGCCTGATCACCGAGACCCCCTGCATTCCTGCAGAACCTAGGGGCTTTAACTTCATTCCTGTTACAATGTGAAATAGATGTAGGTTTAACTATCAAATCCACCTGGTGATGGCTGACTTCTAGAAAGGTTAAGGCTCTATTGCTCTTTGTCATCAATGACTATAGCTCTAAGCCTGTCATAGAGGGATGAGGAATAAGTTTGACGTGACAGCCACACACAGGATGCAATAAACTGGTAACATCCCAGCGCGTCAGACTAACTGCTTACAGCAGCCTCTGTAGAAATATTTTACATGCCTTTTTTCTTATTATTCATCAAAAGGACCAGGTTCCCCATGCATATATCCTCCATGCAGTCGTTGAGATATGCTCTTTCCAGATAAATATTATTTCTGTGGAACTAGAACATAAAATAAATATGTAAATTGATTTGGCATATTCTATGTGATAACACCATGTAGGTTACCCCAACATGAATAAAATGCAGCATATAATGTTTGACGTCTGCTTCTAGTCACTTACTGTCTGTCTCACAAGAGCGCTGGTCATATTCGCTTACTTCACCAGAACATGACGAGTAATATTCGGTTGGCAAACAGCATGAGATAGTCAGTGCCAGCATACATATCATAAAAATATTGTGAGATCAGAGCACGACAGAACATTCCAAGCGTCAACATTTTTTTCTCACAACCTCAAATAAGGTTGTTTTTAGCTTCAAAGTCAGTGATTCTTTGTTACTCTGCCATGCAGCATTGATATAAAGCACTGATGATGGGTCACACCTGTGGGGAAAGGCAATGTGTTAGTGACTGATGTGGCCCTCTCTGACCTGAAATTTCTCTACACTAGAGTGTTTACCTCTTGGCATCTTAATTATTAACAACTCAAAGGTTAGCCTTTGACAAGAACTATCCAAAGAAGAGACCTTACAATTGCCCAGAGAAACCCAGAAACTCTGAGGAGGATCCTATTAGATTATTAGGGTTTAGCACTTATGGCTGTTTTCTTGAACACCCTCACATTACTACACACAGATGCACATGTGCTTTTTGAGTCCCTTAAGTACATTAGATGCATGTACATTTTGTTTAAGATTTGCATACTTGAGTAAATGCAGTGAGACCAACTGATTTATTCTGATTTTTTTGTCATGCCATCTTTAAAAATGAATACACATGCCAGCTTTTATTCTGCCAGACAATTTTTATAAAACCTCCAGATAAAATAAAAAGTAAAAAGAGTTACTTCTCTTATTTTGTATCCTTTAATTGTTAAATGGTCTACATTCTAATCCCTAATGATTCAGATGAATATACTGTTTTGACGCATTCAAAAATCTTTTTATGGAACTGTCATCTCAGAAGAATGCAAACATACAGTTTTAAGCCAAACAATATTGCAAATTTCCTCTTTGAAATTATTCGTCTTATTGTGTGTGTGTGTGTGTGTGTGTGTGTGTGTGTGTGCCTGTGCGCGCGCTTGCGCGTGTGTGTGTGTGTGTGTGTGTGTGTGTGTGTGTGTGTGTGTGTGTGAATAAGCAGAGTGAGATAAACTGAAAGTATTTTTGTTTATCTCAAACTGCTTTTTCACACAGGGTAATCAAAATGAATTACACCAAATGAATAAGTAAGCCGGATGTGAAATTCTGGTTGCATTGCATTTGGCCATGTGCTTTTAATTGAAAGTCAGAGGGCATTTGCAGCTTTATACCAATTGCACGAGTTATCCTGTCCTACGAATGTCTCATAACATAATGGAGCTTGTGTGAGTAATGATTCATTACAATTCAAGCTGGCACTCACTTCTGAGGCTAGATTTTCCTTTCATTTCTATCTATCTGCAATACAATTTACTTTCGTGAAAGCATGTGTTGTGTGTGATGGAGATGTACTGTAAATTTGAGTCCGGCAGCTCACAGACTGTAGATAGGTCATTGTCAGGTCCAGGGCTGGCCAATGCCCTTCAACCATGTGATTCCAACTCTAGGAGAAATTTGTCAAGGCATCATTGATCGAGGGCTCTGGCAGAGAGGTTGACATGCAGAACATGCTGAAACAAGCATCTCTGCAGCTCAAGCAGCAGCGGCAATATTTCATCCAGATCTCCTTTCAATAGGTACTCAAAAACCAACCATACATGGATTTACCATACACTGATTTCCTACAGTCAGGAAAATAGATACAAAAAAAGATAGATTTTTGTGAAGCCGTTTAGCTTATCCAATTGTGGTGCTATTGGTACAGTGTTCTGCTCAGCAGATACTGCAAAATGAATAAATGAAACTTGTTCAGTGTTTCCTTGGACTTTGATGTTTAATTTCCAGCATTGAGTTGGTTATTTCCTGAATGGGAAGACATTAATTGCCTTAAATGGAATTATTGATTGGATAAGGAACATCTCTGATTTGTATATAATAATGAATTTGGTTCAGATGCTAACAACAATGTCCTAAGTATATTTTGTCCTTTTGTTTGTTATTACATTTTGGAAGACTTATTAAAAGGAAGAAAAAAAACGTTCTGTGCCTAAGAGAAGCGCATTACTAATCATAGAAAATACATTGCTAAGGCACTCCCATCAATTAATGGAATGCTCAAGTGACATTCACAATTAGAATACATATTCACTCCCTTACTTAGACACCAAGGATTGATACGCATGAGAACGACAATTAAATATGAATATGCAGACATTTAAAATGAATTGCACTAATTGCCTCAATCATCAATCGTCTTCGAGTTCTTCATAGAGCACCATGACCATGTATTTATTACTTCTGCAATGTGGAAGGCCGATTTTGCGCTTGCAGTAAGAGCACTTATACTTTTGTCTGTTTCTTCGAGTTTTTTGCGATCGCTTCGACCCTAATTACACAACCTTGTGGGCATTTTTCTAGACACAAAACTTAAAACAGATCATCAAAATGCACTTTTTTCAAAATGTTAACAGCCTTTTTTCAATTGCTTGGATACAGTTAACATAAACCCAAGATAATAGGTTAATTGAACATAAATCACCGCTTCAAATAGACACAGCGTTACAGCAAAGCGTTATCATTTCAAAATGGAATGTCTGTTTTGACTTACAGGAAGTTTGTGATTTTTTTCAGGCAGTAAATTCATTTTACAGTATTTGACTATGACTTCACAGTATGATGATTCCAATGATTCCACAGTTTCTCTCTACTACTCCTTTTACAAAGCATTTTGAACCATGTTGAAATAGGTATCAAGTACTTCATACCTCTATATCATGAGATTGCACAACCAACTTGACAGTGAAATTATGTTGTGTGTGGGTGATCTAGACTACTATGGTATTTCATCATGAGTGAATGTGTAAGATTTCTTCAAACATATGAATGCAAAATTAGAGATTTGTTAAATGAGAGCTTGTGTTACAAGTGCTGACAGTTTTGAGTGTTGTTTCTATGGTTTTGAAAAATGACCACAAGGTTGTGTAATTAGTGTTAAAGCAATCGTAAAAAACTGTAATAACAAAATAAACAACAATGATACTTTGAATAACTGCTCACTGTCTGTCATACTGTAGCAGCACAGTTAGCATTTTGTTGCAGGCACAGGTATGTGTCAGAATGTATAAAATATACCAAATTCTTTGCAGATATACAGTGCAATTTAACTTGAAATTATAAATCCCTGGAGCAAAAACATTTTAAGTTGCTCCACATCATTTAAAACTTTACACAGCCACTTTATTCAACAGGCAGATGTGGGAGCTTCATGACCATGGACAGCAACCAGGAAAAAACAAGCAGGCATCCAAAGAAAACCACATTGCATTCTAAAAGCTTATAGGTCCCTTGATAACGTCACAAGTCAGAGTCTTATTAGAAAAGGACATGCCTTTCACATGGATTAACAAGTCTATTTCTTGAGTGCAAAAAGCCTATTCAGCATTAGCTTACCTCCACAGACCTACTGAGTTAGCCTTTCAAATAATCCAGATTTTTTTTCTCCATTATTGCATTTATTATTTATTTGATTCACTTATTTATTTAGTTCCATCTTGCCTAAATTTAAATGAATTACCCTGCAAGACCGTTCTGCACCAGTAGCCTGTTTGATTTCTGCCCACGGCCCTAGGTCCAATGCAACATCCTGTCTGTTATCAGAGAGGACATTAATCCCCTGAACTTTAACGCCTCAACTCTTGCCTCGCACAAATGAGGAAATGGCTGATAAGGATGTCCTGGCAGAATCCTATTCACTTTGAGACCTGCTTTTAGTGCAATTGCAAACGTAATGCACAGCTGTTGGCCCTGACCTGTGGTGAAAATATGATTGTCTCGGACACTAAGATGTGGTGAGTCCATTTTGACTTAGGAGTTAGGAGTGAGTGCATCCTCTGCCACAATTCTACTTGAGGCAGTGAGATGTTTTTTTATCCACAGCTAGAAAATATTGACATAGGACTTGAGTCAAGTCCTACAATCAACCTGCTATATTACTTCTACAATTCCCCTTTATCAGTCCAGGAGCAGAGCCTTTGCTGTGTTTCTGCAGAAGAAAGTACACCTTCTTGCTTGTTTCAAATTGCTACGTGACGCAATTTATTTTAACCTTTAGTTATAGAAGTTAGGACATGTCTGGGGCTAGTAAGACCGAAAAACAGAGTTCTGCAGGAAATGTTTCACTGTGTTTTCTTTTCCCACAAAAGGCCTCAACCTATATTATATATAACGCCTCTGTTTCAATTTACATTCATTGTCCACTATGATAAACCTGGTTCCCAATGGAACTGAAATAGTCAGTTAGGATAACATGTAACGTATAGGACAGGACTGAACCAGACAGAATGGCGAAGCTGAAGAGATGGTACAGTGGACTCCAATGTGAGAGCCCAAAAACGGCTAACAGACCAGACACTTTCACAGCAGCATGTCATGGCCCTGCACCCACCACTGCATTTTTATTTCCCGGTGGTCTCAATTTGTCAGAAGGGACTCAGTAAGTGTCAGTACTTCCCCCTCATAGCGGAAGACAGTGTAACATTGTGACAGGAACTTGGATAAACAGCTGCAATGAAACTGTGCTCATGCCCACACTTCTATAAACAATCATCACTGTCAAAGAACTGCGTCCACTGGTCCACTCCCCAAACTCACACACTCTGCAAGTTGCTTGAGGCCATTGGCACGTCACGTCCAGCATGCAAATAGAAAACAGCATATCCATTTGTCTGGTTAACAAGCTGGGAAAGCTGTCACCTCAGATAACACGTATTAGCTTTTCATCACTGATTAGCTAATTTTGTTACACTGAGACAGCTTGTTACCCACTAGACTCTTAGCAATCTAAGGATCTACCTTATGATATGATATTGGTTACAAAATAAGGATAATAATATCATAGGGACAGCATAGGTGAGCCTGTCCTGTCCACACAGAAGTCCTGCCAATGGCGTGTCCAGACCTTTTTGACTGAGGTGGCCCAGTGGGGCATTGACTTACACAGGGGTGGCATGAAGTAATAGAAATAGCATGAGTTTATCATTTTCATCTCCAATACCCATATCTACTTAAATTACTAGCGTTTCAGTGTCTAAAATGAAAAGATAAATAGACCTATCAATCAATACACAACAGAGTGGCACCATACAAATGTTATATAAAGCTTCCATACTTTGTTCTTTAAAGAAATTGCACGTCCAAAAGTAGGCTACATACAAAATGAATCAAGGTTTTTGGCAGGCCAGACACTACTCTGGCGCATTACTGCCTCTCAAGTTTAAGAATCAATTCCACCCATAAACAAAAGTTTACTCATCAACCAGTTCAAACTAGGTCCCACCTCTGACAGGGCAGATAGCCAATCATATTTTAGAATAATGGGGTGGCACATGGGGTGGGCACTCAGATTTCAGGGGTGGCCCATGGCACCCCAGGCCACCCCCTGGACATGCCCCTGAGTACTGCTGGCCGCTATCCATGTGCTCCTAATCAAAATAGTTGATTTCACCTGTTGTCTGGTGGTGGTGTTTCAGTTCCTTGTGTTAGCCTCAGTGAAGACCTCTTGGAGAATTCCTTTGTCCTTGTGATTATCTCTAAGATAGATGTTATATGCACTCTCATGCTCTGCACCTGGGTTCCTTCTTCCACAACTGTGACAAAGGAAGAACATAAACTATAAAAAAAAATGAATGCATTCATTATTGATTTATTACAAGTTACAATTTTTTCAACTTCTATGTACATGCATAGAATATTGACCAGGACATTTGACCAGAAGTTGATAGAAATACCATCATTTATAAAGAGTGTGTTTCAATAAACCACACTAGAATAAAAGCTTTTACATGCAGTGTGGTCCTTCTTTCTAAAATGTCTTTTGAAGGATTCATCTTTGATGTTCAGTGTGCCGATAGGATACTGATTACAAAAGTGCACTAGCATTCAGTAGAATAACACAGTGATAGAAGACATCGAATCGAATTCAATTTCATTGACGATCATTTCTAGATGTTGGATGCAAAATGTGTTTTGGTTTTGCAACTGTACTACATATTTCAACTGTACTGCACTCTGTTAATGTCAGAGCAGGCCAATTCAATGAATTTCAAAGAAATGTTGGCCAATCCACACATTTTGTTTTACAGAGACAAAGATTAAGCAGTTCTATTTGTATATTCACATCAGAAGGATGAAAATCAGTGTTGAAATCAGTGTCAACACAGTTCACCTAAAACAAGAGCAGTGACCGATGAAATACTGTGGCTATGTCCATCAAAAGAGACATAGCAAACTGCAATGCAGATATGACAGTAGCCCTCTACATATACAGAACCTATTAGTCAAAGTAATCAGCCACCCTGCTGCAGGTAATCAATGCAGACAGGAGCATATGGCCAACCCTTTGATTTGTTTTCTGTTGGGATATGACCTGAATTATAAACCCTACACCAGTCAATGCTTTCACAAACTTCACACAGAAGTGATTACTGGGAATACCAAAACAAGTAACAAAAGTACAACCACGGAGACTATGCAATTTTGCACATTATGAAAAAGTTGGATGTTAAATAGACACTTCGCCTTATCAAGAGAGAGAGGTAACTTTGCTTTGAGCAATCAAACCTTCGTTTTATCTCAGAAGCTGAGTTTGAAAGCTGCAGTACTTAAAGTTGTGCCATTTTCCATGAAAGACAATTATACATAAATACTTTACGTATATATTTTACTCATATTCTGACCCTGTTTCTTGAGGATAAACACTTCCAAAGGAACAATGCTTCAGTGATTGCACTGTTCGTCTTTATAGACAGAGCTGTTTTTGAGGTTTATACAGAATACTGCTATTTGCACTTGTAATTCAAATCAATTCAAAACCTTTCATTAAAAGCAGCACACTGCAATTTTGTCTTGATCAATGACAATATACATTGTCTGAATTTAACCAGAACAGATCTTGATAGCAGTGAATACTAGATACTGTATTAATCTCACAGTGCTAACAATTCTATTTCAATCTCAGCTGAAATTTTCTGAAATAGAAATTAGGTTACCTCTCCATTAATACTGAATGTTGTGACAACATTTTAAGAAGCTGTGTGCTTTGATCTCTGTATGTTCAACTCGTTTTAGACAGCACCTGCCCAAAAACACATTTGGCGGATTAGGGGGGAGCTTGTTATCATTCCTTTCCACGTTAGTGTCTTTTACAGCACCAGAATTTCAATGCAGAACCAGACACTGTGAAACTGTTTTCCCTGCCAGCAGAACACAGACATCATTCATTTGTTGCTGAAATGTTGTTTATCCACATCAAGAGCTCCCTTTATGTTGATACAGGAGAGAGGGAAAATTAACATTTATTCTCCTGTTGTGATGATAAACTTGAAGATTAATGATGTGATATGCATTACTTGGAAGACGTCATTTAATTATTAGAATGAGTAAACAAGTACTTAAATAAGTTTGCGTCAATGTGACAGAAAAATGCTTAAGTAAAAACATTTCATTTTAAACAATGGAAGTATTTTTTGGTATTAAAATTAACATTAAAATCCTTGCCATTGCCAAACTTAAATATCCTGTAAACATTCTTGGTGTCACCATAAGACACTTAGTCCCCATCATAGTACTGAGAATGATCACAAGCAACATTGTGCAACATTGTGCTTCAGAGCTCTTAATACACATTTCAATTGATGTTATACTGTTGATCTGTATATCCAGCACACATGCGGTTAGATATAAAATCATATTTCAGTAAGTCAAACAAAATGAGATTTGATCGTCAGACAAAGGTAACGACTGGGACAAACACAAATATGTTGTGACTGCCACACAAGTACTTACGGAGGTTAAGATGGCACCAAAGAGCACATTCTCTTGAAAACAAATAGTTGCGCTGTAAAATGGTATTCTCAATTGAAAATGACTGTCTGCACTGAACAAAATACATCGACAAATACTGAACACGCTCAGTATGTGTTTGTTTTAGTTAAACACCCATAAAAGTAACACTATTTTTTCACTATTTCCACGATTTTGTAATGTAAATAGATATGTTGTTCCACGACCACTGGAACCAAACATTCTGCCCCACACAAACCCCATTATTACCCCACATTATAATCAAGAAGGTTTCCAGCTGGGGAGAAAGCTGTATAAACATGTGGATATCTTGTTTCCACAGACTATTTGTCAGTCTTCACTGTCTCTCCCAGCAACACTGATGTGATTGATATCGCATTGACCCCTGCCAATAGTTACAACATAGCCGCCAATCCAAGCCCATGCTTTGCAGATCTCATTTGATTTTCCCTGCTGATAGTGAATGCTCTGATTTATGCTAGCATTCATTTAAGGAGATGGAGATCAAAGAGCCCACTCCCACCCCTCCTTCTAACTCTCGGGGTTTCATCAGATCCGCAGCAGGACTACTTAGAGGCTTTTGGATTCATAGAGCAACTGGGTAGGGTCAAACTCTGCTCTTGCAGCGTAAAGATGCAATAATTTACATTTTAACAGCGGCACTTGAGAAGTGTGCATCTTCCCTATTTGTTTATCAAAGCCTCAGAGTCCAGTAAAATATATAATTACATTTTTCTTATTATTAAATCATTGAGTTAAGTAGTCTCTTTTTTATCCTTTATTCTCTGTCTCTTTTGATTTTTTGGACCTTATTTATATATATATTAAATATTTATACATTTATATATATATATATATATATATATATATATATATATATATATATATATATGCACAGTATATAACAAAAATATTGAACTATTTGAACACTATTATACAGCAAATCACTATTCAAATTTCAGTTCAAAACTTAAACCAATTAAACTTTTCCATATTCCTTGTCTCTTCCTTGGGGCATGTGTTTTATCTATAACTACAGACTTTTGTATAAATTAGAACATCACTGGCAACATCCTTTGTTAATTAGATGTGAAAGTGGTTCTTACGGCCACCTAAATAAAAAAAACATAATTAGCATGATGCATTGATGTCACCCTCATATATTTCACTTTGAGACCTTTCCTAATTGTGCACAGTTAATTTTTATAATAGAAAATACTGGTCCTACCAACCGCAAAATTGGTTTGCATGTATCCCATGCATGTCTTTAATTTGGCTTGCTAGTATTACATACATTGTTCCATTTATTATTTTGGGGAGTAATTTCAACCTTCCACCAATAAGCGGTAATTAACCCGAGAGATGGTTTGACTGTAGCTCTGTAATAGCTTTCATATAATTTTCCGAAGCAATTGTTTGTTATGTATCAGTTTCTTACAGCTAAGATTACTGCTGACATGTTAAAATTCAAATCTGAATTCAGTTAGTGGATCTAAATGACATTTGTTTATGTCCAATGTGGTGGCAGGTGTCTATGCTGATTGGACATTGGGGAAAAAAACAATTGCTTTTGTTTTCCATTATGTGATGATGCTTGGGTCCACAATTGTGCATGTGCCCTTTGAATGTACTGTCACAACTTGTGTGCTTGTTATTATAGAAATATGAAAAGTATAAATATATCTATCTGTGTGATATGTAAGAAGTGCTTACATACAAACCATAAGCTTAGATTCATTATCAATTATTGCAAAAATTTAAACACTTCTCAATAATTTAGTCATAAAAGCAAAAATACTGCCTTCAGTTCCTTGTCTGTTCATGTAGAGCCAATGCTGGGATTTAACATTGATTTTAAAAAGGGACCTAATTTAACAAAAATATATGAATAAGCCCTGACATCTATAGAGTATCTGAGGTATTCTCCTCACTTTGGAAATTATTGGATATAAGCATGAAATGAGGAACAATCTTTTTTTAATTTTTAAATGTTTAAATTTTGGAACAACAGTATAAATGGTAGGCCATGAAATATAACTAATAAAAACAACATCAAGGGAAGCATTCTTTTAAATTAACATATTTTCACAGCGTAAAACTAGTGGGCAAATGGAACTGAATCTCTTTTAAGAAGAACATTGAACATTGAAAAATGTGTCATGCTATTCTAATAATATGCAAAGAGAAATCCATAAGGGGATGTTGTTTCTGTGTGGAGAAGCTCTAACAATTATAATACCTGCCAACAACACAGTGAAAGGCAGAAAGTAAACATTTTTGAGAGGCCTTGTCTGATATTTACTGGGAGTTATCAGGACTTACTGGAAAAAGCAGAAATGGCAACAAGCTATTTTGTTTTTTGCAAACAATAATCTTATCAGACACTAGAAAGCTTTTCCCAAACTGCCATACTTTGAGGAAATTCACTGTCTTTTAAGAAATACAAGGCACCATGATTTATTGTCACCATAGCCATAGATTGTGAATACTCGACTGTGGGGGCCAAAATGAAAATAGCCTAGATAGGAGGCTTTGTTATCAAAAAGAGGATGGAAAGTGTGCACCTTTTGAATTATTTACACCATGACAGCAATATTGAAAGTCCTTGTGGCATTTCTAATCAAAATATAATAATTCTGAAAGAAAAATAAATGACAGTGCTGTATTTCTCTGTAATAGTAGTGCATTGTTTTCTTTTACATTTTCATTGATGGTACCTTCTTCGGTTTATATATTTTAATTGTAAGCTATCAGGCAAACCGATATCGTTTTTGCGTGGATTATTTTCAACCTGAAGAAAAGCGAATTAAGAAAAATATGCTGGACAAACTAAAATAATGACGCGTGACCACACTCTCTGGATCAAAAAAAATAAAAGCCTGTATTTGACTTTCATGTCTGACTCTCTTTCTCAACTTATTCACTTGTTCTGAGGTGTCACACAAACCTCAACCTTTGAAAATGTCAGATGTATCCTACAGGCCATTGTTAAATAAGTATTCTGTGGAGCTGGTTCAAGCAACCCCAAACACATGCAACAGAATATTCACTCCAAATGGGTCATAGTGAACGAGCGTTTTTTCTTTATTCTTTTTTTAATATGAAAAATATTTGAATTTCTGTAAAATCATACATAGCTAACATTTGTACAGAAGAAAAATAAAACTTGTGAAACGGAGAAAACAAAAAAACGAATAAATGCTTTTGCTGTTAGACTAAACAACAAATGTTTATTGTAGCAAAGATAAAAAAAAAAAAAGTCAGCACATTTAAACCACAACAGCTCTTCTTTAATGGCACTCTTCTTCTGGGCCTCTGTCATTGAGTGTAATCTCTGCCTGCACTATCACCGTTGTCTCCTAAGGAGTCATGTGATTCCCTGTTAGCTGCAAACAAACATGTCAGCTTTGGAATTAGAGCCTAAGGTCATAGTTGTTAGACCCCTTAGTCAGTCTTTGGAAACCTACTGTGATGCAGACTCTGTTTGAGGTCTTTGAGACTCCTGCCTGCTACCGTCCTATCATTAACCACACCCGAGGGCATATGGCCCCTCCAGAATTAATGATTGCTGGCCATGTTTTGAAGCACGACACAAAAGCAGCTGGAGAAAAGAGGATGGTTTGTGGCGCCTCAACCGGAGTGTAATGACCCGCAGAACATGTATCATAAGACACCTTC
This sequence comes from Aplochiton taeniatus, assembly GCA_017639675.1. Lineage (NCBI taxonomy): Eukaryota > Metazoa > Chordata > Actinopteri > Galaxiiformes > Galaxiidae > Aplochiton > Aplochiton taeniatus. The sequence goes on along the minus strand of CM030181.1, from coordinate 10,517,522 downwards.
TTTATTTACGCCTTTAGCCATCCGTTCATGGACTGTGGTAATGATGTATGAACCCAGTTTGATCCAGACTTACAGTTAGAGACTGGTCACTGCATCAGGGCTTATGGAGATAACAGTGGATCATGATTCACTAACCCCAGCAACACGGTAGACCTATAACATTAATTTTTGCAGATACTGGTGTACTCAGCTACCACTTCTCCTGTGGTACTCGATCAATGGCATATTGTGGGAACGATGTTGTGTTGAAACAGACGCAACAACAGTAGATTTGGTTAAGCTAGTATTTATGTAACATAAAGAGAAAAGGTCTGCAAGGTCTAATAACGATTTTATGAATGCAGTATGGAAGCTATAATACAGTTTTCTCAATCGCTTTGGCACAGTTCTCGAATGATATTTCATGTTGTTAAAACGATATGCGAAATTCTTGACAGGATTTCGGCACTTGTGTACTACAGAAAGAGCATTTCTCATTCTTTGCTCCCATTTGTAAATGTTTTAGTAGATTTAGGCAAATAACTAAGCACAGTTGTCTAACATTTTACCAATTATTGGTTGTACATGTATTTGTGATCAAAATAGATTATGTATCTTAAGTTGAATAGTTTTCCTTTCCAAAATATGTTTGAATTATTACAAAGTGTAAGTCATTCTATATAGAATAGTCCATCTAATTATCAAAATCAGGACAGCAGCAACAGAATGTCCAGTGATTCCCAGCACTGTAGCTCAATTTTGTTGCTGTAGTATATTACTGCATAGGACTATGCTTTGTTTCCGCAGATTATCATTTTGGTATTGATAAGCTACCTGTTTTTGTTTTTTGCAGTGCTGTGTACATTTTCTGGGTTTTTAGTTAACTGTATTGTACTGTGTTGTGTGACCATTGCAGGGAAATACAGTAAAATAATCTTTCCTCATATGACATGCTCTTTTGCTTAACAAAGTGGAATGAGAAACCTTGGACCCTTGATATCAGCATTTGAAGAGTATTCACTTGGATACACAATAGCGGTCTGTCAAATTCCCCAATAGAAGAGTGTGGTACAGTAAGCATTCAGTGTCAGTGTAAACATGTAGGACAAGACTGCTTATAAATTAGGAAATGAGGAAAACACTTACAGAGTCCACTGTCAATCTGATAAAACATCTAGATATTTTGACATCTTGGTTTTATACAATGTCAAAGGAATGTGTCATTTTGGTGGCAATGGCTTATTCATTGAAACAGTAACTTCATTTTGAGACATGAATTAAAGGTTTTGGCTGAGTTACAGCCTTTTGCAGGTTAACTATAGCACTATGTATGAGCTGTTTTGGACACTGTATCTTCAGTGCTGAAAACTGTAAAAATATTTCAAGAATTGTGCCAAAGCGATTGAGAAAAACTGTAACATGGTATCAAAGGAACTCATAGTGCTTGATAGATAGATAGATAGATAGATAGATAGATAGATAGATAGATAGATAGATAGATAGATAGATAGATAGATAGATAGATAGATAGATAGATAGATAGATAGATAGATAGATAGATAGATAGATAGATAGATAGATAGATAGATAGATAGATAGATAGATAGACAGATAGATATTAGAGAGAGAGAGAGAGAGAGAGAGAGAGAGAGACAGACAGACAGACAGACAGACAGACAGACACACAGACACACAGACACACAGACACACAGACACACAGACACACAGACAGAGACAGACAGACAGACAGACAGACAGACAGACAGACAGACAGACAGACAGACAGACAGACAGACAGACAGACAGACAGACAGACAGACAGACAGACAGACAGACAGACAGATAGGCTGATTAAGGGCTCTGGGTGAAACTCCCTGATGTGCCCTGCTGGGTGGATCCCTGTGCTCCAGCCTTGTACTCGTGACAATATATATCTTGTTACATTTATGAGTAATACAGTTCAGTATATGGATTGCTTCACAAAATATATTTGAAATTACATTCTGTAAGGTATTGCCAGTATATTGCCAATATTATTTGTACATGGTGTGATATTTAATGGTTAAAACAGTAAAGTATGCTAAAGGCTAAAAGAAACCTTTTTAATGTGTATGTATGCACTAAATTTCTTTGTAAATTTTTCTGTCCAAATGGGCTATAGAAATGTTACTAAATAGTTAATGAATATGTATAATTGGATTTATTGATACCTTACTTGTGTATAATTTAACAGTGATTCGAATTGAATCAGTTCATGTTTATGAGAATGTGCAGAGAACATTCTGGCACAGTAATCAGCCTCTTATTGCATCTGTGTGGGGAAATTAATGATCGTTGCTCTTGTAAATGTTCAGTGTCAACAGTTACAGCGTTATTCAGATGATAAAGTGGTTACTTCTAATTTTATTTGCTCATTGTACAAGCCAAAGAACATTCTTTAACATAAATGCAATTATGGTCCATTATCATCCGGTTAGACACTCTTGTACTTTAGCCATCATGTTTTCTGCTCGGTGTTTAAATTAGGTCCTTATTTGTCTAAAAGCTTCTTGCAATTCCATACAGGGAATAATGTGTTGAAGCGGTGCTGAAAAAATGGTAATGGTAGGACAAACAACAAAACAGTTGCCACCTGTTTGGATGTGATTGCAGACCATGGCACGTTTGACGGACTGTTGACTGGCACTTGAAATTTCCTTTTGGTGATGTACATCAATGTTATTGAAACTATAATTCATGCTGCCAGCTTTGAAAAAAAAACATTTTAAACTTTTAAAAGAAGCCAGTGGCCACACAGGTGTGCCCTCATATTTTGCCCTCACGGTTTAAGGATTGCTCCTTAAGATTTCCCAGAGGTTGACAGTTTCAAGTGTTTTAGTCCTATAGGGACTTTCGTTTCTTTGCAACAAAGTGGATATCAGTGTATAAATAATGGATATTGTTAGTTGGACTCAATGAGTCCCATGTCTGACAAAAAACGCTATTGCATAGAGAAACCAAAACAGTGCATGAATTATAAATTACGTTGGCTAAGTCTTCATTTAAGGCACCAATGATGAAAACACACAAATAAATAGCAACAGAGATCCCAATGGCTACACACCTTTTTTGCTAAAGAAATCAATAAACTACTAATCAAGGAAACAACAGCAGATTAGAAAAAAATTGATGTAACAGGAGGGTTTGCTTTGTGTCTCCTTACACTTAACCTTGTCAGCATTCTGAAATCTCTGTAGATATCCATACATTTGCAGAGACCTATGACATTAAGAACATGGTATAATTAGACCCTAATGCGGTACGAAGTGTAGCACCTTGAAACTTCCCTGCTGACTGGTCTTAAATCAGAGCAGTGCGTTTGGTCTGTCAGCCTTCCAAATGCCTTGAGCCTTAACAGCAGGGTAGCCACTGAGAGTGAAGAAGGAATATAGAGGACAGTAGCGGTGGCAGACCGCTGTAGATTCCTGCAGAGTTTGATTATTCAAGTACCATGCATGCCTGTTAGAAGGGTTCCTTCTATTTTAGTGTGATGGGACCCTGAGGGCACGACTAAGTGCCCCCCCAAGTTAGGGATTCATGTATGTCACCCCACAGGCTAGAGTCCTCCGATTAATGTATTTGGTGCAGGAAGTTATATTTGCCACAACAATGACAGCTTTAAGCAAAAGGAATTGTGTGTAATCACTTTAATGAAAGTATTAAGGAGGAGTGACAAGAGGTCTGGGGCCAAGGGTTCTCTGACTCACCGTTACAAACCAGTGGATGTTGGCACCAAGGGCTGTTTTCATTGCACTGACAACGAAACAAAAAGTATAAGAGTCACATACTTGTGGACTATGCCCCCAGTGTAGAGCTTCTAATTATACCGTGGATGAATTATAAGAGTTGTAATTAAAACCATAATTATCCACCACATAAATACAAATGGTACAATACATCATAACACATATACAAACAAACAAAACATATTTAATATGGAATTTCTAACACACAGTAATTAATGTTGCAATGTCCATTTGCATTCTAGAAACACCTTACTGAAGTTGAGTAGGTACATTTACCAAAATACTGAATATAGTTTGTGTGTTATTTGTTAATAAATTGTGATATCCTCACATTGTTGTCCTATTCCATTTGAACATAATGTATGTCGCAATAGCTCATTATCATCATAGCTTATTAATTATTAATTCCACTGAACTAGCTGTGAGGTATTAAGTCAGTGACAATAATCCTAGCAGCCACACCGATGACATTTTCAGAAGGCATTGGTGTGACATGCAGAGTGGGGCGGACTCTACGATTGGCCATCGAGCCAGTAGGTGAAGCTTTCAGATTGCAGCAGTCATGCAGTTCTTCTCTGGAGAACACAATGAGAAAGCCGAGACAAGGATGAATGGGCTAATCTTTCTTTTTTTTAAAGGTTATTCTTTCCTCCACCTCTTGGGCCTCTGGCTTTTCCTGGACCACCCGGTGTCCTGCCTCCCCAGACAGGGACCAACAGCAGCACGCCCTATTTAACCAGACATTTAGAAATGTCACAGATATTAACAATCAAAAAGCAACCAACCTGTGTTATCAAAAACGATTCACTCTGTAGTCTAACAATGGGCTTCATGTTTTACACCACAAAGAAAGCGCTTAACTCGGCCCAATTTGTATGTAATAGAAAAAAGAACCACCATAAAACAACAAAGGCATATCAAGCACAGGTAAGATGCAGGCAAGCAGCTGTAATTTTGCCCGTGCATAGAGCTTTTGACAGGATCCCATTTTACACCCATTTATCCAGGGGAATTCAATAGAGGTTTTTCTACATGTAAACCTTCATATTGATTTACTGTCCTGTCCTTAGGCTTTTGTACGAACACCATCATTTACCTGAAAATGGCTCATTGGTTCCATTTATGAGTTTGAGCATGAAATTGTACTCTAACACTGATTGTTTATATAATTCGGTCAGGCAATTGTCAGGAATGCAAATAAAAGCTGAGCAGCACTTGCTCTCTCCCGCTGGTCTAATCAACCATCAGTGGAGCTCCCTACCGTTTGCTAATTCCCCTTGCCATGACTGTGCATCTCTAAAAATCCCTAAAGGAGCGTCTATTATCTGTACAATCAGACTGAGAACATCACAGCTCATTACAGTACACCAGAGCAGTGGGTAGTGCAACCCTTACAGACACGCTCAGATGTGCCAGGATAAACAAGCTGCAATTGATTTGAGGACATATTCATAAAGTAGTTGTGTGGGCAAGGATATGACCTTTTGAAACTCAAAGGTTCCATGCAAACTTGACTGTGAAGAGTAGGCTGCAGGGTCTATACTTCTTATCACAGTGTAGGTTTTCTGTATCAGAGGCATTGGTTGGTTGTCTAATGGGATAAGAGTATTAATGGAATAATTAAATATCTACAATATTCATCTCTGTCTCAACAAAATGTTGTGGCTCAATCGGGAGTGTCACAATGGCGCAGTGATTCTTCAGGAGCCTCTAATAAAAGATCTGGCAGTTCATCACTTCATTATCCAAGAGGATGCACTGGTGTCTGAATTGTATTCAATTCACATTTAAACATACCTCGGTATGCAACAGCTAGATAGATGTTGACCTTTTGTGCTTGAGAAACAGACAAAACTAAGATGTGTATCTTGTGGAATGACCACAATTTGGATCCACACTGACTTCTGTGACCTCAAAAGAAACAATTGGAACATTTGCTCTAAGAAGTACCTTAAGCAGATTTTTTGCGACAACCTACCTACTAGGTTGACTCTGTAATTGAAAGTGATTTGGGCACAAATTAGGTCTCTGTTGACAGATTGTATTATACAATCTAAATAGGTACACCCAAGGAATGTATTTTAGAGAATGAACTTTCAGTGACAATTAGGGAGAATCAGCAAGTTCAGGAACGGCCTCCATTTAATCAGCGTACTTGAAGAACTGGCTGTTTTTGAGTCTGAGTTGCAAGGCCAAGAGGTAATTTGTACAGACACAAAGAGCATACTAATAGATGTCTTGACTTCATTACCTCAGTCTTATTTTACAGTTGTCCTGAAAACGTGTTATTGAATGGATCTATCTATCTTACTGCTTTACATTGTCACATTCGCTTCTGCATCGACTTTCTCCGGAGGTTACTGAACTATAATGTTTATAATTTTGGAGTTGTATACATTGATTACCTGACTCAACTTTTAAGGCTCTCATTGCATGTCGCTTTGCCTCTTTACTTCATCAGCTAATTTATGAGTAGACTGTCTTATGGAGAAGAAAGAGATTCTCTTCAAGAAAAGGAGAGGATAACAGGACGATTCATGGCTGCTCAAAGGAGGTCAGCTTCCTGTGCTTTTACGACAGGAATTTGGGATTCCCTCTGCGCCAACCAGGGCAGCCATTCAAGAACCCCTGTTGGAATGCAAAATTAGCTATGGATGCCTTCACAACCCCTAATCCTTTACCTCAACTGCAATTCTCCAATCCTGTCACAAGTCTCTATTTTTGTTGATAAGCAGAGAGAATCAAATTTATTCTCAAAAGAATACAGTAAAACCACAAATCCCGACCTGGTCATACTTTTTACTACTAAAAGGTTTAAATATTTTGCCAGAAGAAGTGAAAGGTGTCCTATATGCAAAAAACAGCTAGCTCCTGATGCTAAAATGTCAAACAGCTACAGCTATGATTTCTTAAATATGCAATCTACAACACAAAAACGTCAACAAGATATAGCAACACGCCAATAGAAAACTTAATGTGCTACAAATCGACATCATGTTGACAAATACAATTTACAAGACACAAACATAAATCAAGCAGCATGACCCATGCAAGCAAATTCATAAGATTCATGGAAATTCACCATCCACCAAACCAGGGGCGTGAAGGTTAAACACATCCCCTTCCATTTGTCCTCCTTTTCTAATTATTGAATAGTGTCAGAGAGGAGTGCTCTTGATTGCAGCTGCTCGGTGACTGCACCAGGAACCAAACCTGCTCTGTCGTCTAGTATATTAAAATTACTCATTCAAATCTAAAACCAGTCCATAGTACTCTGATCATGGCACAGATTCCAAGATTGAAAGATTGATTTGACTGAGCATGCCCTTTCTACATTTAAATGTATGCTTATTTTTTTTATAGCTTGGGCTACAAAATAGCCATAAAAGAGTATTGTCATGTTGACAGACTGTGAAATGTCATGGTATGCACTCCACTCTGAGTCACACCATGACATTTGTATAAAGACAAGATTGTTAATTAAACCACAAATTTAATGAGACTGCAGCTTGACCAAGTGTCTCTGTAATGAGAAACCGTTAGTCTGATTCATGCGATCATCATTGTGAATTACTGACCCGTGAAATACAGTATTTCTGATTTGACACAATACTGTTGCTTTGGCAACTTCGTTCACAGTAATACATTGTTTTTAATTACGTAATTGACTAAAAGGCTATTTGATTACATTGTTGGTAGGCCAGGCTTTGGTTTGTTTAGTCATTTAGAGTTGCTGATGTTTTATTAGACCAATTTGGTCTACACAGACCATCACTAATCATTTGCTTTTACAAAAAAAAGAGCTTTTCAGTATGTCTTAAGTTACCACTGCAATTTGGAAGGGGGCTATCACAACAGTTTGTTGTTTGTAAGAATTTCTTATTGAGCCAATGGCAATACGGACAAATAAAAGAGTACTAGGTGGGACAATAGAAAAGTACACTACGTAAAACATTAACATAACGTTTACAAATGTATGCTTACAAAATGATTATACAAAGAAAGAGATCCAAAGAAATAATTAGTGGATAAGGGAGGCTTGGTCTTGACTAATGGGTAGGATTTATTCAGAGTTTTAGAGAGGTGGTAGGGGATAGCTACAGTTTGAGGCAGTAGTATTGCTGAAAGCACTACCTCCCATGGATTGCAGTTTAATAAGGTAGGTGGTGAAAGATGGAAGATAGGAGTGTTAGAATCAGAGAGCAGGAGAAAGAAAGAGTTCAGGGCTGGGGCCAAGTCAAAAATGAGCTCTTATTTGAACAGGTGTAGCTTGAAGGCAATTCTACTTGAGCCAAAGCAGTATAATAAGTGGGCGAGCGATGTATTTGCAATGTATATAAAGCTCAATTTAATGGTACAGTTCTAGTATTGTCTATACATTAGAATTAGTTAAAGGTTCTAGGTATTATTATCTGCATAGAGAGGCCTATCAGTGAAATACTAAAGGTCCAGTCTTTAACCACCATAAACTGAGATTGACTACCAAGCATGTCCTTTATAGCCTTAACTGCAAAGAAAAAACCCAAACACAATTTTGTGGGGAATGGGACGAATAATAAAAATGCAATAACATTTCATTTGCATAACATATATTGTCGGTTTAGTTTCGAAAGGCTTTGCGCATCAGACGTATCACAACATTGGATGCCATCACTCTCACACCAACGAGCCGAGACTTTGGTGGAGGTAGTTCAGCCAGGCCACTCAGACATCAGCTATTATCTGTGTCACAGCAATCAAGCACTCACATACCCTTGCTAGTATATCACCGTCCTTTTAAACCATAGTTTCACTCAAAACATTTTCCCATGAGATTGCTGTGCTAATGCTTGCTGCTAGTATGGCTAAATTGCCTTGAGTTTGCTGTTTCTGCTACTCACCCACCTGCACCCCAGCCTCTACCTTCAATGGTTATGTTGTCCTTCATCTGTCAGGGGGAACTTGCAGATATCTACTCCTTACCCATGGTTGTTCCCTTGACGCCAACTTTGAATGAATTACTATTTCAAGCTCAATAAAGGTTTAAACGTATTCCTAAGTTGTTCTAACTGAAATCATTTCCAGGCATCTCCCAGTGTCTCTATCAAATGTGTGTTACATACGATGTCTTTATGTGGTATTTTGTTCAACCTCCTACTGTGGCATCAAGGATCTGTACATATGACACTGCAGAGGGAGATGGGCTGGAGAATATCAGGAAACTCTCTTCTCTAAAAATGAACAAATGTGTCATGAGGAGACACTGATATTAAAACAATAAACAGAACAACAGGCATAAGAATTATCTTTGTTTCTGCAGCGAAGAATTTTCACAAGCTGGCAATATCCTAAATACTGTCTTTGTCAAAGACATGCTTGCTGAGAATCAGACATGGTCATTTTGTTATAAATAAGTACAATGTATTCACAAATGCAATGGGAAATGTCACACTGTTTGGGCATGCAGTACATTCATTTTGTATATAAGGTATTAAAGAATATATACTATATATATATATACATATATATTTAAAAAAATAATTTTCTTACAAACAAAAAACTGCAAAGAATTGAATCAAGAGAGTGTTTCTTCAAACTGACAGGGTAATAAAATCTCCACTGCAGTGTATTTTCAGCCAGCAAATCTCGCTCAGAAGAAATGTATTTCTCCTCCGGGTGGATGGGGGGAATCTTCCACAATCTTATACGTCCTGTAAGAATCTGAAATCAGTTCAATGCACCCCCCTTGAATTGATGTCCTAGATACAGATAGAATCTCATGCCTTTCCAGTACAGAATTAAATACAGACAAAGGCACACATGGAGACCACACCGCCTCTGCGATCTTCAGTCCATGTACACTAGGTGAGTATTTGTCAAGGAAAGGCGTTTCTGAGCTGTTTGGTTGATTATAACCAACAGGTTATTTGAAAAAGGGTTGTCCCCAGGTATTGGGAAGATTTTAAGCTTTTTCTCCACCCCTGTGATGTTCCATTCTAGAGATTAAGCTCGGAAGAAAATCTTTTCCCTCAATTGATTGAAGGGACAAGGACCAACCAGATACCAACAGAGTAAGTATGTGTAGCCAATCAGCTTTCTACCATTCTTGTGTCTGATGTCCCTCAGGGCCAGTTGATCTGGGCAGGGTATAGTCCCACTTTCCCCCCAGAGCCTGTAATACCTGCATGATGAGAGCCAGTGTACTGGCAGCTGCAGTAGTTTCCTCCCCAGACACCCCACAAGCAGACACACACACAGGAAGCCCGCTAGTGTATAGCTCTTCAGAGCCACCTACTGTACTTCTCACAGCACAGCAGTGTTTCTGAGCACTAGGCATACATACAGGCAGACACACAGTATGACTGTATTCAGTGTGATCATATAGTCACACAATGGGAAATGTGAAAAAGCTGCAAAGCACATGTCATGCAGTATCAAAGTTAACACTATGGTTTGTGAATCCTCTGAGCCCATTAAAAAACAATTACATTATTTAAATTTGTGACACAAGTATTCCAATCCTGTTACTATGTCTGATTTTATTTTTATGGCTTTATACTTTTGACCAACACTATATACATGCAGTGCTTCCTCAATGCATTATTGAAATGTTGGTCCATATGGGCTACAGAGCAGTACTGTCTCATTGAATCATCTACATGCTTTATGTAGTTTCTACAGAGTAACCTTAAGGAATGTTCAAGGGAGTATCTTCCCCCGGGAAAGAGCATTTGGACAGAGGGAGGACTAGGAGGGACTTCCCAACACATTAGTATTCTCCTTCACAAATAAATACTGGTTGCATGACAGTCGTCCAGATACAAAGGTTAAACAGCAACTCCGTCCCAGGGAAGTGTGAGGGTTTAATGTCTGACTAACGATATATTACATATAAACCCAAAATTCCCCTACTGTAATATGTAAACTTAAAGATTGACATGGGACTGCTGTACCATAAGGGTGGCTTCTTGAAAGGTTGAGCAGATGGCTTGAATGCAAACCATGGTTCACTTCAAAGCAATTTGCCCCCACTATGGAATAAACGATTAGCTATGAGTCAAATTACTCTGCATGGCATTCAAAAGATCGTTGCTGATCCATTTCCAATGCTTGCTGATTAGAATTGGGATGGTTGTCCACTGTGATTATTGCTTTGTACACACATCAATTAGCACAGAGGTCTCTCTTTGTGAGTTTTAATTTATACCAAAGGCTGTTCATACAGACCAGTCAATCACTTCATTGCATTGGTAAATTATGCAATTAATCCTTGACTGCGGCCGAAATAACCCGTCAAATGAAAGTCAATCTGGCATTAGGTGTTGTTTGTCTTCTAAGTCTTGTTTTGAGAAATGTATGCCATATTAATTTCTGTCATTTGGGACATAGATCTTATCTAATTGTGCAAAAGTATTTCCTGTCACTTAAGAGGCTTGAGACTTATCAGAGTTCCTCCAAATACGGCTTTAGTCCCAGCAGGAGTGCCCAGATACTGAGTTGTTTACAAAGCCTTTTATGTCCAATTATCTTCAAAAGAGGCTCTTGTAAATTCAACTACAGCAAGGTAGTGAACCAAAATACAGATGAAAAAAATGTGTGTAGACATAATAGATTCTGAAGATTCTGGTGAAGGTATACAACTATGTACATATTGTATATGCAGCCCCCGACACAAGCATACTTTGCAAACTGTACACAATATTGAAAGTCAGGTTTGATTAGATTTAACTTTATTGTCATTGCACAGGGGTGAGAGGTGTCCTTGACGATGCTGCACGCCTTCCGCAGACACCATTTGTGTTGGACATCCTCAACAGCAGGTAGTGTGGTACCGGTGATGCTTTGGCCTGTTTTCATCACCCTCTGCAGCGCCTTACTGCCGGAGACAGAGCAGTTGCCATAGTTGCTGTGATAGTTGGTCAGGATGCTCTCAATGGTGCAGCGGTTTTATGTACCATTACACAGAGAAATAAATGCCAAGGAAGTTTGGTATGCAATAAAACATGACTGTTTGATACGCTTTTGATTCCAACATAGACCCAATATTAGAATAAACTGAAGGTAAGCAGATCCACCTCCTCACCTCAGAGACAGGATGGAGCTCTTCACAGCATGTTTCTAACCTTCTCAGCACCTTACTGATGAACCAATCAATCATAATCAACTAATCTCACACTAGGAAACATTCCACCTAGTCAGCTAATTAAACTGATTTCCAAACCTTCAGGTAAATCTGGTTGGAACACTTGAACACAAGAGAAAGAAATTGGATACAAGAAAAACAAACCACATATCTATTGTTAGAAAGAGACATAGGTTTAATGTGAGTAAAAGGAATTTTTTTTGATTGTGCGTGTTCCGGAAATAATATATTTACTGTATTTGACACAAGACATAGCCAAAAAATAAATAGTTAGGTACAGTACAGTGTAGATTAATATAGACAAGTGGAAGTTTTGAAGTGCTAAGTGAGCCAACTCATTGTCCAGAGTGAAGGCCCATTTTAGTCGTTTTTAGTTGTGTGCTTTGGTTACGCTCAACAAAGATTTTCATTCCCACCAGGTGTCCATTCTTCGCACACGAACTCTCTGCTTATAGTGGTACTCTTTTAGGTGCTTCTTTAGGGAATTTGGGATGGGAAGCACGTTGATACCGTCATAGGTGGTGCGACTGCTGATGACTGCTCGGCAGATGTGCTGCAGACTGAAAGGCTGGCTGCGGTGAATGGGGTTTGACAGCAGCGGCTCAAAGAACATGCAGGAGTTGGGGTCCTTGTAATGCTCCAGTAGGCCCGTGACGGTGGGCGCATGGAACACGCTGGGGTCGTGCACGTCAAAGCTAAAGTTGTGGTTCCACTGTTCGATGCGAGCATGGAGCGATCGGCCATAACGCCGGAAGCTCACAGAGAACAGATAGTCCTCCTGGGCAGAGTCGCGGAGGAGGAACGTGCCCTCTGGCTTGCCGTCCAGCAGAGTTTCAGCTTCATAGCGGTCCATTACACCCCAGTAGCAGGGCAGGTTAGTGATCTGTAGCAGGTCGGGCACTAGGCAGTGGATATAATCAATCTGAGTGTGAATGCGGTAACTATCTTGAGGCTTGGGGTGCTCAGTCTGTGGGAGGACGGTATTCGCAGGGGTGTGGCTTGCGACCTCTTGTTCAACCAGAGGGTCAGGGTCAGGCTCACAGAAGGGGGCCGAGGCTGTTGCCGAGGCTGAGGCCACCACCTCGTCCAGAGTATCTAGACAGCTCTGCAGGAGCAACTGATGCTGCTGCTGTTGTCTCTGGAGAAGAAGCTGCTGTTGCTGTAGAACGGTGGCTCTATCGTCACCGGCCAATTCATTCATACCATGTGCCAGTTTGGGGCCCAATTTATAAAGGGGGTTAATTTGGGCTGTGACCTCAAAAGTGTGTATTTCTGCATTGGGCGGTGGCTCTACCCCTTGCTCGATACTTATCCGTCTGCGCTCCCGCAACCTGTCATCTACGTCCTCTACCAGAGGTGCCAAGGCTGATGCACTGGGGACTACCGCAGAGTCCAGTAGAGGAGGTTGAGATATGGGTGCCGTGTGCTGCTTAATGAGGTACCATTTCTGTGCCAGCTCTGAGTCAGCAGGGAATGGGCAGTCATCAAGCATCAGCTCACTGAGGTGGATCTTGCGCCTTGAAGAGGCTGCAGGCGCTGATGGGGAAAACACCTGCAGAGTTGGTGATGGTGATACTACTGTTGCAGGACTCTGGCTCTTTATGGGGAAGCACTGCCCCATGGCGTCTTGGATTTTTTGGCGTAGTGTACGGTTACCACCTCCCACTTTGCCCTCAGCTTCACTGGGTGTGAGTGACTCAGCAACAGAGACTTCCGTTCCTTTTTCGGGTGGAGAGGCAATAGCCTCCGTGCCCAACAACCTCCCACCCTCGTTCAGAGGAGAGAAGTTGCAGCGGTCCTTGGACTCTAGACCACTAAGCAGATCCCCATACTCAAATCCATCGCTCACAGGCCGCTCTCCAGCTGCTTCCTGAGATGCTGGGCCTTTTTTCTTCCCCCTTCCTCCTTTACGGCCACAGCCAGCATCCCTTCTCTCCTCGGACCTGCTCTGTCTCACTTTGGGACGTGCACCCCGCTCCCTGTCTTTCCCACGGTCACCCGAGTCTTTAGGTAATGACATGACTGTTTGATTATGGTTGGAGATGAAAGTATTAGAGGTAGTGTCCACTTCAGTGAGTAGATGGTTGATGACGTGTGCTTTGTCCTCAGCGGCAAGTGTCCCATCCAGAACAGCTCAAACCGTCAATTTCATAGTAAACATGCTGTCATTGCATGCCTTAGGCAACTTGCTGAAAGACAGAAAAGAACATAGCTCCTCTTAATCACAACGCTTTAAATTGTATAGTCTAACTCAGTAACAGGTCAGTGTTTAAATTAAATACAATCTACACAGTATAGGTAACATTTGGACTGCTACAAGGGCATAAATACACTAGTAGTCTTTTCATACAGGGCATTGAGTTTAGAAGCAGCAAGCCAGGTATGACACGATATAATTCAAAAGGAGCAGCAGCTAGCTAACACAACTAAGATTAAGAGGCTGTTTATTTACACCTAGTGAAAACCAATACAAGACAGCTGATCCTAAACATAATTGCGCAATACGAGATCAAATAAATGTAAGGAGCACAGCAGCAGCAGTGAACGTATTCTGGCGGAGTTCAACCGCAACGCTAACAGCGTTACTCGACATTAGCTAACAACGTATCGGTTCTGATAACTGCATCTTAGCTAGCTCCAAATAGTACATGGACAGTACGTGAGAGCTTTACAATAACGCCTATAAAGACATAAGCACAAATAGTCTCACTTTACCTTCAGATAACCATGGCTTAACCTTAATCAACTTAAAAACAGATCTAGCTGTCTGAAGAGCGCAAACAGCTAGCTAACACTTCACTTCCAACGTTAGCAGGCGAGCCTTGCTCACGCGAAAAAGTAATCACCCGGAAGTAATTAGATGGGTTTCAAATGGTACAAAATAATTTGCGTTGATGTCAGATCTACAAACAAATTAGCATCATTTTAAATATGAATTATATGCACTGCATTTCAGAGATAAAATAATGACACAACGCATGGATAGAGTAGCAAAAACAAAATTACTCTTTTATTTGGACTGTCAATCTGATCAATGCTGCAGCTCAGACCCAACATACAATGAGTGACAGTAAATAAAAAAGTAGGGTGTGTAAAGCATGGGATGCAAAAAGTTAATTCAAAAACATTAGAAAATGTTGGGGGAGTCATTACAATTAAATATAAATTGTACAAGACAGATTTGCAACAACCGCCTACAACTGAACGCTGGGACACATTCAACACATCTGACAGACAACTTGAAAGTGGAAGTCTTCATGTATGTCACAGGCTTCAGGTATTCTTTAAAATAATTCTGCTTGGACTCTGAAAATATACCCAACACAGAGCAATGAAGTGCATTTTCTATTCCATTTAGCGCATAACTGGAATGTAAACACGAAGTAAACATATTCCTTGGCCTGTTGTTAGTGTTACCATTATACACAAGCACATTTAGTACATACCAACTCAAATTAATTGTATAATCACTCAGCATCTTTTATAATGCACTGGCCATTGTACTTAAATTTTCAAGCATGTGGCCTTGCTACTTTCTATGATATATATAGGAGTTTTACCACATGCCGTTTATACAAAGTCAAAGAAATAAGAGAATGTGGGCCTTGTAACAGGAGCATTGATTTACAGTAAGATGATCAGTTAGTTTAAAAGGAGATTTCCTAACTGAATTTGAAATTTGTTAAATTGTTAAACCCATTGTGTTCATGAGTTTAACATGTAAGATAAATCCAAGAACCTGCTCTGAAGAAAACCATGATGATAACTCAACTCACTATCAAACTAATCCGAAAAAGAGTATGCAACTGCAATTTAATGACTATGTGAAGAGCATGTCACAGGTAATATCAGACAATTTAACCACAAGAGGCCAGGCAAATCAGTCTTTTTGTCACTCCCGAACACTAGTGGTAGACAGTACACACCCCACACTTGGTATCACCGGGCAATTCTAGAGATATCTGATTTGTAGAGGAGAAAGGACATGGTATGAGTCATCTGTCTTCAAGCTCTACCCAGCCAGCTCCTTTGTAAGAGGCTGTGGTCCTTAGGTCTATTTCTTAGGAATTAACAAGTACTGACAATTCTCTTTTTGAGCTTCACATCTTTTCATTGTGAATGAACATCCTATAAGATGACAACTGTAGGATGCAATACAATCTAGAACATGAACTGCAACCTTTATGATTCATAGCTTTTGATATTGAGCACCGCCAACAACCACAAACACTTATTCTTCCGTCTCTGAATTCCTACAACAATGCTGAATTAGTGTGGTAAAACATGCACGTCTAGAAAAAAAATCTAAGTACGTTCATAATATCAAGGTAGAGTAAAAAATGCAAGTCAAAAATAAATGTTCGTAAATAACCATGTTTACTAAACAAATAGACCAGCCATGACTGCAGAAATAAAATGCAAATGGTTATCCCTGCCTTATGATGGAACGAAAAGTGATCAAAAAGTTAAGACAACGGACAGACATGCAATTCTGGCTCTGCCACATTCATAAACAGAGGCTGTCAAGGACTGATTTCTGATTCAACACTGATACCACATGATAATGTTGGGGTTTACAGCTGAAACATATAGAGACCGAAAGGAAATGGTGAGAATATCTAAGCACCAGAAAAAAGTATGATTCATCAAATCTCCACACTGGCCATTTGGAGGAGAGTACAGGGTGCAGAGGTGGGTACTGGTGCATTGATTAGAAAACGGAGCTTAATTTGTATTTTCTCCCGCCAATCATAGTACTGCCAGAGGGAGGAAATGGGATTCATTAAGTTCTCTCACCCAGGATTAAATTGTGAGGTAAACGAGCTTGCTATCTGAAAAATCAGTACTTCAAATCTCCATCCCTCCCTATTTTACCAATGCAATGCAATCACATCAGCTCTCACACAGTACAAACCTCACCAGCCCTTGTATACAACCCTGTGGGGATTCCTCGGCACATAGCTTGCAAATGAGATTCATCATCATTTGGATAGCAGGGAATAAAACATCAACAGAGACACATTGCAGTTGGCATATTATATTTCTTCAAACTGCCTATACTATTGTTTAAACTGTTATCCCACCATTCCATAGCAAGCGCCTTTGCAAGTTTCCTTCTAAAATGATCAATCACACAGAGCCCTTGACTTTGGCCTTGTATGGGTGAGGATAGGAGTCATTTCAACCTTTCCAAATGTATGCGCAAAATGAACCAGTAGTTCCAACAGCGGTGGTGCACTAGCACAACTTATCTCCAAAAAATAACCAGGGCAATTGATCACGTATAGGGTTGAACGTCAAGTCACATATTCCTTCCACCTTTTTCTCTTTGCAAAAATATACTGGAGATGGTGTTTGATACTCCTACCCAGTTTCTCCTGTAAAGCCTTTAGGAAGGGGGCAGAAAGGAACCAAAGAGAATGGAGGAAAGACTACAAAAGTCACCTGGACCATCAGTGTTTTAGGAAAGTGTGTTTGAAAGGGTGGTTATGTTTGTAGATCAAGTCCTAGTTACTGGAGACCTGATGTGTGAATTTGTGGACAGATTATCAGTACCCCATTTCCCAAATTGGTGTGTTTGTCTTTGTGTGAAAAGTGCCTTGCTTCTATTTGGAAAAGTATTGACTGTAAGAGAGCAGGAAGGGAGGGGCGGTGCTCAGTGTTTTTTGTTTTTGGGAAAGTAACCTTGTTGCAAGGATGTTCCATTACGCTTCGCATTTTTTTCTTTTGCAGATTTGAAAAGGGGAGAAATAAGCAGGGTAGAACCCCTTTAAGACAGCACCAATCCACCATGTCCCTCTCAATGCTTCTGCACGTGGTAATGTCACAGTCCTGCAGAAGACATTGAGCAGTATGCACAACAAACATTCTCTCCCCTGTAATATAATAGTCATCTGTATTCCATTTATAATAAACTTAGTTAAGTATAATAAAGTAGAAAAATATCAGAGAACATATAAACAGTTAGTTTTGTCATTTTGTAGTGACAGTTTTGCCTTGTTGTTTTCTTAAGCATATATCTTTGTGCTGGGCGATGAGGAACTGAACAGGCCTCAAGTGAAGGGTTGGGTTGTTCTTTTTTCTGCTTTTTATATCGTTGATGTTCGGTCCATTCCATCTGCAGAGGGAAATATATCTATTTATGTTCGTTGCAAATCAAACTTTGCTTTTTATAACTTATTGCAAATAAATGGAATATTTTTGAGTGAGTCATGTAAAACCAGGAGTGAATCAAGAAAGTCACAATAGTGTTAATACACGCTATAATGAATAGAATTAATCTGTGTTGAACTTTCATGGATATTGAAGATCAATGTTGGTTCTGGTGGTGGTTAGCCTAGCTCTGTTGAGAACACTTACCCCCTAAGGCATGCTCTGTCATACTGAGGCACAGTGACTCCAGCGTGGGGTTGATCTCCAGGTCGGCACCTGGAACTTGGCATTCTGGCGAAATGTACATGGAGATTGCAAGTAAATCTTTGTAAACCTGTGTTGAATTTGGAAAAAGGAAAATCCAAAGTGTGGATGTTGACACCATACCTTGTTGCTGGAACAGCAGCATGGTTTGCGGGGAGGTGTGTACAGGGAGCGAATGAGTCCGCTGCACAGAGCTGCGACTCTGGCTTGGCATGCTGTTGCTACCCCCAGGGTTGGCAAACCATAGGTTCTACAAAAATAATACCAGCTCTCATTAAAAACATGCCACTCATCATCCGAGTTTGACACTTTCTTATTTATCTTCGAGCACAGTGATTACACAAAAACTCTTGGAGCTATGATAATGAACCAGTTCAATTTAATTCATATCAAAATTGCCGTACTGTTCTCTGGTGTAATGCATTGATTAAACTGCCAACATTATTGTTGTTTCTCTTGTTTGTCTGTCAAAACAAATGTTCCCACATACACATGATCACTCTTTGGCCATAAAACCATGTAGACTAATGTCCCGAAGACAACTGAATAAGTCTTACAAGCTCAAACTACACAGCAAATACTGCTTTTGGAAATTCTTCACAGGAGACAAAAAAAAAGCTAAAATTGTTGCTTTATTCTTGTGCCAGAGATCTGGATGAATTTGAATCAATTCAACCTACTTGTCTGCCCTGACCCCCTGGTGAAGGGCTGGTGAGGTTGTGGCGTGGAGAAGCACCCCCGATTCCACCTGGACTCAGGAGACCCATGCGTCCAGCGGGGAGCCCGCGGGGGGGCATCTGAAACTGCCTCTGTCCTCTGCGCCCCAGACCCCCACTCACAGAGCCTGCTGTGGGGAGGGAATTGGATCCGTACGCCCAGCTAGGGACAGAGACCAAAAGTAATATCAGAAACATTGTGCCTTGACTGTAAAAAAAACAAAACGAGTTTATGGAATGAACAATATTTTAAAAGAATACATTTCAATAAAATATTTTGCTTTATTATTTAGAGATAAGAGACAAAGAAGGTGGAACGAAAATAAGAACAAAACAAAGAGAGCTACTGTTGACACAATAGCAAAATTGGGATATCCCAACACTAATTTATAAGACTGTTACAGCAGTACCCTCCTTCTCCTAGTGAGCAGAACTACATTTAGTAACAGAACATCTTATCTTTTTAGTGGAAAATGTGTCAATATAGACAGTAGGCTGAACTAATAAGCCACTGATGGGTTGCTTACATCCCGAAAACAAGTAAGTGGTTACAACTCAGCAGTATTTCCTTGGCATTGGCACTAATGCATGAGCTACACAGTCAAGAGTACTGCAATACAATTCCCTTTGACTTTGTTGGAGCCTTTTTTTTTTGCAAGTCATTCTAGTATAAGGTTGTTAGGGCTTTTGGGGTTTTGTAATACTTACAAAATACAATAATTGAACACCATACAACTCCATGAGGAAAGGACAGAACTAGTACATTGAACTACACTGAGACCTCTTCAAGGAAACAGTTCAAAGGAGAAAGTCAGCCGTTTCTAACCCTTTCTGTCGGTACACAGGCATGTCCAGCATAGCCTTCCGAGGGAACAGGCGGAGCAGCTTGAGCACCTGCTGCTTCCAGGAGACTAGCCTCTTCTTCTGAGTCTCAGTGAAAGCCTGAAACAGAAAGATTCCGACAGAGAGTATAAGAGTAGCACAGACAAGACTTCAACACTTCAACCAGCAGTCAGAAGTTTTGTACTTCACTCGACTAAGTTACATTTTTGGAAGCAGAAATGGAGCGCTTCATCTTTACATCTGAGAAAAATGTTTCAAACAATAAGTGCTCTGCCATAGCTAGGATGTCACCCTTTGATAAAATATAAATTAAACGTTCTACATTGGCAGACACTCACCTCATGTGCCAGACTCTTCTCAATGAGCTGCAGGTAACAGCTTATGTTCTCCTCATCTGGCCTTGACACTAGCAATTGAGTGCACACTGAAACACATGATCAGGATTTACACAACCTTACCAAATGATTACCACCCATGTTCTATAACTAGCGTGGAGTAGAGATGCAAATGAAACCTTTCCTCAGGCTCTGGCACATTTTACATCTCACCTTTTCCCATGACACGGGTGAACTGGCCAGCAATGTCGCCGTCTGAAATGGGTGCGGCTGAGGACTCTCCGTCACAGGGAGGGGGGTTGTGGGGCTGGAAGCCCTCAGAAGCCAGGTCCTTGTCCTCGCCATGCTTTGGGGCATCAGACAGGGAGCCACTGGGCTCTGTGTCCCTCTGGCCTGCACTGTGTTGGCAGTAGGCCTTGATGGGGGTGATGATAATCTGCTGCAGCTCCTGGAGAGCATTGCGCAGGTTTCCCCCCTCCAAAATATCCTGTAAGGAAGAGGACCAGTTTCATAAAATGGCATTCACTCATTGTAATGCAGAGAGCACAGACACGTACAGTCAGCACAGGGGACAACCTCCCCACATCACAAGGCTCTTAACAGCAGAAAGTCCATTTTTATTCTTCAATTGCATTTGCATTACCTTCTCTAAAGACTTGAGCACGCACTGTCTCTCTCTCAGTTTCTGGATACTCAATGCAATCTTGTGCCGCGCCCCTTTAGTCACATTCTAAATTAAACAGAGGGAGGAGGAGATGGCGCGAGGAATGAGAAGCAAGGGAGTCATTTCTCACAGGAACACAAAAAAATCTGTGTAGTCACTAAATAACAAACCTAATCACCATCTGTTTCATTAAGGTTGTGGGCACAAAGCCAAAATCGGACCATTTATCTATGTGGATAGCTTTATATAACTGTAGGGTGCAATGAGTTCATTTCATGCCTCGTTGAGAGTTGAGGTACCAGGCGGCTCTAGCACAAACAATAATGTTCAACACGGTCGAGAAGGCTGTAATGATTCAAAGCGTAGTAGAAGTGAAGGGGAAAGCTTACACAAACCTGCGACTCCAGGTGATGCTCTGTAATAATCATCATCTCTTCATAGGTCATCTGAGAGAAAAGTGCTGCGTATTTATGAAGACGGAGGCTCTTAAGCCATGTAGGAACATCTGAGAACACAAACAATTAAACACCAATGGTAACCTAATAAGCAATATAACTTCACGATGGAGCTGATTACATAGCTTTTATCAGTTGGTGACATTTGACATGACAACAGTACTAGCCAGCAGTATATTCTGCCTCGGACTAGGCAGGTCGTAATCACTGCTAACCTTTCATGCCACTGCCATCCTCCTGGAAGGTGTTGCGTGAGCCTTGATCTTCCGTCTGCTCGCTTCCCGAGGAGGCCACACTGCTCTGGGGAGAGAGGGGCGCGTGGTCCGTGGGGACAAAGCCCTGCCGAGCCCCTAGGTCATCCTGGCTCAGCCACTCGGAGCCACAGCCCTGAGGACTGGAAGCGATCAGGGACATGGACCGCTTCTGGGGACTGGGCTGCACTGGCCCACTCAGACCTAGCATGGGACAAAGAGACCGCAGTGTGAAGGAGAACGCATACTAGGACTCGGCGATTTTACGATTTAATGGATAAGTTCGAATTTTAAGTTAGCATGATGTGTAAAAAGTCTAAATCAAGAAAATTGTGATTTTAACTAGGCGTGTGTAACAATAGATCATGTAATGTTTGATTCATGGAAACTAGTTTATGAACCCCAACAGAAGTCCTTGTTTCTGTAAAAAGAATACTCATCGCCTGCATGCAGGGGAGGGGGGTGCTGTGTAACAAATAAGCAACATTTTGGGGGGGATCAGTGTTGCTGTGCTTTTAGCGCTGCACACAAAGTTTCAAGCTAGCATTGGCTCTTGCGTGCAACGCAAGTCTCACTCATGGTGCGTCATGTAGGTACTAAAATTGCACCAAGTAGGCTGCATAAAGTCATACACATATGTTAGACTAGTTCCGTTAAGTTTCAAATTAGGTATACAACTATCGCAGCACAAGCAATTGAGAGCAGGGAGGGAGAGTCACAACGTAAAAACTGTTGAAGGAATAGTTCACTTTTTAAGTAGTTTAGCTTATTTCAACCTTTCGCAAAAATGTCCCAACTGTTCCAGATAGTTTTTACATTCATTGTATTTCCAACATTTTTGAGTAATCACATTTTCCCATTTAGCTGCAACACTAACATTTTGACTAGAAATCTATTATTGATAGCGTCACAGTTTCATAACGCACAATCACATTTTTCATTTCATGAATATAGAAAATACTTTTTAAAACACTTCTTGGTCTTTTTTAGTTTGTTAACAGAATAAACAAGAAAAATCTAAATTGTCCATAGCTTCGAAAAAAAAGTATGATATTTTTTTTGGCCCATATTGCCCAGCCCTAACGCACTTCTTCAGATTCTGCAGTTAGATGGTGGAACAATGATCCGAAGAAGTAAAGCAAATGAAAGAAGACATAAAGCCTGCACACTGGTAATTATGTTCCCATGGCATAAATATATTAGAACCAAAATAAACCACTTTAAACATAGCTTGGATTTCTAACTTGAATTTACACAAGGACCTTAAAATCACTCTCCCTGTATTTTAGGATAGGACAAATCTTTTACATGTTGTAGTTTCACGTTGTTTGTTTTACAGTCTTACCTGTATTGTTACTGTTGATGGGAGAGTTCATCCCACCCGGGAAAGGCATGTGTCCATTCTGGCCAGCAGGAGAGGTGGCGGAGGAGTGGGACTTGTCATACCAAGCATGGCCGGGGTCCAGGCCCTCCGCAGAACTGGGCCACTCGTCTGAGCCCTGGCGGGGGTGATAGTGGCCCGAGGGCGGCCGGGACGAGGGTGCATAGCCGCTGGAAAGGTGCTCCTCCAGGTGGTTGAGCCAAGTGGCCAGGGACGTCCGGTCTTCCAGGGTGGTCGCTGGGTGAATGAGGGCGTAGGACAGCAGCTGCCTGCTCTCCTCCACAAACAGGCTGCTTTCAATAGTGTAGCTCAGCACCTTCTGCAGCAGCTTCATGTACTCACATTTGGCATCGCTGTTGCGCGGCTGCAGCAGAGGCAGGTGGGAAAGAAGAAGAGACACCACGTTCTCCCTGGGCTCCTGATGCCATTGGTTGACGATGGCTAATGAGAAGAAAATGAAGGGGAAAAAGGGGCTATGATCAAGGAAACAAAGCTTATATGTCCAGTTCTGCTTAGTCTATTAAGACTATTGAGTGTGTTTAATACATCATGGCAAAACAGCCTTTGTCAGCTACCTGCATTGTTGGCCTCAGCCTCCAGGATGTGGATCTCTGTGCAATCTGCCAACCAATGCTCTAGGCAGATGTGTAGGAAACGGGCCTGGGTGCGGGATGCCCTCTTTAACAGGGACAACAGTGCCACCGTCTGCTCACACTCATTCCAGCCCTTGAACCAATCAGTCAGGATGCCAACCTGGTCTCGGAACATCATGGCGCGCCCCCTCAGGAAGGGGGGACAGGAATGTGAGATTGGGGAGGGGGGAGACTTCTTGGTCAAACACAGGGTCACTCTAGCCCCGCACAGCGGCGGCTTTACTGGAACAGTCCTGTGATCCCCTCAGAACGGAGAGAGGGGCCCTCACATGGTTCAAATTCAGTGGAGGGTGGTCGTAGGCTGTCGCTTGGGATGGAGTAGGAAGAATCACGCAATGTTTTGTCGGGGGTTCAACTCAAGCTGATTGTGTCTCAGACAGAGTGAAGGGATGTCAATCTCAGACACAAAAGGGTAGGCATCACCCTGGTCCTACCAAATCAGAGGAATGAGCAATATATTGTTAGCGGTTTTGTATTGTATGCAAGATGACTTGTTTGTGTGTGTGTGTATATATATATATATATACACACACACACACACACACACACACACACACACACACACACACACACACACACACACACACACACACACACATGTATTTTAAAACAATTACTTGGAAATGATACAAAGTGCACTGTAAACTATTTGTAAACACAATGTAAACAAACACTTACTACCAAAGTGTACATTTGAACAGTATGATTACCTGAACCACAACTAGGGAGTCTCAAAAGCAAAATGTCTATAAGTACAGTAAAGCCTTTCCAACCAATTTGTTGACCACCCAGTTTTCTTAGAAGATTTTAAATGAACTGTTGTCATCTACAATCTTTCTCAAGATAAGATAATGAAGTAAGTCAACTCATAATTAAATGTAATATATCCCTTCACAGGCCTGCAAACAACAACCAGTTGGAGTAGAACATTAAAATAAGATACCTTTTTCGTTGCAATAAAATCAATAACAAATGACTGCAATATAATGTAATTCTATTACATGTTATTGAAACTTAATTTCCCAGCCTCAAATACCCTGTACATAGAATAACAGCAAACAAATTGGTGAAAACCTCATGGATAAAAGCCCACATATATCGGAGAAATAACATTGCACTAGTAGCCTATAACTCTGCTGGCCTGCAAGCTATCATCAGCATAGGGTAAAAATAGATGGATGTAGCTTCATGCATAATCTTTAATTAGGGCAGCTAATCGTAACGCTGATAATCAGCTCCATGGTGAAGCGAAGTAGACGACATATTTGCAAGCATCATCAAATCCCATCACATTATTATTAACGTTAGTTAGCCATTTGGCTAGCTACTACCGTTAGCTAACAACACTTAGCCTGCCGTCTACCGACAACGTCCATTAACACCCAAAAGTGCAGTTATAATGTATAGTTAGCTCATGTTAACTCGGTTTGAATAGTTATGTTACGATTAACATAATAGCCAGTCACCGTTAGCGAGTAAGCATAATTCCTGCACGGGAACTAACACTAATGACTTAACAGTTCGATTCGAATATGCTAGCTGCTAGCATGATTACTAACGTTAGCTTGCTACAAAGCAGGCCCACCAATAACATTTAACACTAACAAAATCAATGATTCAGTTTATATAGCTAACCTATTTTTGCTACCACCGTTGATGGACTGGGATGTCCCCCTTTTAAGTTTCTACAAAATGATAGTCCACTCTTCAGTCAAAATTTGCCCACGTCCATTATTCCATTCCCGTCGCGATTGTTGGCTAAGTTTAGCACTGGGCAGCTGCTTGAGGTTGGTTTGTTTACCTTCGTGAATTGTCACTTATTAGCGGGCTGCTGGCTAGCATTCTAACCGATTAACTAGCCTGCTAATGCAGAAGCTAATGATAGCTAACGTTAGCTGGCAATGCAATATAACCCAAACTTTGGTTGAGGAAGGCGTAGATTTCGACAGTGTCGTTAATTTTCTTCCACAGTAGTATGCTCTTATTATTATAAAGATAACATTTAAATTGCACTATATGCAAAACATATTGTTTAGAATACAGAAAATTGATCAGAGTAACTGTCTAGCTAACGTTAGCTACAACGCTTGGGGAGAGCGACTTCAAAATTGGCGTAAGACGTAATGGGTTTGTAATACGTAGTTAGTTTTGCCCTCCCACACGGTGGGGGACTGGGCAATTTTAGTTTTGTGCTGGTAAATAGCCTAAGTGATCATTTAATGACCGATCAATTAGCAATTAATACATAGGGTTTGTGTAATGACTATCAATCGCGTATTAAAATAGCTCCTCTGTTGTTGTTGTTTTGCACTTGAAAGTGTAGTAGGCCTACCAAAAACATGTATGTAGCATATTACTGTTTCTGTAAATCTGTGCATGTGAACAATTACAAAACACTTGAATAAACTGTTATTATTAACTAAAATGTTGGTTGTGGGCCTGGCTAATTTATGTTAAAATATTTATAAGTGCTGTGTACATCTGAGTTTTCTTCATTTCATATTTTTTTCACTTTCTTAATAAACGTTAGTGTTTTTGTCTACATACACATTTTATTGTATCCTCATAACAGCAGTAAGAAGAAAAGGGGAGGAGACAATTTTAGGTACTCAGTAAAATTCTGCTCTAACCTCCCATTTTAAAAGAGGATCTGTAGACAGTATCTTGTGAATAGCCAGTGGCAAAGGAATTACTCCTGCAAGACGTGTTTAAGACTAAGAGGACTCATTTCAGAATGGTATGAGGTGCTTCTGAATTTCCATTATGATACACTGTTATATACGTTTTATAGATGCTATTGGTTTATAGATGCTATTGGTTTATGCTTTATTCTTTGGACAACCACCCCGCACCATACATTGTCTTTACAGGAAACTACATTGCATCATGACAAAAAAAAAACTCTTCCTGATCTCAACCTGTCGCTTTGTGATTTTATGTCTTAAAATGCACTCACACATGGTAAATGTAAACCTGCATATTAGAAATGAAACAAATAATAGTCTAGCTTCTACTGCAGTCCTCCCTATAACTGATATACCCCGAGAATCATATGTGTGAAAATAACTGTTTTGTTTTACATTACAGTCAAGTTCTCTGGTTGTATGTGAGGTGGATGACAGTTTGAAAGAAAGATTGAAGAAATTCAGATTCCGAAAAGAGACTAACAATGCTGCACTCTTGAGTAAGTAGGTTATACTCAGTGTCACTTACAGAAAATCCTGTCTGTTTGCACCATAATAAATGTGTGTGTGTGTGTGTGTGTGTGTGTGTGTGTGTGTGTGTGTGTGTGAGACAAGATTTGACATTTGACTGATTTGTATTAACTTCTTTCTTGCAGTGAAAATTGACATGGATAGGCAGCTTGTAATCCTGGAGGAGGAATATGAGGCAAGTGAATTAAACAGTGTGCTCTGTAGATAGATGTCAACTATTTTGATTATTATTATTATTTCATAATATAATTTACCAACTGAGACTAGGTCTCAGTTGGTAAATGCCCAGTTTAATCCTTGTGTGGTGTTAATGTTTCTGTTACCCAAAATTCAGGGGTATGGTGGACACAACATTACAGGGGTTTCAAAACAATACAGCCATAACAATTTATGTAAAAAATACTTAACAGATGACTGTAATTGACTTTATCTCAATTACAAGCAATACGGACAGCTTATATGGTTAAAGTTTGACATTGCTAGATCACATTTATCAATAGAAGTTCTATTCGTTTTTTGTGATACAATTTCACTTTCACGTTTTTGGACCCACAATATTATAGGGGTTTTAAAACAATACAGCCAAAACAGTTTAGGAGGTATGGCATGATGGTATGAGGAAGACAGAGTGAAGGTACACAGCAAATCTTTTTCTTTAATTTTCACCAAGTGTACTTGTTTTCACCACGTGTTCTTCAACACGTTCTTCACAGTCAAGGCCAATGAGTCTCAGGTTGAGGAAATAATTCATTGCATCATTTTCCTTTTAGTATTAGGGTTGAAAACGAGTTCCCTAGACCCGAACACCACACAAGGGTTACAGCATAATATTTAAGTCACAACAACTAAACAAACAATATTATACATGACTAAAATTAAATAACATAAACAAATAAATAAAGTAAAAAATAAGCAGATAATTCAATTCTGTTACAATATTTACAACACACAAAAAAAAATGTATGCAAAAATATGATGTATAGAAAGTTTCAACGGAAGCAAGTACTCTTGAACTCCCACATCCTGCAATAGAAATTGTAATGTCCAACCAAAACAAAACGTTGAACCTGTTTAACCTTGTAACAAGGCAAATGCCTTGTAAACCACAAAGAGACAATGTTTTTCTCTCCTATCACTAAGAGAAGACCATCCTACTTTCTTATACGATGAGTTCTAAACCTATCCCCAGTTATAAAACGCAAAGCACTATGGTAAACTGCATTAAGGGACTTTAAAATAGTTGGGGCTGCATGCATATACACAATGTCACCATAGTCCATAACTGAAAGAGGGTTGATTTTACAAATCTCAATCTGTTTTCAAGAGAAAAGCACAATCTTAAGTTTGCTCTTCACCTTTGTGAGTTCAAGAGTTCACGAGTCTTAAATTACAACTTTTCAGCTAGCGAAATTCCCAAATATTTGTAAACTGCAACATGCTCAATCTGGGCACCATTTAGGGAGCAAATATTATATGCCTTATAATCTAACTTTTTGGCACTTGAGAAAAGCATATTCAGTCAGTATATTTTATATTCATTAAACATACTTTCAAAGCCAAAAACACACTTCCTATGTTTCAGGACATCTCTCTAGATGACCTAAGGGATGAACTTCCAGAGCGTCAACCAAGATATCCTTTTACAGAATGTGGAAATATGCACAAACAGACCTTATATTTAGAATATGCACTTGAAAGAGCGTTAGTGATATGCGTATTACCCTACATTTATTTTGGTGAAAAATCGCCAGTAAAGTATTGAGTAAGCCTAATTCAAATAAAAAGGTAGATAAAAAGAAAGCATAAAATTGTTTTGAAAAAAAAAATAACCAAACAAGAATTTGGGGGGTTAATTTAATGATCCAAAAATCTTTCTACCTTGACAACGCCATACATTCATTGTCTACAGTTACAAATATGTCCATTCAGATAGCAGGGTTTCATATCCTCTCTGTTTCATATTTTCAAGTCCAGTGGGTAAGTATTAATAAGGATCTAATTAGCTATGGCTAATTCCACTTTGTCACCATAATTCAGTTAACAAACTATATTCTACTATACCAGTACCTTTAGGCTAAGCAACCAGAGTGGTCTTTTTTCTTCAACTTAAATCCCTGTCAATTTTGTCAAATTAACAGGGTGCAAGCCTGAACAGCAGATGATGTATGCAGGCAGCAAAAATCAACTCGTCGCAGCAGCAGAACTCACAAAAGTGACTATGACCAAGATCATTATTAGATTTCATTTCTTTGAGAAAAGAACATAGGAAAAACCATTTAGACTTAAGAAATATATATTCTTCCATGCAGTGAGTCTTTTATTTCTAATGTGTATTTTACATTTTCATTGAAATCATTATCGGATCCAACAGGTTTTTGAAACAAGGAACATCGATGACATAACAGAACAGTGGCTGAAAGACAAACTGGCTTTTTTCCGCTGAACAGATATCTTTCAAGACAAATTCGAGGCTAATAACTGTATTATGTTATTAAATAAATGAAAATTATTCTTTAATTTGATCTTACTCACTCAAAATTGTCGGTTGTAAATTGTTCTCAATGGATGTATCTGTTGGCAGATAAATATTATCTCTTCCTGGAAAAAGTGGAGATCTGAGCCCACCTATTGTTTGATAATTACATGTTTATCAAGATTAACAATTAAAGAGTTCAGTGTGGAACTAGGACCAAGACCATTTGAAAAAGTGCAACTACTGTGAAAAGAATATTGGTTGCTAGAAATTTAAAACGTGCTCCAAAGTCCCTTTCTTAATAAATAATTCTTTCTTGGTTGAGAAAAATTTGTGACAAACATGATATTCCCTCCACCCCAAAATACCAATTTGAAATTAAATCCTTCAAAAGCTCTTTTGTCAAATGCTGGGAGGGGAATAATGCTAACGATAGGCACATTTCTTTTTTTTTTTTTAGAAAACGTTTTATTTTATTTTCAAATTCAGTTCTAAATACAGAATTAAATTATATCTGAAAAGCTGAGAGAGCATGAACTAAATATGAAAATTACCACTATAAAAACTTACAGAAAATAGTCACAACTTCTCTAAATAATGAGGTGTGCAAGTACTGTACAAAACGATGTAACTACTTATATGGAGGCCAGAGTCAATACAGTGTTCAAATTTACGGATATTTACAATGATCAAGTAGACCTTACGTTGCATATCTCTCACACAACAGCAGTTGTCTAATCTTTGCCATAAAGAGATCCTGGCATTATTCTAAGCCAGTTGTGAGCATTCCACTATCATAATGAAGCCAAGGCTCTGTAGCATAAGCTTATTGGAGCTAGGGCAACAGGTCAAGTACGAAGGCATCCTCACAGCGACTAGGCAGGGGTTTTCATTCACTATCACTGCCATCACTGGAGTCTGAAGCCTGCTCACTGCCACTTCCGCTCTGAGCCTGGCCCTCTGAATGGTCACTGCTGCTGTGGGCAGGAGAGGCACTGCCACTCCTCCTCCTTCCCCTCTCCCCAGCCTCTTCCTCACTTCCACTGCCCTCTTCCCCACTGCTCCTGGCAGCGTTCTTAGGCTCGTTGTCATCATCACTGTCATCGTCACTGCCAAAGATTTCCACCTCGTCTCGCATGGTCCTCTCCTCGCCGCTCTCACTGCCGCTGCCACTGACTTTCCTCTTTCGCTTTTCTGGTGCTTCGTCCTCTTCCTCCTCCTCTCCCCTCCTCGCTCGGTCCTCATCCTCTTTATCAGAGTCACTGTCTGAATTATCTGCTTCGCTCTCGCTGCCCTTTTCCTTTTCGTCACCTTATCAACAAATGAAAACGTGAAAAATACGGTATGAACTAAGATTCAAGGACACTTACAAAGACAGGACAGTGCTTTGAAAAGAGAAATGAGAACTAACCAGAGTCTTGCAGGTCTTTAAGCAGGTCTTCCTCTTCGTCCTCTGGCTCATGGTTCTCCAGCTGAGCCTTACGCGCATCCTAAGTGGCACAATGAGGTGCAATGTTGTTATTTTCTCTTTTCTGATCCCTGTACTTTAGGAACGTACTATCACATATTAGTACCCACAAAATCAGCATGACCAAACATTAAAAGGTCTATAATAAGTCTTGCCTGGGCTTCAAGCTCCTTCTCATTCATATCTCTGTGCTTGCACACCAGCACGGCGTTTGTGGTCGACTGCGCCCCAGCCTTGGCTCTCCTCTTACTCAGCCGCACTCTGCAATTCATTACAACTCGGTCAGATCAGTGCCAAAGACATTTGGGTCTATGATTAACCATGTGTTGGGTAAGTGTAACAATGGAATTAAAGCTAAAGGTTACAACTGTACCTATTCAGGTAATCTGTAATGAACACGATTAATTAATGCTGCCATACAGAATTGCTTCTCTCAACATTTCACAATGACAACCGCAACAAGCTACCTATTTGTCAATTTAAGAACCAATTGGTATATTATTTTTTTCCCGCAGGCAAGCAATAAAACCTCTAGGGGACGAGGTGGACTGTGTTAAGCTTGAGGAGGCTGGATATCCATTTTACAAACTTCTACCTTTGTTAGCAAGCGTCTGTGTTTTTGCCTGTTTGTTACCTGGTTTCCAGCTCGTTGTAGTACACACCATCCCCATCTCTGAATATGAAGAAATAGTTCTCTTCATATCCCTTGCTAGCTTTGTTTTTCACGTTCCAGTTGTACTCCCTGGCTATCTTGTAGTCATACCTGTATGTCACAAAAGATAAAAAGTCAATGGCCGATAGGAAACATCCAATACCCTTGAATGCATATGAGAATTATGAATTCAAAGTGAAGTATTTTCAATGATGCGTGGTAACCAGAACAAGTTGTCACAGAATAATAAGTGGATGTCTGTTATAAAATACAGTCTTAGACAGATATGGTCCCTGATTCTACAGAGATGGAAATGTCACTCACAGCTCTTCAGGCATGTAGTCCAGCTCTTCCTCTACGTCCCTCTTGCGTTTGCGTAATGTTTCCTCATTTGGCAAGAAGTAGGCCACAAACTGATTTCCCTCCTCATCCATCATACCTCTGTATTGTGGAACAACAAACAATTTAACTTACACAATCCCTCTTAAAACAATCACACACACCCATACCGAGGAGTCAATTTGAACTAGCTGTCATTGTTTGCAAACATTGGATAACAATAAAGCATGCACAGACACTAACACTTGATGTTCTCTACACACCTAATCATAGCCTGTGACATCATGTCTACGCCTGCAGGGGCGGT
>CM030181.1:10458038-10485367 GCA_017639675.1 Aplochiton taeniatus | reverse complement strand
AATGGAAAATGTCCACCTCTGTGTGCTTGTGTATCAAGACAATATTACAAAAGTCTGTATGCTGTATATTCTCTCGCCCTATTAAACTGGCGCATTCATCTATGCTTCCATCCAAACCAAACCATGTTTATTCTTTCAATGCTCTTCAGTCGATATTCATCAGATGTTTACCATCTATTGGCGAAGATATGATAGAGTTGGGGTTGGCTAACCTTCTAGACAGTGCTCTAGAATCACACAGAGCTCTCTAGCTCTCATCACAATGGCACTCTTCCTCTGTTTCTCCAAAATGATCATCCCTTAAAGTCCTTTAGCATAGCTTCTTGCCCCATGATATATTTTGTGCCCACATTTTCTTTTTGTTATCCCTCTATCCCTTTCTTGTTCCCCCCTTTCTCCCTCTTAGCTTGGTCCTGACTCCCTGGTTCCTGGGGCCTGGCCAAGGCGTGTGTCCCCAGAGGAGCCAGAGAGGAGATGGAGAGAAGGGGAAGCGAGGGGGCGCAGAGACGGGCTCCAAAACCACAGCTGCAGCAGCTTTTCCTTTCCTTTCCTTTCCTTTCCTTTCCTTTCCTCTCCTTTCCTCTCCTTTCCTTTCCTTTCCTTTCCTTTCCTTTCCTTTCCTTTCCTTTCCTTTCCTTTCCTTTCCTTTCCTTTCCTTTCCTTTCCTTTCCTTTCCTTTCCTTTCCTTTCCTTTCCTCTCCTCTCCTCTCCTCTCCTCTCCTCTCCTCTCCTCTCTATTTTCCTTTCCTTCACTCTGTATGAACTGGCCTGGCATACTCCCCAGCTCTGTCATTAATCAGAGAGAATGGTAGTTCTGTGTGTGTGTTTGTGTGCATGTGTGTATGACTGAATGAGAGATTCTTATAGAGAGAGTGTGTGTGTGTGTGTGTGTGTGTGTGTGTGTGTGTGTGTGTGTGTGTGTGAGAGAGTAAGTGTTTATGTGTATTTTTGTGTGTTCTGATAGAGCGTTGGATGGAATGGGGGTGATGGTGTCGGGACCAGGACCTCCCAACAAAGCTGAAGAGTTCACCCAGCGAGCGAAAGGAGGAGGCTGAAAGACAAAAGGCCTGGTGCACAGATTGTGACTGTGTGAATAGAATTGTGGACAAAATTTGTGCTCTGAGTGTCTCTGTTCTATAAAATTGGTGTAAAGGTGTACAGGTAACTCTGATTCTTTTGTGAAACAAATATGTGTTATGACATTTTGAGTAATATCTTGCAATAAGAATTTGACAATGTTAATGTACACACACACATGATTGCAAATCAAGGATAATGCCTTAGCCTGTCTATGAGACCTGTCGTAAAGTATACTCAAGGTAAAGTATATCATTGTAAACGAAAAGCTCCCTGAAAAAATGCAGGTCACACAACCTTCACTGTCCCCGCCTTCCCCCCAGCAATACTCCAAAGCCCCTTCCACGTAGCTCACTGCCCCCTTTCCCCATGATTATCCAGGTGGGAACAAAAGCTGAAAAAATCGAACTACTTCCAACTTGCTCCACTCTCACCCCCCAATGGGCCTCCCAGAATGCCTTTCTGCTGACATCACTACACAGTCCTGGCAAGCAAATCTCTCTCCTGCTCTTCCCTTCCTTCACTCGCAATTGCTCTCCCTGCTTCCTGCCCTCATGATGTCACACACCATATGGTTTTCAATGAGTATCAAGCCGGAAAAGTGATTTGGTTGGTAGAGAGGAGAGGAGAGGAGAGGAGAGGAGAGGAGAGGAGAGGAGAGGAGAGGAGAGGAGAGGAGAGGAGAGGAGAGGAGAGGAGAGGAGAGGAGAGGAGAGGAGAGGAGAGGAGAGGAAAGGAGAGGAGAGGAGAGGAGAGGAGAGGAGAGGAGAGGAGAGGAGAGGAGAGGACAGGAGAGGAGAGGAGAGGAGAGGAAATTAGGAGGCTGAGAATGAAAACAGAAACAAATGCTTGCTCTTCCCCCATGAGTGCCATGAGTTAAAGATAAAAAGGGGAAGAGGAGAGGTGAGGAAAGGGAGGGAGAAAGGAACAACTGCACTGTGTGAGACTAATTACGAGAGACCAGGAAGTAGAGACCATGTGCCACAGATGACCTAAAAATATATATTTTCTCACACACACACACACACACACACACACACACACACACACACACACACACACACACACACACACACACACACACACACACACACACACACATACACAGGACAATATCAGTACCATAAACTTCTCAGTCAGAATGGAAGGATGAAGAATTGGTAGAGAACACCTTCAAGTTATGGCCACTTCTATTTTACACAAGGAAACCTTAGATCCAAGAAAGACTTGTTTTATCAGGTGGTATATGCGCTCAATGCACTTACCTGTTTTTTTGTGTCTTGTGACTTATTGAGATTTGACTAAGCCTGTTTCAAATATGATTAATAAATGTCCACTTTAGCCTTTGTTCCCACTGGTGGTATATGAATCAGTCTGGAACCCATTCACATCTTGCTCTTGTATTTCTGATCTGGCTCTGAACCTGGCAAAATAATTGCTCGTCATCTATGTATGGTGAGCTAAAATAGCCACCAAATGCACAAAACAGCTAATTCAATAACAATAACATGCCTTGCATGCCTATACTCTAAAGCTGACCCATAGGTGCTCATTATAGGTGATTAGGGCGTACATTTTGATTCTAGTGCTCAAGCCAGGGAGATAAGTTAAAACATAGCAAGGGGCTGCATGTCAAGGAGATTGGGTGGTTACAACAAAGATGCAAAGAATAGAGAGGGATTCTCACAGACAAAAAAAAATGAGGAATGGGAATAGAGAAAAAGAGAGATATTATCGAAAGAGGGGCAGAGAGACGGAACTAAAAGAAAAGAGGGGCGTACTGATATTACAAATGTCGCTGTAAACAGCGGGACATAGTGCTCAGAGGGTCTTTGGTGTCTGCTCCAAGGTACTAAGCTGACTTTAGGCTCCATTCTCTGATCTCTGATCTCCTCTCCTAACTACCACAGGCTACTTGCCAGACAATAATAGAGCAACGATAGATTGATTGCAATGTTATTCGTCACTCACAGGGCAAATTAAAAGGAGGAGCTCCGTGCTAAAAAGGACTGCCTCCCTTTCAATATATCTCCTCCTGTCCGTTCCTATTTTAAAAAAAGGGGTGAGCTGCAGTTACTGTGTTCAGTAACTCACACTGGTTCTCGATACACTGTAACAACCACTCCTCTCTGAAAAAAAGCCCAATAAACATGCAGCAATGACGAATAAGAGATGAGGTGTGTGATGTAGGAGGTGACCGTAGACTGTTAATTGTGTGTAGCTGTTCTGCTGCACCCAGTCTGCCTTATCTCCAGCTCTGTGGTCCTGGAGGAAGTGGTCGTTCATGTGGCTCTCTGGGTTGTGTTCCAGCTCAGCTCTCGCTGTCTTAATCGAATCATTACTTACACTAAGACTTTGGAAACGTGTTCAGTTCATTAAAAGTTCAGCGTTTCAGGTTTGTTGCACACCAGATTATGTTAAATTGTGTTTTGACAGGTTGAAGTTGAATGTCCAGTGAAAGCCATTGGGGAGAGATTGACAGGAGAGATAAGGGTTGTCTGGTAGGACAACATCTGTACCCCCGAGTTAGAGGCACTCAGATTTAACCAGTGATCTGGTATACAAAATACTTCCCATAATTTTTTTTTTTTGCCCACTTTCAGTAATATATGTAGCTTAACTAATCATTTTTGTCCAACAAAACGAGGCACATTATATAAGCATTTAATTTTTATTTAGATATTTCCATTCTATGTTCCATTTGTCAAAGGTCATTGTCCAGGCACATGTGCATTATGAAACACACCAAAGTGACTTTCTCTGTACAACGCATTAGGCATGGCATATTCCCTTGTTACTCATACATTTTAAGAACATTAACTTCGACAATTTCAACAATATGTGAGGATAGATGGCTCATATCCTTCTTTTGCAGTGTCCAACGCACCTTTGCATCTGGGGTTATCAACAGTTCATCATAAACTGGAAATGAGAGACAATACGTCCCTCCGCCACACCAGAGTTTTGCTGATGGCTTATAACACTAATGACAGCAGCAGCCTCTTGAGTTGAGATTATTTTAGGAGGAAGACCCTGGATCCCTAAACTGCCAGACGTTATTGTTATCAAAAGGCCACATGAATAGCCAGCACTTTGGTAAGTGCCTCACTCTCAACATATTTTTAAACAATGAAAGTGATGGTGGAACAATTAGGTTGATAGACACTATAACCTTCTATTCCCTCTAACACTAACACCTGGGAGAGTTAGACAATGGGAGGATTTGCATTTTAGAAAGTCAAGGCAAAATACCTTTTTGTTATAGCCAAATGGAGAACACCCTGGTTAATGCAGATTTGACTTGTTGAAGCTTTCTATTTAATGAGCACATTAAGAACATTATGATCTAAGGCTGGGCAATCATCACCCATAAATAGTTTGAACAATGCAGTTTTCCATTCTAAAACAGAATAACAGAAGATAGGTAAGGGTCTAACTAATTTCTGAATGATCACTGATTTCAGTACAATATGGTTTTCACCTTTGGTCAATGTTTTATTGGTTCTAGGTTTTCGACAACAAGTGCATGGGCAAGCTGATTTAACGCACTTGATGCTTTTACACAATTAAGCAAACACGCCATTGGATGTCGCTGTACGCACGTACACCCGAAAAGCAATGCAGGTCCGATTGGACCCCAACAAAACCTTAAAGAGGTGTCTGATAGTCTGCCGCACGTGAAAAGTAATAGTATGTATATGTGTGTGGTAGACCGGTTGATACAAAATTGTGAAAGGAAGCAAGATAGAGCCTAGCTTAGAACGCGAAAGTGATCGGTGATAATACTCGTACATTTTGGACAATCCTGGAAGTCTTAATGGGGGGATCCAGAGAAGGAAAGATCGCTAACGGCCACTGCACCAGACATGAGTCCGAGGTATGTTGATAGCCGGGGCGCGATATTTCTGTGCATGTGTATTGCTCGTGATTATTCAAACCGCGCCTGGATATCACTGCTTTAAGTGTGTTGCAGACTGCTGTGTCCAATGCAATCATTAATGTATTATACTTTCCAAAGTTTGCCACTAAAGTTGCCATGTAAAGACACACATGTACGGGAAAGGGACTGACATGTTACAATATATAAATGCCTATAAATGCCTAAATTAGCCTATTCATTTTTCTGTTTCATATGCTAAATATATATATATATTTTTTACAATTTCTGATATAGCCTACTAATTTGAAGAACACATCAATTTGCTCTAATATAAATATTATTTAACAGTGTATGAATGCTTACAGCAATAATTAACATGAGACTTGTATATTCTATTTTCAGACAGCAATTATACAGTGAGTATACAGTGAGTCTGTCAATGTCTGAATAGTGATTAGGACAACAACTACAACAACAAAAACATAACACACTAGGCTATGATGGGTAGACTTGGGCAAACTTAATCGTTGGAAGAAACCCCATAGGTTGAGGATTAATGTTTACAGTATATTTTGCTGTATTGGAGTGACACTGCCATCACATTTTAAATTATAGTTCTATCCACGAAAAAGTTACACATGGTCGTCGTGGTTGAAGATGGTAGTTGTTCTTGTAGCCTAATTCATCAAGGTCTTTAAGCTATATACTCAGCACTTAGGATTAATGAGGCTATTAAACTATAAACAAATTAGCACTCGTTCACAAACACCACAGGCGATGGCTAACACTAGACATTGGGACAGCTAGGGGGCTTACGTGCGAACATACCAGTTGCTTAACACCTGGACTAAAACAAATGTAACAACATAGGTTAACAATAACATTATGTTATACCAGTCCTTGAAGTCAATTATTTTATTTCTTTAGAAAAAATACTGCTCTCTGAACATCGTCATAAAGGCCTAAATCAACAAATCTGAGTTGTGAAGAACTGTGTGATATAGTGTAACTGTCTCTTTAAGACAAAACTGCGATGTGTTGTAAAGTTCAAGTTGGGGTCACATGAAGTTCCTGCCCTCGATTTTACCTTTTAGTTTTATTATAGACTGACATCACACGGTGCGCTAAAACACTTACGGCGCACAGTGGGTCCATTATCGTCTCGGTACGCGTTATTGCCTGCACACAAAAATAGCAAGAGAAATTACAAAAATAAAAAATAGAAGGAACTGATGCTGTATTTTTTTTTAGAGGGGTTAGAACAGAAAGGAGAGGAGGGGCAGAAAAAGGAGGAGGGAAGTGGGTGGGAGGACGAAGAGCATCAAGAAATTCTAGCAATTAATAATAAAAAGAGTTGGCAGACGTGCTTGGAAAACTGGCATGGTTTTTGGAGGCTGGCAGTTTAAATTTGAAACGTCAGAAATGATTCCAAAAGACTGGTGAGATGATCATTAAGGGAGACTTAGATCGGATGGCAGAAGAGATCGGGCATCCAGGTAGGCTAATATTTAATTACCCCGTTTGTCCAAGGTTTATAAGAAAAGGAAGATAAAGCGTTTATCCCCGTCAATGCCACAACCATTTATTGTGGTGCTATGGGCTCAAGTACTTTCGAAATCGTCTACATTGGGCACTTTGTGTGGCAGATTCTGACTACAAGCTTTTAGCCTATATAATAGTATATTTGAGGTGGACGTTTAATTTGTGAATTGCAGCCAAGCCAATTGTTAACAGTAAATGGGTGGTCATCAGTTCAATTTGGATGCGTTTTCTATGGGTGATTTTGTAATTTAAATTATCTAACCAAATGCTTCAATGGAAGATTTTCTTAAAGACGAGAAGTACACATTTGAATAATAGGGCCTAATTACTCAAGGTAAGACTTTTTTTAGTAGTAACTATTTCAAATCCATATATTGAAAAATCCTGAAATCAAGTTTTGCGCACGAGAGGTGTGTCAATAAGTGTGTTTGAAGATCGATAGATTTGAGTGCCATGGCAATATAAACATATTTTGTTTATTATTTTATTTTGGGGGGTTGGGGGGACTTCAACAGCATCCCCACAATCGAACAAGTTGTGGTGTGACAACTTATCTTTGTCATCGTTAAAAATGACAGTGCTTGTAACATTTTTTTTTACCTGATGGACTAATCTTAGATATAATAGATAGTATGGGCACTACTGCTATTTAATATATTCTGTTCTTGGTACCTTATGGTCAAATAAACCCATACTGGCCTGCAGGCTAAATCTCACTGTCGTTCATTCGACATGTTTCAGAGAAACAGATGTCTGAAACACCTTGCTTTTGGTGGGTGCAAGTTGCAGAGTTTAGATGATTTAAAGGGATATGCATGGCCTGATTTGAGATAGGCCAAAGGGATTATTCGTTACATGTCAGCTGTTTCACGCGTGTTGAAGTCTCCCGGCTTGCCTACTGTTAGGACAAGTAAAATAGATTATGAAGACGGGGTTTGGGATAAGCGTAATACTAAATCTTAGAAACCTACCTTTTTTGTGTATGTACGTATGTATATAGGTTTAGTCTAATCTAGGCTATTTCATTGAGCTTTAGCTACATTGCAACAGATACAGACGAATTTAATCTGTAGCAATATGGGCCTAACACTTGGAAGACATCCCTTTTCTTGGAGGGGGCAATTAATATCAGCTGTCCTCTTGACACCTTCTGTCATTCTTGTGGCCATGTTTACATATTTAACACAATTAATGAGTTAAGACAAGGTAGGCACATAGGGCAGCCTAGCCTAGCCAATAGTTTAACAACCAGTAAAACGTTGAAATGCTTTTTCGGAAAGCATTCATGGCTCGATAGAGTCAGTGTGAAAACCTTTGTAATATTCGCAATAGACCTATTTCCAAATGCATGAATGAGAATTTAACTCCAAGCGAGAGAAAAGTATTTGGAGC
The DNA here is from genome assembly GCA_017639675.1 of Aplochiton taeniatus. Classification (NCBI taxonomy): domain Eukaryota; kingdom Metazoa; phylum Chordata; class Actinopteri; order Galaxiiformes; family Galaxiidae; genus Aplochiton; species Aplochiton taeniatus. The sequence continues at coordinate 10,477,476 of CM030181.1, read as the reverse complement.
CCTCTCCCAACGGTCATCCATACTCATTCAACTCGGTTTAAGCTTAGGAAATGTTATTAGCTTGTTCCTTGTCTTGTCAAACAACCGTCTTGTTCAGTATAGCTGTGCAACTAGCATACTGGATGCTTGACGCACCCCATGGCTTCTTCCAAAAGCCACAAGCTTCGTTTTCATTAAATACGATTTTATGCTCAGCTTCGTGTATACGCTTCATTCAGGAAAATATACATTATTTGGCATATAAACCGTCTCCTCTGTCGGAATGTGTCAACTAATATTCCTTTCTGCATTCAAAATGTGTCTTTTCATTTAAATAGATCGTTCAGATGTTTTATCAGGTAAACCTGTGCACTAGCATGTTTAATATATTGCATTAATTAATGCAACGCAAAACATGAGCTAACATGTATGTCTTTTAAACTAAGCATAGGAAAACTTAATTACTTAAACTGTAATTTTGTTTTTTAAACATGAAAACGAAATTGTCCTCTGAAAGTATGAGCTGTTCAAGGCGGGGATAGGAATCCAGGAGGGTGTTAACCCCGAATAGACTCCGCCAATAAAAAGCTCACCCCTAACCAAAGAAACAATAACGAAATACTATCTGCTGAACAAGTTTATCATCAACATGAAAGCTTTAAACAAAAATTACTTATTAAGTAGAACATAGATAGATAAATGAACCATTTCAACAGCAGCTATGAAAGGCACTTTCATTGAATATCTTTCACCTTAAATTAGAAAAAGTGTGTCACACCAAAGTAATTATTTAAAACGGCATATTGTTGATCCAAAATAAATCTGCTAGAAATGCAGGTACTCCGTGCCATTTGCAGGATTATATATATAATGAATTGTTTTTAATGCCCAACATTTATAACAATTCAGAATGCCCCCTATTTCCATGTCATTTTATTGTGTATTGAAATGCATGAAAGTTATCTGGTTATATGTAATAATGACACTGTAGTAAGCGTCCCTTTTTATGAAAAGTTTCCCTTTCTTGTTTTAAAATAATTATTGATGTTAGTAAATGTTAAAAGTTATACCGATAGATAATTGTTTATCAACATTGTGAACCTGAAGTTCTCAGCTTACATATTTTTTGAAATTATAACAATAGCTAAATAGATTTTATCTAACAGATATTAACAAATAAAATCTTTAACACAGGGAGAAGGATCGAGATAGAAAGAGAGAGAAGACACCAGCCGACACTAAAAACGCTTGAGAAAGATTAGATGTCCCTTGCAAATCTCCCTTTGCTGGGAGCATATACTCTAGGAAATAAACAAGAGGAGGATAATCTTATGTCTGGAAGACCATGATCGGATATATTTATTTAGTCGTTAGTTTCCCATCAGTGAGACTGAGCCCTCGGGGACATTTACAAACGATTTCATCTCATAAGTAAAGTATCTTCAGACACCAGTGTTTGAACAATACATCCTGCTACATTTGTACAGTTAATATTGTTTACTTTAGTACTAAGTAGAACAATACACAACTTGTATGTGCGTGTGTGTGTGTTTAAGTCAGTGTGTATTAGACCTACTTTTTCCGTGGTATTCATCCAGAGTGCTCAGAGTGCCTTATATGACTGGGTAGAGTGGGAGCTTCTCTTTTTTTAGACAAGTCTTTTCTTTACAAGTCTATACCTGCCATTCATCATACTTTGCGGTGCACTCACCCTTGCTTTGTTTAAAACGCTGCACACCACCTCTGAATTATCAGGTAGCCAGCCCTAGGAAACCATACTTTGTTATATCTCCAGGCTGTTCTCTTCTCTCTCTCTCTCTCTCTCTCTCTCTCTCTCTCTCTCTCTCTCTCTCGCTCTCTCTCTCTCTCTCTCTCTCTCTCTCTCTCTCTCTCTCTCTCTCTCTCTCTCGTTTCTTAATAGGAAGTGAATGTGTAGATTTAGCAATTACCCCCCCCACCCCCGTGTTTTCCAAGTTCTTTCTATCATTTTCCGTGATTGTGATGTGTAGATTTATATTATATTATATGATTCTGCATTTACTTGCCATCCATCACTGAGATATTACACAAAATAAGCTATTTTAAAAAGCCTTACATGCAAAGATGAATTTTATGTCAAATCAATACATTCTGTGAAGACGCATTAAAAAAATTATAACTACTGCTTGCCTGAAACCAAGTTGACAATCATCAGATCAATGTTGGTAATAAGAGTTAATGTTCGGTGTTTTTTTATGCACATAATGTGCTTTATTCTAAATCCTGGTTGCTCCATGATATTTATAGATGTCTGTTGTTGCAGGTGGCGGTCTAAAGACAATGTTGGACGCCATGGAAGTCCCAAGTCATGCTAGGCACCTCCTCCTGCAGCTCAACACCCAGCGCACTAAGGGCTTCCTGTGTGATGTCATCATTGTGGTGCAGAACGCCCTTTTCAGGGCTCACAAGAACATTCTGGCTGCCAGCAGCCTTTACCTTAAGTCTCTGGTTGTCCATGACAACCTCATTAACCTGGACCACGAGATGGTGAGTCCGGCAGTCTTCCGGGTCATTCTAGATTACATTTACACGGGCCGGTTAAACGACGGAGACTCCTCCCCTGCGGAGCCCGGCCTGGCAGCTGTGCTGGCGGCAGCCAGCTACCTGCAACTGCTGGACCTAGTGGCTCTGTGCAAGAAGAAGCTGAAAAGAAGTGGCAAGTACCCTCTCCGTCCACCCTCTGTGTTCCCTTATGGTAAAATAGTGCCTAATAGTATGAATGTAAGCAGTGCTGGCAGGTACAGGGTTTCCCCCCCTGTTATTCAGTCCTGCCCTCCAGGAGGCATGGTGAACAGCCATGGGGCTCGAGCTCCAGCACTAGATGAGCTTCCCCCCCATCACTTAGCCATCCACACTGGGGAGCTGCATGCCCCCACCCAGAACTCTCAGGTGTACCCTTCCTCCCAGACCCTGTTGCCGGCCCAGCTCCTCTCACGGCCAGCTCACCTGGAGAGAAACTGCTCCCCCATCTATGGCCTGGACCTGTCTAAGAAGAGCCCCAGCTCTCAGTCCCAGCATGTGTCCAGCTCCCACCCTCCGCTGGGCCACACGTTACCCCACCATGAGGAGGAGAGAGACGGGCCTCAGAGCGGCCACACCAGCCCCATGCTGGGGCCTAATAGGGGAGCCTCCTACCCGACGGAGAAGATGGAGACATCTGAACAGGCAAACTGTCTCCCCACTCACCCCTACCCCCACCTGAACCAGTCCCTGGGCCCGCACCTGCTCCGCTCCAGCTCCCTGGGTCCAGACCACTACCCCTGCCCCCCCAGCCCAGACACCCCCACCGAGGCCGGAGAGGCCGGCCGAGACATGGGGAACATCTACCGCTGGGTGAAGCATGAGCGAGCCACCGAGGACGAGGAGGACGAGGAGGACGAAGAGGACGGGGGTGGGAACAGGGACCGGGAGAGCCATCATCACCGACATCACAATCACCACAAGGCCGGGGAGGAGAGCGAAGGCGTGGATGAGAAGAGCGGCTCGGGCAGCGAGGAGACAGGCAGCAGCGAAGGCCGCCCCTCCCCCACCGGGCCCATGGGGCGGTTCCACCTGCCCTACGAGCCCGAGAGCTTCGGGGACAACCTGTACGTGTGCATCCCCTGTGACAAGGGCTTCCCCACCTCCGAGCAGCTCAACGCACACGTGGAGACCCACACGGAGGAGGAGCTGTACAGCAACTCTGGTGGGGAGATGGGGAGCGGCAGCAACGGCATGGGCAAAACCAACAGCGCCAACGGCTACGGGGGCCTAACGGGCAGCAGCAGCCTGCATAGCCTGTCCCACCTGGAGAGTAAGTCCAGCCAGGGCCTGTCCTCGGGGGCCCTGGGGGAGATCATACGGCCCTACCGCTGCTCCTCCTGTGAAAAGTCCTACAAAGATCCCGCCACGCTGCGCCAGCACGAGAAGACCCACTGGCTGACCAGGCCCTACCCCTGCAGCATCTGTGGTAAGAAGTTCACCCAGCGTGGCACCATGACGCGCCACATGCGCAGCCACCTGGGCCTCAAGCCTTTCGCCTGTGACCACTGTGGCATGCGCTTCACCCGCCAGTACCGCCTCACCGAGCACATGCGCATCCACTCCGGGGAGAAGCCCTACGAGTGCCAGGTGTGCGGGGGCAAATTTGCCCAGCAGCGCAACCTCATCAGCCACATGAAGATGCACAGTAGTGGGGGGTCGGCGGGCGGGCTGATCCCGGACGGCAAGCTGAAGCTGGACTTTGCCGAGGGGATCTACCCTCTGAGTAAATACGCGGCCGAGCACCTGGGGCTGAAACAGGAGAAGGCCTCGGAAATCCTGGCCCAGGCCCAGCAGCACATTGAGAGCCTCTACCCGCACTTGGGCCTCACCCATGACAAGATGGAGATGCTGGTCCAGCCTCTGCCCCCTCCCCCACCCTCCCTCTCCGACGGGCACACCATCGGCCGCTACTCCCCGAGCTAAGACCCCCCTGACCAGTATCCATGGCTTCCACCCGGAGGTCTTTGTACAAACACATCTTACAGTATTTTACCGTCGTTCACCTCAACTCCATTTCTGCACCTCAGACTGAGACCAATGGTTGTTGGTCTTTGAATGCACATAAACCTGTATAGTCTATAAGTGCCTTCTTTTGTCTTCTATGCATTTTTCAATTCCTCCTATTAGGGGAGTACTGCTATATCTTGACCAAGGAACACTTACTTAAATAGTGCAGTTTTTCTGTACAGTGTTTGTACAAAAAACATTTTTTTATCAAGCCATCGAGCCAAAACAACAAATTGAAAACAAAAATGAAATGTATTTATTTTTTGTATGTTGTGGAGATCCAAAGAGAAACTGTTGCATGAAAGATTTGCAATCAGACCCTAAACCTGTGTTTTATTAAGTAATGTAAATGTACATAAATGAAAAGGAAAAACGGAGGAAAAAAAGCCTGCTCCTCTGGACTTTGAAGTAATTGGAGAAATGTTGTTTTTATTTTCTTTGGGGTACTTCATAGTGTTTGTATCTCGGCTTTCAGCTGTATACCAAGATGCTCATGTTGATCTAGTCACAAGAAACTGACAAAACTATTTTAGCTTTAACATGCATCCGAGGTGACCTGTTTTTTCCCCTCTCTGATTGTCAGCAACACATTCTCCCAATTTAGGGTAAATGAAGGCACATACTACTATTAAGTGACAGTAATAGTAGCTTAATCATTCTTCCACCCGCTGCCATATCCTGTTGAACCCATGACCCTATTTTGTTTCTATTTTTCAATTTGCGTGTTGACTAAGTCCCATTGCCTTTGAATTGAATTGTTATTGAAAAGTAGCAAGCACAGCCCTGTGATCTCACAACTGGGACATGAGTGTGCATACCCAAATGATGACACGATAATCCTTGTTCATGAGTGTAGATGCATCCCGTGGTTTGGACTAAGAATGGGCGTAGCCTCTGACATTGTGTAATATTTACAATGGTGGGAGCAGCTGTAAAACTCGCTAGAGGAGAGAATCTAGAGGCCACACAAGGCAGGAATAATGACAGAATCAATTACACACCGATCAGTTATTATTTCTAAACGGTTAAATGACTGGTAATTTCCAGGGCTGGCTAAGCATAAAGAGCCTAGTTGACAAGACCGTTATTTTTTCCCCCTCCACATTGACACTCAGAGCTCTTCTTTTATTTTAATTTTTTAGAACACACTCTTTCTTGCTCTCTCTCACACTCACATACAAACACACAGGCTAGGAGCTGCTAATGTGACAGCGATATGAACATGATAGCGGTTGTCTTACGAGCGAGCGGCACACTCCAGCTGCTGTGCTCCAGTAATCCCTGTGAAATCTATCTTTCTCCCCGACAATTCACACTGCCTGACGGCCCGACTCCCCATTTCATGCCTGCCATTCTGCCCCTCAGATCCTCACATTAACCGGATACCCCCAGAGCAGATAAAGCCTCCCGTCATGCCTCCCCCTGCTAGTGTCAAACACAGCAAGGGGTATAGCATGCCTCTATCAGCTATAGCAGGAGTCCCCTTAGAGCACTTAAAGATTTTGGTCTTTGTTTCACCATTTTTTTTATTAAATTTTTTTTTCTGAGAGCATGCTGGCTTTTTATTTGTATCCACTTATGTTGGACCTTGTGTAAGATTTGAATTTTTTGACCACTATAGTGCCAATGCCAACCTCAGTGGGTGAATGTGAAGACAAAGGCCATGAATGCACTGTGACAGACTCGGTGAATCTTAAAGCCTTACGCTAGTTTTTAGGATTTTAGGATAGAAAGTATGCCAAATTATTGTTGTTATTATTGTGTGACCGTAATATAGGGGCTTTATTTCTGTAGCATTTAAGCATATCAAAGATGTTATATTCTATCACATAATTTCTTCTCACAACTTCATTGAATTTTAACCAAAGCAAAGTGAAACTGGTGCTTACCTCAGGACTGAACCCAGCATGGGGACATTATGCCTTAGCAACTCTGCAAATATGTAATACACAAACAGTCACACACTTGCACTCATACACACTCTCTCTCACACACACGCACACTCACACACACACACACACACACACACACACACACACACACACACACACACACACAAACACACGCGCGCGCGCGCACACACACACAAACACACACCTTATACTTTATTTACTAGCGGGACAGTTGTCTCTTTTTTTAAACCTGTGGTTATTTTGTGTAATTTTTACTTGCTACATGATATTTGGTGGAGAGATGATATGTATGTAAGATATTTTTGGGGGGTTTATCTTACGATGCAGTGTAAATGTTTATTTTGAATGTCCTCAAAGAGGCTGTGTTTTGGTCGGACCAATGGCATTATAATGTAAAGTCAAAGTCAGTCCGGTAGTTTTACTTTTTGTGAGCAATTAATTTGTACGTATGTCTGGTTTCAATCACCATTTATTACCAAAGAAATAACTTTGTGATGTATTTTTGTCCAAAACAGGCGTGATATATTTATCAATATTTTTTCCTGAATAGATAAACAGTGCCTTAACTGACATATAATCTGAATCCCAGACTCAAGTTGTTGGACCCATTTCTTTAGAGAGGGCTCTGTGACCTTCTGATGAAGCTGTTCAGGTAGAAGTTGTACATATACACACACGCAGAGAAAGCCAGCTTGTTTTGGATGGCTGCAGATACAGTATATCCCAGCAGCTTACGTGGAACACTGACATCCACATTTAATGAAGCAAAATAGGTTTCAAATCAATAGGGCTGTTGTTTTAATCAGCCACAAACCTGACTGTGAATTTACTACGGCAATGGGCTATATAAAAAACATTCATGGCTAGCAATAGGACCTTGGACAACAAGCCAGCTAACACCCATTAAAATGTAGTCAGAGGCTGTTCTTGCAGAAGTCAATGGTGGGAATCTAAATTTCCAGACCATTTCTCTCCCATTCATTAGTTTACTTTCACTGAAAGTCTATCTCCTACTTTCCGTTTCTCGCACAGTTAAAACAAGATTTTTTTTCCCACTGCCATTCCAAATCTGTACAGGAAGAATGAAAGTGATAACGTCAAGTATTTCTCCAGGCGCTCTGTTTTGAATTTGGCTACTGGAGTGTGTATGTTTGTTTGTGTGTGTGTGTGTGTGTGTGTGCCTGTCCGTCTGTCTTTGTATGTATGCGTCAAGTGAGATGGAGAGTTTATCTGTTGAAAAGGAAGTTTTGGGGTGTCTGCTTGTGTGACCGTATGCTATTTGAGTATATGAATGGCTAGTAATGTATGCTCCGGGAAGAGTTCTGGTGTGAAGGAGAGGGGTTGAGGAGTAGGAAGTGAACTGTTGGCTTGTCTGTGGCGTTGAGCAGGACGTGCCGTGTGTTTCTGCTCAGAGCCAGATACGGAGAAGGAGATTGGGAGGGAGAATAGCATGGAGAGCTCAGCGGGGATAGCCATTGTCTCGATATAAAAGACGGCTCAAACTTCTAAAAAACTCTCCATTAAAAAAAAGAAACAACAGAGACTGTACTGTATCATCTTTCTCAGTTCCTTCCTTAAGAAAAAGCTGTAACCTTTGGTCACCTTTATTCTGCCATTGCATGGCAGGCCCTAAAAGTACTTGGTGGTGTGAAACTCACTTCACATTTTTTTTAACACTTTCAGTAGCTTTTACAAGGCTTTTCATTTGATATTTATAACCGACTATTCTATGTGCCAATTGAACGTCAGTGTGTGGAGCTGTTAACCATCAATACAAAACCGTTCAGTAAGCAAAATCAAGAATTTGTGTTTTCCAGATCCATATTACTCTAAAGTTCCTTGCTTGTGCCTTACTAAAATATATGTTGCCTCATTACAAATTATTACCTAAATAAGCAATATTAATTCTAGCACAGAGTGCAGACTTGCCACTTGTTTGTCCAGTGTAAATACTGTTATTGTTTTCATTTTTATGATATGTTTTTTTTAAAGAATTATGTTCTGATGTATGTCCAAACAATGATTTGAATCCTAGGTTTTACGAATGACAGACCTTCAGGTCAGCCTATTGGAATGTGCCTTCCAGTCGGTTGTCGTTGTTTCTGAGGTAAATTGTGTTAGTGCATGTGGCTTTGCTGTACATCCACAGTGCACCTGTCCACTTGTATGCTTGTATGCCTTTCCCATAGTGGAGCAAGGCGAAGTGGAAGGGAGGGATAGAGTTGACACGTTCAAGAGTCTTTATTACAAGCAGCTGCATTAGATTTATTCCCCCAAACTGCACTTTTCTGGAGAAATCATTGAATTATGATTTTTATTACCCTTGTGACCCCCTAAAACTCCCCTCAATCGCCTCTCTTCTTGCACTTTGCTTCCTCCTTTTCCTCCCTTCCTCTCTCTCCCTGCTTAAACCACTGGCCTCCCTCTTTTTCCTTCAATCGTTACCTCAAAGCTCTGCTCTCCTCTCACCTCCGTCTCCCTCCTCTCCTCTTGACACTCAGCACGAACCACTAGCCCTCACCGCCCACTCTCTCCCCTTCTCCCATGATCAACTCGCTTCCAGCTGTTTTTCATGCTGAAGAAGACAGTTGTCTAAATGTTTATGCGAACAACTACTTTCTTTTTCTTAACGCCCTGATCGAGTTCCAAAATGAACTTCTTGGCATGTGGTAAAATACAGCAGATGATGGGCTAAATAAAAATTCTCACAAAGCTATTCAGTTTTACTTTTCATGTCCAAAAAATATACTGCAAAGGAAGATTAAAGACGGCACATGGTTAAGAGAGGAAACGCACGATAATTTGAGAGGGAAATATTCAGGGAAGACTATGCTTCGAAAGATGCCAGGGAAGTAAACACAAGAGCATAATGCACATTCGAGCAGACAGAACCTCATCACCAACTGCCAAGTCTTGTGCTGAGACAGAAAGATTGAGGAAGAGAAGGATAAAGAAATAGCTGAGAGTAAGAAAAGGGCAAACAAAAACGAAGGGAGCGAGATAGATGGTTTTGCATACCAAAGTCATAAACAAGCTTAGAAAGAAAAAAATAATGAAATTGAATTGTTCTCACTATTAAATGCAGAGTGTAGTAACTCAGTTTGATGATTTGGTATTGTGTTGCTAACTTTAAGGGCATTTTATTTTCACAAAGTGTTTTTGCTTTCTTTTATTTGTATTCTATTTATCTGGGGTGAGATACTACAAGTCATGTCAGTGTGCCCTCTGTAAAGCCTTACTTCCCTCAATACATTGTATCTATAACTCAATCAGCAGATAACAGACAATAGGGGATCAGGTTGTCCATTGTATATTTAGCTTGGAGTGCCTGGGCACTCTATGGTAACTGAAGTGTACCACACAAACAATATGGAGTCTGTAACTGTGAAACACCATGTTGCTAATTCGGTGATGTTCCGATATTTTCTTTGGATGTTATTGTTCCTAGTGATTTGAACAAACATTTCATTGGCGGGAAAAAAAAAAATGCTCAAGAACACAAGCCGTATTTGTGAAGAGTAGACATTGTTGTTGCGAAATTTTGATTGCATCCCTGGCTGTGATTGCTATGCATGATTTCACATGAATAAACACGTATGGTCACACACACTCATCCACACACGCCCACACAGCTGGTTGGCAGACTGCCGTGTCACTGTTCACTGCTGGCTGTTCCACATGAGGTCAGATTTAGTTAGGCTGCCCTGCGCCTTTTGGAGTGTCAGTCCTTGTAGAAAAAGCCATCACTAAAGCAAAGGCCTTGTTACTGACGGCCTGAGCTTAGCACACACTGGGATCTCTGGGAGAATGTCACAGAGCCCCAGGGCTACACACACTGGCACACACACATTTGCATTCATATAGAAAATGCAGTTTTGGGGTTTTGGAAAATACATTTGTACACAAAATTTACGGATTATTATCTTGAAAAGATTACGGAGATGTTTGCTATGCAAGTGGATTTTTTCTTCTGTGGTAAAAGGGCACTAGAGTTCAGCAGTTGATTTGCAACACACACTGTGAATTATACTGATGAATCGAGTAGGGGAGGCAGACTAATCATCGGATATAATCCAAATCCAGTGATTATGAATGACATTGTAATATTGTTACTGATTTGATAGATTTTTTAAATGTATAAGACACAATCCATGCATACACCTTCAAATTTCAGTCTGTTGAGAGTTTTCCACTGCTTTCTAGAAAAACACTCAATGGTTGAATACATACTTTAAAAGCAATACATAAAAACCATACAGTATTTTTTCTACAATTCATTGTCAATATTGATCCTATTTTGCTTTAATGAAATTAATGTATTTATTGCATGTCAAATGTAATTTTGGTAAATTGTAAATGGTAGTTTTTGTGTACATTTCAACTGTGGGTTATTTTACTTTGTTCTTTCATTTTAATTTCAATTAAGTAAATCATGTTGATACGGTTTTTAATTTGTCATAAAAGCCGATGTGAAAATATCATATTTGTTTCTGTACTCCAAATCAACTTGGCAATAAAATGAATTGCATAAAGTTTTCACAATAAATATGCAATGCCACTTTTATCTCTGTTTGTTGAGGAACATTTTAACAAATAATATTTTTTTATATTTTCAAACATATATTATATATTTATAAGAAATATGAAGAACTAGTCATTTTTATTAGCAAAAATAACTATTTAAGATGCTATTTGTGCAATAGATATTTATATTAATTGAGGATACATTTTATTTTTGTGCTTCGGTCCAGATGGAGAAAAGCAGGTAAGAATTTTGAAAGAATCTCATTCATCACACAAAAACCACATGCAACAATGAACATATCAATTACAATGTCATCAGGATCAAAACCAGACGGATACCTAACACACGCACATGTACACATCTGAGTGTGAATATATCCCTATTGACTATTCAACAGCACGTCAGAGATCACAGTTCTTCACAGATGTTTGATATGAATCCAACATCTCCACAATTTGCTTTTTGACATGAGACAGACTAACATTTCTCTTTTTAGTTTATTAATAACAATAAACTGGAACTGGATGTGATTTGGGTTTGCCATTAACAAAAAGGCATAAGCCTCATGTCAGTTATGTAATGACTAGAAAACAAAATAAAGCAAAAAATATTACAGCACAAGAGATTAAGAGGGTTAGGTACTGTGATGTTGAAAAACATTCTCTTATAGTTTCCCACTGTAATTTTACCTTGGCATATGCTTAAATCCCTGATTAGACTCTCAAGTTGATAAATTGCTTGCAAAACAGTAATAACCTTTGAAAGACACTTCTCGCGTCAAACTGTGTTTTTTGTGTGTCATATAGGACAGAGTTGCTGTCTCTGTTGGAAAGGTGCAGACAATAGTCCAACAGTTTGCTGAACAAAATGGACCCTGAGCTTTTCAGCCTAAAGGGCCTAAAAGCCTATCAACCAGGGAATATCTCGCACACCCGCACATCCGCACACCTCCAGCATCCTGAGCCCAAACATCCATCTGCTTTTATGTCCGTCTGCAGTCGCTTGTCTTCCACAGTATGTGGGAACCAAGAGGACAAAGCAGAGCGTGTGATGTGGAGTGGCCAGCGATGGGACTTCTATGCCCTGAACACACTGAGGGTGAGCCCCTTGGAGCTCCAGGAGCAGGCTGGCAGGCCGCCCAGCCACCCTGCCACCTAGCCACCGCAGTCCTCTGCCAGTCCTTGCAGCACGCCATAGCAAATGCCAAAGGTGTAAGGTGTCCGGTATCGGACTGATAGTTCCCTGACCCAGCCTGGTAATGTCAGGGGGCACCAAAGGTGGGCCCTAGCTTTCTGCCAACTCCTTTCACGATGGGGGGCACTCACATACACACGCACTGTATTTTAATCAAATCTATATAGAGGCACTGCCGGCAGGCAGTTGAGTTCAGCACCCTTTTTTAGCGAGCTGTCCAGCAATCCTCTAAACTCTATCTAAGGAGGGTCGCGAGGGGTGGGTGGGTGCTAGTCTTGGGTAAGTGGACAGCACACAGGCTGTTTGTGGCGTCTGGAATGGGGCTGATGAACCCTAAGGAGGTTGGGGGGAGGCAGGCACGGGGGCAAGGCCCGGAGGGCTGGAGGCTGGGTGGGCTTAGGGGGTCGGGGAGCGGGGCTGCTGGCTGGAGAGCTGTCTCACCATTAGGGGCAGCAGGGTCTGCCAGAGCTATACATCTCTCAAGCTCTTTTGCCACAGCAGTTCTCTTCTTCAGTTTTCTCTCTCTCTTTCTCTCTTTCTCTCTCTCTCTCTCTCTCTCTCTCTCTCTCTCTCTCTCTCTCTCTCTCTCTCACACACACACACACACACACACAGACACACACACCCAGTGAACACAGAGTATTTATTTATCTACAAATCGAAGTTGAAAGTTATGTAAAATAAATTGAAGATGATTCAATAATAGTTAACAGAGTGAGAGAGGCAAAGTGAAAACGGAAGACTCGACCGCCTCTCTACTGTAGGTGGACACTGAATGGAAAACAGCTGGATCAGGGCCTGCCCCCTGAACACATAATGCCCGGCTCCTCAATGAATCCCCCTCCACTCTCTGTCTCTCTCTCTTTCCACTTCTCCTCCCTTCCTTGTCCCGTACACTCTCTGGCTCCCTCTCCTCATTTAAGGTGGGGCTCTGCAACAGAAACAAAAGAAACATGTTTCAATGCCACATCTTGTGCTCTCTGATTGTTTGCTCTCTCTCTCTCTCTCTCTCTCTCTCTCTCTCTCTCTCTCTCTCTCTCTCTCTCTCTCTCTCTCTCTCTCTCTCTCTTTCTCTCTCTCTCTCTTTCTCTCTCTCTGTCTCTCTCTGCCTCTCTCTCCGTCATCCTTTCTTTGAATTAATCTCCCAGCACAACCTGAAACACTCTCTGGTGTGACTGTTTCTGGATTTCAGAAGTGGAAACAGGACCCGTAACAGTGCAGTTGAGATGTGCTGCCATTTGTGCGTACAGTTATGAATGATTACTTTGTCAAATATATTACTGTGCTTTCACTTCCTTCTCAGTCCACCTGTTTGGCGAGACACAACCGGGTTGCTGAGACACAGTGAGCATCTGTATGTATCTTCAGGAATACATACAGACAACAAATTGGGCTTCCATTTCATTGCATGAAAGACAAATGATGCACTTAATTCAACAGTCAACACGGTAAGCCGTGTGTGAGAAAGAAATGTGATCTGAGCTGTTGATAGAGACGACAGAGAGAGAGAGAGAGAGAGAGAGAGAGAGAGAGAGAGAGAGAGAGAGAGAGAGAGAGAGAGAGAGAGAGCAGAGGCGAGTTGGCGAAGGAAATGTAATGAATTTTTTGAAATAGAAACCAGAGTGAGACATCTGGGCGTATAGTATGGGGAAATATTTCCTTTATCTGTGTGTTTGTGTGTGTGTGTGTGTGTGTGGGTGGTGGCAGTGGTGGTGGGGGGGTTCTCAGAGTGACAACACTGTTCTTTGCCGTGTGGTTTGTATGCCAATGTGATTTCCTGTCATCTGTGGGCAGCGGCCCTCCAGGCTTGTGTGAGTGTTGGCATGAGCGATGTGTTATGGGGAGGTGTGAGTGTCAGCTAGAGCTGTGCTTGAGCTTTGCTACGGTAGTTGGGTTTGATGCTACCCTGTAAAGCGTAGGTTAGGACTAGGCAAGACAGGCACCTTTGAGTGTGTGAGTGAGTGTAACAGCACAGAGAAAGTCAATGAGGCATGAAGTGCTGGGTGTTCATTACATCCTTAAAAGCAGTCCATTAGTATTCTGTTAAGTGTAAGAGGGGCCATATATTTCCAAGCACTCTGTCACTGTCACTCAAGTGTGTGTGTGTGTGTGTGTGTGTGTGTGTGCCCAGGGGGTGTGGGTATAGTGCAAGGGTGTGGTTAATACAGATCTAAACGTGAGAAAACAACATAGGTGTTATTACTTATGTGCATGTTTATTTGGATTTTATCTGTTTTTTTTTAGGTAAACTAGGCCCACCTATTGTCTGGTATAAAATGTTCGCCAAAAAGCGCCACCGAACCTGGATTTTCTCTCTGGTAGGAATGAGTAAACCTCTACATTATTAGAATACAAGATCCAAGATGAATGTATGTATGTATTTATGTACCAACGAGACTAAGTAAAACGGCAACACCACTTTCCCCTATGTGTGAATCAAATTCTGCATCGGGGTGGGTGAGTGCAAATGGGCTGTAAAAGGGCCTGTGTTAGTTCTGGTGTGAGTCTGTGACATGGCGAGTTCACAAGACCAAGTGTGTGTCATCCAGCCATAGATTAAGGCCCCCATTAGCATTAGTGGCTGCCCTAGTGTTTAGATTGACTGTAAACATGCTGAGAGGGACGTCCATTCTGTCTCCTACCTCTGCGCCCTACTTCCACGTTCACACACACACACACACACACACACACACACACACACACACACACACACACACACACACACACACACACACACACACACAGCTCCATCTGCTGAAACACAGAGAGACACACATTCACATACATACACCCACAAATGCATGTGCCAGCGGTAATCCATTAATATGGCATGTTTATTTGCATGGTACAGGACATACGTGTCTCTTTCTGTCTGTGTTGGCTGAGGCTGGCGTCTCCTGTGGGAACGCAGCGATGAGTCGTCTCCTCCGTGCCCTCTCATGCCCTCTCCTGGGGTGCTCCTTCCTGTGCCAGCTGTAGCTTGTCTCTCCCTCTCTCCCTCTGGGCACGGGCAGACTCTCTTTCCCAGGATCACATGTCCCACTCAAAGTGCTTCTCAGCAGAGCCGTAAAACGCAGCTTGAAGGGCCTCCTGCAAAGTGAGTGTTGGCGGAGATCATTTATACATGGGAATAAAGATGTGTTCTTTGTGTCTCTATCTCACTAATTGGCTGCTGCTCAGAGCCACTGAGAGTTACCCCAAGCAGAGCAGGAATGCATGTGGAAAGACAATGAGGAGCAAAGCCTTCGTGAACTAAGGTCACTTGGCGTGACGGTGAAATATGGCCTCCATGGTTGGGCTGTGACTCAACATCTGGACATATTTTGTAAACAATGTGGACTATAAAACATTCAAAGGACAATAGGACGCGTTTTATTAAAGGCATACCCAGTTAGAAAAGCCAAGAGTCAGGAACGTCATGGCAGACATAATGTAAACCCAAGGACTCATGAAGGAGGCAACAATACCACACAAGTGCACGCCATTGTTCAAGTTGCCACTTACTTACTTTCTCCTGGCGTCTCACAGACAGAGACCACGTGGGGGGATGCGTCGGATCCTACCCCATTGTGTGTGTGTGTGTGTGTGTGTGTGTGTGTGTGTGTGTGTGTGTGTATGTGTGTGTGTGTGGGTTTGTTGGTAGAGGTGAGTGTGCGACACGCTTGAATCGGAGTCATCGACGGCCCGTGGCCAGCCGGCCCTGCCGCCAGTTTACTGGCACGGGCCCCGTTGTCTGTGCTAAAAGTCACGTCCGAGGAGGGGGAGTGAAGCCGGGAGAAAGAGGGGAGGAAGGAGGGAGGGGGTGTAAGGGGCACAAGGAGCACGACACAGGAAGTGGAGAGGGATGAAGAGCCGGGAGACAATGAGATGCACAGGGGTGCTGAACCGGACCAGAGAGGGGGGGTGGGGGGGTGGGGTGGGGGGCTGGGGGGCAAGCGGAGAGAAGGAGAGGAGGGATAAGAAGAATGTGGGAAGAGAAGGATTGAGCCGGCAGAGTAAGCAGGGACTGGGGAGGAGGGGTGAGGGGGGTAGAGGGTGTGTGCATCTGGCACTGGGAGGCAGGGAGAGATAGCGTGGGCCAGGCTGGCCGGACGTGTGTGTTTGTGTTTCACTGAGGAGGGATGTCAGACACAGAGACCCCTCACTGGCTCAGCTCTAGTGCTGGAACCGAGCCACGCAGAGATGGACACTCACACGAACACACACACACACACTCACACACACACACACACAAACAGAAATTAATTTGTGTACCGAGCGGAGAGGATGTAGGGAAAGAGGAAATGAGGGATGTGGGAGAGAGAAGCAAAGGGGGTAGATGAAGGGGCATCCTCCTCCTCCGTGGAGCTGGCTGGAGGAGGGAGAGCCGAGGAGGTGAGGGGAGAGGATGAGCCGAGGAGGAGAGCTGCCGGAGGGGCTTCCTCACTGGGGCCCGGGTTGATAACAGCTGGCTGTTCTTACCACCATGCTCCAGGAAAATGACAAGTCTCAAGGTCGGCGCTGCCGCAGCATCCCACAACAGGATGGACCCGGCTCACCCTGCCACTCCCGTTCGCCTGCTACTGTATACACACCGGTGCCCGAGGAATGGTGCAGCAGGAAGAAGGCACAAGGTTAGGGTCAGATGGCTGACGCCGAGAGCACTTTGGGTACGCACTTCGTGGCTACCTAAGGCCAGGACCCTGTCTAAATGAGTAACTAGGTCGGCCCCCATGCTGGAAGACGGCTGAGGCAAACGTGTCCGTTGACAGGCGGCGACATCCTGCCCAAAACTTGCACTCTCCGTTTCAATCGTGGCATATCGCCACCCTGGCAGGGTCACCGTCACCTCACCGCCCCCGGGCCGTCTGAGAATTTCTCCTCCTCTCCAGTCGCTTCCTGCCCGGTGTAGCCACGGTGTCCACTTCGCCATGGAAACTGCGCGGCATGGAGGGGAGCACCTGAGGTTTTAGTCTCCCTTAAAGGCCCCCAGGGGAAAATCCTACCCCAGCCCAGCTGGCACACACACTCACACACACACACTCACACACACACACACACACACACACACACACACACACACACACACACACACACACACACACACACACACACATACACACACACTCCGAAGAAGGAGAGGTAACACGTATCCTAACGGCACAGGCCGAGTGTGAGGAGGGCGGGGTAGGCGGATACTGGGGGTGGAACCTGGGGGGGTCCATTGTTTCCAGTCTGGAAGGCAGAGCTGTTAGCAGGAGGAAGGGAAAGTCATGGGGACGCTAAATTTAGAAAGCCTCCATTGCAAGTATTCCAAATATTCTTACACCTACTGGGATGCTCACGTACACAGTTTATTACTTCATCCATGATGCTCCTGGATCACGTCATTATTCCCTTCACACACTGACTTCATTTGGATTCTTGCGATGTAACAGAGGTGCTAATTATGCACGTACAGGAAGCACATAATTATTCTTAAAAACAACTCAACCTGCTGAAAGGCAGATGTTAAACGTCCTGGGCGTACAGCCCCATTGCTGTGGGTAGTTTATCTGGAGTGGGACACAAGGCTGAACTGTAGCGACTGTGCTCTGAGAGGCGGGATGGAGATTAAGGGGTTAACTCTGCCTGCTCAAAGCCGGCATGACTGGGGTTGTTTCCTGCCGATTTGCCTTACCCTGATCCCCTGGTCAGGCCACACACACGCACATCAGCGCACGAGCACACACACACACACACACACACACACACACACACACACACACACAGACAAACACACACACACACACACACACACACACACACACACACACACACACACACACACACACACACACACACACGTAGACAGCTGACCTGCACTTCCTGTCAGACAGCGACACCCCCTTGGCGAAAGGAGAAATCTGTCTCCACCACGTCCCCTGCAGAGCCTTCCCTCTTGTCAAACACAAACACAAACACTAACAAGACACACACACAACACCCTAATCCACCCACCCACCCACCCACCCCACCCCCCGCCTCTCCCCAGCCCCCCCCCCCCCCACACACACACACACACACACACACAAACCCTTGCACATGCCCAAAGGAGGCCCAGCCAGGAAGCAGAGCCGTCTCCTCAACAGGTGCTTTGTTGAAGGTCTCGGTATTGTGAAAACAGAGACACATCCTATTGTAACGGTCTGCCATCTTAGTCCAGCCTGATTCAACCATGACATCACTCATCCCTGGATCTCTCTCCTTATTGACCAGACTGTCTCCTGTATGGGACATCCTAAATGGTCAGTGTCAGGAAGCAGACCTATAGTCAGCCACAACGCCACAGGTCAGCCAGTTCATTTCACTCTGTTCACTTTTGTTACCCTACCCCGGCCCCTGCCTTTGTGGCTCTATGTGTGGGTCACGGTCTTAAAATTCGACAAATGAAAGAGTTCATTTTATATTGTTCATTCTTATATCTACATTTCAGTAACGCTTGTTTGTTATTGTTTGTTATAGAGTGTTCGCGTGTATGTGTGTGTGTGTGCGTGTGTGTGTGTGTGTGGATGTACTGGAGTCCATCTGGTTTGCCCATCAGTGCTCCAGCATCACATCCTGTCTATGGCTGGGGGCATGGAATGGTGCCGCTACGTGTGGAGCGTGGGCCGCGCTGCGTGGCTGAGGCCCATGTTTCCCCTCGACACTGGGCCCTGATGTCAGGCTTCACGTGGGGTGGCGGAGTGGGATTGTCTGGAGCCGGAAGAGTCCGGGGAGCCGCGAGCCGCTGTCAGACAGGGGAGAGGAAGACCCAGAGGTGACTGGGTGTTGGGGGGGGGGGGGGGGGGCAGGGTTCATCCAGGGGACAGCCGGAGGTGCGCTCAGACACCACAACAACAGTTTTAGGACATGTTGCTAAGGGCCTAGCAGCCTTAGTGGAAATGTGTCACACACACACGTCCCCACACACACACACACACACACATAAACTGCCCGGAGGTGCCACACAGGTTTCGGCTGTTAAACTCTACATTCACTACATGTCTAACTGCTAGTCATTATGGTTATAGCCTCCCGTGCTGCTGCCTCCACGCCCCTGCATGCATCTAACCATCTCACCGGTGCTGCGTGTGATTAGGCCAACGTGTTTACGGTCCTCCCCTATTAACGCCCGTGTTAAAACAGCACGGGGTACCACGCCTGCTCGTGGAGCAGAGGTATGGTCATGTCTGCCGCTGCCAACAGACCGAGCGCCACCTTTCTGAAGTGAAAGAAAAACCGGGGTTTGTACGGAGGA
>CM030181.1:10445538-10450538 GCA_017639675.1 Aplochiton taeniatus | reverse complement strand
AATATGAAAAAAAACAAAAACGAAACCCCTAAACTGCATTTAACGACAGATTATTGGCAGATTAGGGCAAACCACAGATATTTCCATGAGTCGGATTTGAACTGGTGAACTATGACGGAAATGATAAAATATCGTGGCTCACATGTTCATTCGTTCATAAGGGTGTTCTTAGAGGTGACGGGAAACAAGTGACATCTGCTGACATATAGCTGACAAAACGTAACGGTAAATTGTATCCCTCCCTCCAAAAAACTCCCTGTTGGTGACAGTAAGGCAGCGTCATGCCCACAGCCTGATGTGCAACGTATTGCATAACCTTGCTGTTGCTATTCAAGATCTCCTTCCTCTGGCCACACACTTATGTTTACCGAATTTCCACTGGAGCGAATGGATATATTGTGAGGTGAAACGACCAACTTGAAAGAGTGACACCATTAGAGATTCAAGCCTCCGTTCCCCTTTGAGGGGAGGTTGGCTGACGTGAAGCTGCGTCTGCTCCTGATTGAATTACATGGTGAACTGCCTGGCCGAGGTCTCGGGGGTTAAGACAGTGTCCTCTCTGTACCACGCTCGCAGAACAGGAAGTTGCCAGCCTCTCGGAGATTAACTCCGTTTCCTTTCTCGGCAGCGCCCTCCCGGCAACCCCGTGGCCCCGCAACCCCGCGACCTTCCTCCCGCTAAGCATGCCACACACCGACAGCCGGGGAGTGTGCCGTGGCAGGCGTGTGACCGACCATACACACACACACACACACACACACACACACACACACACACACACACATGCACACACACACACACACACACACACACACACACATACAAACGCGTTCAAAGCACGGCTGTGTGCACATAGGGAGGTGGGTAGACTCACAACCACACATAAATGCACACACACACACACACGTACACACACACACACGTACACACACACACACACACACACACACACACAGACTCCTAAATCACACACATTTTCCCCTCTCTCCACATTAAATTGAATTCAAAAACAATATGTGCTTTCTTGGACCAGTGTGGGAATGTTGAAGCATCTAGCAGACACAACACGGTCATGAATTAACATGTCAATACCGTATCCATACACACATCTATGCCAAACTCCCCGTGCCTCTTGTCCCCCTCCAACAATCTGTGGCGGTAACTTTTCCCTCTCGCCGAGTTTTACGAGCAGTAATGTAAAGCACCTGTAGCCACAGAGGGCCCAAACGAATGCTCCAGGAGTCTGCTAGGACACAGACACACGCACGCACACACGCACACATACAAAAAAAACGACACACTACTACTACTACTCTACTATACACTCAAACAAACACAAACGTGTTAGACATTAGACATCGGTTTTTGTTTGGTCGTTTTTGTTGAAGCACCTCCTAACAACGCGGCCAGCTGTTTATTCACAGATTCATCCAAGGCACGTCTCCATTTTGAATGAGCCGCAGTGTGAACTGTTGCTTCAAACTGCAGCACAATATTGTACACAACGTAGAGGGAACCTGGCCGATTCCACGACCAAAATGTACAAAAAGTTTTGAGTGCGTCGTTTTGGCAGTTCTCTGGGCTGATAGGAAACTAGTTCGAGCTCAGCATGGTTTCAGGAAGCATTAGGAGATAAAGACAGAGGAAGTGATGGAGTGATATGACCCTCTATTCGCAGAAAGTATAAATATACACTGTACATATGCGCGCACACACACACACACACACACACACACACACACACACACACACACACACACACACACACACACACACACAGACACACACACACACACACACACACACACATATAGATATATCCTCTTCCTTCAGACAGAACTTCTCCCCCTCTGTGTTCCTGTCAGACTGTACAGAACCTGTCGCAGAACCCCACTCACGACGCCATGACAACGTGACGTGACAAAACCCAAGGTTAGAAGAAGAGCACGACCCAGTGACGATCTAAACCGGCTCCCAAAAAGCTCCCCCGTTCCCACCGCTCCCTCCGCCGTTAGCTGGAGGGTGGGACTCCTTTCATCTGACCGCATGTGTGTACAAACGTGCTTTATTGAGGCCACATGTAACACTCGGCCGCTGGACTCGCCAGGAAAACAGTGGGGTGATTAGGCTGGAGCGCAAGGCTGTGGCCCGGGCTGGGCTAGGGTTTCAGGGTCAGGTGGTTCCCATTAGTGGAGGGGTTGACTCGGTGTTGGGTTAGGCACGGGAACCCCTGTTAACCCAGACCCCAGTCAAAATGCACCATCAACCAAAACAATGAGGCTATTGATGACCTCTTAGTCTGACTCAGTACAAAGGACACCCAGCGGATGTCAGGTCAGGTTTATGTGTGTGTGTGTGTGTGTGTGTGTGTGTGTGTGTGTGTGTGTGTGTGTGTGTGTGTGTATATGCGTGTGTGAGACGTGTTTGAAAATGATATTACATCAACACACTGCAACCTCACCATTGAGGTAAGGCTCCACAAACCCACCAGATTTGGCCCAGATATCGTAGCACTCAAATCATACGTAAAAAAGAACACCCTTTTTTATGGTTCCAAAGACATTGAATCCACGTTGTGTACTGATTGCTGGATAGTCAGAGGGAAAGGCATTTCAAAACTATCCGTGCGTGGCCTCCGGAGCTATTTCTGCGTAATGATCAGTGAGTTGACACCAGTTAGGGAGCACAGTGACTTCCACTCCACTGAGGTTAATTAGATCTCCCCTGTCAGGTCTGGTGACTGGGGGTTGACAGCAGAAAGTCTAAGACGCCTTTCACCACAGTGCCATAACACAAAACAAACACATGCAAACCACCCGTCTGTAAATACGTATAATATTGATTCAGGTTCCAACCACAACGAAGATAACACAGAGAATGAAAGAAAGAAGGGCCAGGGTGCTGACAGGAAAGAAGAGGAAGAGGGCAAAGTGAGAAAGATCGCTAACAAAGAGACCAGAGATGAAAAGGAGACACATGAAGAGGAACTTCCCAAGAAGGAGCAGGATCCAAACCAAGGGCTATAATTACATCTGCATTCTGTAATGCAGCATGTTGCCCTGCCAGTGTGTAGAGCATGGTGAAGCCACACACACACACAAACACACACACACACACACACACACACACACACTTTCCTTGAAGTTTTCCCAGCTCATTAGTACCTCTCAATCACACAGTCAAAGACTCCACTCTTCCACGGCTTTCATCTCTCTTCTGCATTGGGACACACATTTCGCCCCCTGGAGAGAGATTCACACGTACATATACACACACACATATATATGTATATACACACACACACACACACACACACACACACACACACACACACACACACACACCAACAGGCATCCTTGCTCTTCCTTCTCCCACCTACCCCCCCCCCTCCATGGTGGCTTCAGTGGTTGGGCTCCTGGGCTTTGGGTGGGTTCATCAAAGACACCTTTAGATCCAGGTCAACCTCACAGAGTGATCTGCAGGTTCAGTCAGTGAAGTCAGGCCTGCGGGGCAACAACGGCTCTTTGAAATGCAAATAAGTGAAGCCACCAATCCACACACATGGACGCAAACAGAGGGACACACTTGTAGGAGTAAAGTCAACTCAGCTGAAACGGCACTCGTCTCTGTTTCAAATGAATACATGATGAATTAAACAGGGAGGGGGGCCTCTTCCCATTGTCTCACAGACTACTGAAGAGTTGTTTGAGTTTAGCCACAGGAACGTCTGAGGGTGAGGGCCATTGTACTTGGTCCCAAGGATACATATATATACTATATATATATACTGACACTAAGGTTCAGTTAGCACACTCAATGCTCTAGATAAACATTCTTATCTAAAGGTGAGATGTTGAAATATGATCAACCTAGACAGATTAAGGACCCAAAGCCTGAGGCTCACGTGTGTGTGTGTGTGTGTGTGTGTGTGTGTGTGTGTGTGTGTGTGTGTGTGTGTGTGTGTGTGTGTGTGTGCCTATGTGTGAGCAGGCGGGGTAAAGGGGATGTCCCCACATCTCATCGCTCTCTCCCTTGATCTTTAGTGCTGTGGGCCCTATTTTATCAGCTCTACCAGTGAAGCTGACAGTAATGCGTGCCCACCCATGTAGACTAGCGACCCGTGTGTGCGTGTGTGCGTGTGCGTGTGTGAGAAAGAGAGAGAGTGAGAGTGCATTTGTTTGCCAGCCGGGCTGACGCTGTTGATTTACACTGGGCTTTCAGGGTTTAGAAGTTCCCCTTTGCGACTAAACAGTGGGAGAGGTCTGGGCAGGGAGAGAGCTGCTGATGACCACGGCTAGCCCACGGCCAATGCACACCAACACACAAGGGCACACACACGTGCGTGCAAACACACACACACACCCACACACACACCCACACACACACACACACACCCACACACACACACACACACACACACACACACACACACACACACACACACACACACACACACACACACACACACACACACAGCTTGCACACAAGCAGCCCCATTGCCTCTGCAGCGCTGAGCCTTCCCTCTGAAGCCAGAGACGAGTGGATTGATGAGACACGTTGAGCCTGCCTTTTTAACCTTCCTCTCAGCGGCCGGTGGCCAGATCAGCTCCAGCTTGTTGTGCTCCTCTGTGCCTCCTCGCTAATTTACCCCAAAAGATTTACTGCTGTCTGGCCATTGGATTCAGCACACAGAGGGGGTTTGACCAGGGATGGACCTAATCCCTCTCCCAAAACCACACACTCCCCTTATGTGGTGTTTTATTGGAGGCCCATGCCGTCTCCAGCAGGGCCTTGAGCAGGCCCGATGTGAGAGCACCATAACCAGGACACAGGGGTGAGGAGAGGGTGGACTGGTGGGGCCGCGCGGACGGAGGGACGGAGGGACGGAGGGACGGAGGGAGGTGACTGGAGGAGGAGCAGGGGGGTGTCTGGAGTGGAAAGAGATCCGAGATCCGTTTTATAGTCTTCTCTTGTGCCCTTCTACAGGGAGAAAAGAAAAA